>OY744539.1:49849198-50021698 GCA_963556195.1 Sepiola atlantica | reverse complement strand
CCGTGATCTATGTCTTGCGGTCTATGCAATTCAGAAGTCGTAATGATAGCAACTACACGTTTAAATTTGAGCAATTCTAGAAGTGAATTAGTCTCCAAATGTAGACATAGAAGGAAATTCAAGTATGCACAGTGGAAACTACCACCAAATCCACCTAAGCTTATTGAATGAGTGTCGGGACCGGGGGTGTCCAATTTTGGAGATGTGTTCGTTTAATCTTCCCTGTCTGAAAGGGTAAGACTCTGAAAATGCCTATATATCCCTTTACATTTTTTAAGTTGTAAAAGTCTTAATATTCAAATCTTTTAACTCTAAATATTTTCACAATTTCTTAATTAAGGAAAAATTAAATCTTACATTTAATTTCTTAAAATTTTTAATTTGATAAAATGAAATCTTAAATAAAACTATTAAATTATTAAATTCTAATTACTGTAATAACTTCTTAATTAGGAAAAATTAAATAGTAAATCAAACTTCTTAAACTTATTAATTTGATAAAGTTAAATCTTAAATTAAAATCTTAAATTATTAAATTCTAATTACTTTTATAACTCCGTAATAATTAATTTCATAGATCTTCCAAATAGTTTGATGGGGCGGGATATGTGAAGTTTGCTGTTTTGTGGTTGGGCTAGACAGTTGGGTAGGTGCGTGGAATGGGAAGGCTTGTGATTCGACCCAGACAAGTAACATCCGGTATAGGTTGACTTGATTTAATAAATATGTCGGGGCGTGGGGACGTATTCATCTTTGGTAACTTCGAAATAAAACATCCGGTCGGATAACGTCGTTTGAACAAGAAGGTGCATGAGACTTTTGTATGACCTTCTTATCGACGAGAAGAGGTTCTGTTTACTTGGCTTGTGGGAGAGTGATTACTTTCAAATTTAACGTCATTAATTTTGATCGGACCCGGAGGAAGGAATGGCCTAATATATTGACTCAGTTTGATTCAATTTCATTCAAATCGGATTTAGCGGATTTTACATTTAACCAGCGAATTTTGATTTGTGCTGCACTGATCAAATCATTTTGAATCGTGAATTTTGAACTTCATGATTTCAACTAAAGTGAGTTTATTGAACTTTTTATTTGATTTGGTTCATTTATCATTGTACTAATGACATGAGTTACGGACTTTGCCTGAATTTTTAATTATAATAAAATTTGATTCGCACCTTATTTTATTATTTCATTTTATATTATGCTATTAATGCTCTATTCAGTATATTGAGCTTCAGTCTTTATCCGGATGTTTTACTAATTAAAAATATTAGTTGCCTCTTATATCTTGTGTTGGATTTACTTTATATATATATATATATATATATATATATATATATATATATATATATATATATGTGTGTGTGTGTGAGTGTGTGTGTGTGTGTTGATGCACATAGTGGATATAGGGGTCCAGGACATATGTTTGTGTGTGTTTGTGTGCGATCTCTAAGTTTTAAGTGATCGACGATGGAAACATATACGTAAATAATATTTTATGAAATTATCGCATTGTTGTTTTCTCTTTTGATCAACCTAGTCACCATATTAAAATATAAAGTACTATTATAGCTCTACAATAATGACTGTGGGAATAAGTATATTTAAAACTAACATTGAGCTTTTTGTGTAATTGAAACTACATTCTTTTAATAATAACACACCTTATTATATATATATATATATATATATATATATATATATATATATATATATATATATGATAATTTTATTTACACAGAAATGTACAAAATCTGCGACAATGGCATGTCGATGTTATAGATCAACAGTTACTATAAACTGAGATCTCATCGTTAGAATCCGATCTTAACCTCAGATCATATTTGGAGAGAACCTCTCCAAATATACAGGTTCTCTCCAAATATGATCTGAGGTTAAGATCGGATTCTAACTATGCTTGATGAGATCTCAGTTTATAATGACTGTTGATCGATAACATCGACATGCCAGTGTCGCAGATTTTGTACATGTCTGTGTAAATAAAATTATCATATATAAAGCTCTATTTTGATATTGATCACTTTTTATAAACCCGGTTAAAATTCTCTGGATTACCACCCTGTGGATATTTTTTTACCTAGATTATTACCATTATTATATATATATATATATATATATATATATATATATATATATATATATATATATATATATATATATATATCAACAACTTGCTTACTATGTACTCGCGCAGAATGACTTAATATATAAATGTCATTTCCGTTACTCAAGCGATAACACATGCTATATATCAAACTTTCATTAGGGTGTGTTACAAACTTTCTTGACAAGGCCTTTCTAGCTACACAATATATGTACGTGCTCTCTTAACCATTACACCATTTCTCTCTGATAGGTTTATAAGATTTTTGTTGAGAAGCAGAAGTATAAAGCACCTAGTATCAACGCTGACGTGCTGTGATGATTAATTACCGATATAATATTCACAATGATCCCCTAAATCATATTGTGAGATCATACCTTAGTATCAATGCAATAGGCTCTAGCATGAATCGCGAATTTTGCAGAGCATTGATGAAACTAATCTTGCTGATTATGCTACTACCAATTCGGCGTATGTGGCGAAAATTTTAAAAATGCATATTTACATTAAACCTATTTAGAATCTATTACCACACGCTCTCGAATATTGTTTTCAATAAATTAAAATTAGTTACTTCATCTTTGTGAAAGCCTCTTGCTTTTAAAAGATTATAATTCACGGTCCAGAATTTGAATGGTAAAAAGCCACAAAAGTCCCTTAAAACGGTGTTGGATTACTACTGCTCTACAATTTCCTGAGCCTGAATGAATATGAACAGTTCAGAAAATTATGATATTCAACACCAAGTAAGTTTTCTGAACTTTTCATATTATTTGTTTTTTTCTATCGTTTTATTAATTTGCATACACCTTGGATAAACTTTTCACTGTCATCTACTACGATAGCAAACACATTTCCAGCCTGGATAACTTTTCCTTTTTGGAATACCATTCACGCCCTGGATTGTTTTTTAATTAACCTCATTAATATCTTTCTTGAAGCTGTTTTAAACTTTATGAGTTGGATGAACTCTATAAATTTAATAAAAAAGTATGTTTTGGGCCAATATATTTGATGTTTTATATACTTTTATGTATTTTAAATATATATTTTCAAGTTTAATTGTATTACCTGCAGTAATGTCATTGTGGTAATGGTGCCTTGAGGAGAATATTTTTTTGAAAACTAATGAGTTAAGGACTTTAACGTACTTTGCTTGAACACTGAATTATAATAAAATTTTATTTGCACCTTGTTTTATTCTTTCACTGTATCCAGTGCTATTAATGCTTTATCCAGTATATTGAGCTTCAGTTTTATCCGGATGTTCACTAATAAAAGTATTAGTTGCCTCCTTTATCTTTGGTTGTATAACCTTATATATATATATATATATATATATATATATATATCCAAGCAAAGTCAGTCGGTGTCATCCGACCGAATTCTACTTTGTTCAGCCGATTAGACCCACGTACACATAAGCCTATTTTCGGCGCTTAACCCACTTTGTCAATCAACATCTCTCTTTCTCTCCTTTTCACTGTTTCTCCTACTTTCTTTCTCGACGTTGTCACCACAACTTAAGCAATACGCGATGAGCACGTATTTTCTCGGGCCACTTCGTTCTCACCGCGGAAATCGCCTCTCGCTCAACTTACCTCATGTGTCTCATTATGGCATAATTAGTCAGATGTCACCTAACCTCTCGTTTGGTCGCCAGCATCAGAAGAACGAACAATGTCAATGTAAACCTTACCTATCTAGATCCCAGAAATATAAACAATCGCTGCTTGCGGAAAACTCAATCACATAATTCCTGTGAACATATATTCATTTTTTCCGATTCGGTTTCCAAAATCTATATTGGTAAATGAATAACCCGAAAGTCTTAAGTAATAACCGCCCTTACCTCTTTTGTCATATACTTGTTATTTGACGCTATTAATTCATCATCCGAAAACAGAGAAATACGCCTAATTTAATAATGTAATGAATAAAAACAAATAATTATTATTAGTAAGTTGCTTAATATGTTTTTTTGTACTTTCATTTCTCCTTCTTCTTTTGTTCTTTTTCTGGTTACTGCCCTCTTTCTTATTGTTCTTCTCTCTCACTGTATTTGAGGACACTAACATATTTACTATATAAATAAATTAATTTACTTTCACCATTCTATGGTTAGTGTCTACATGTCACACCGGGCTTTACGGTGTCGATCCCCTTATCTATTTTTGTTCTTTTAAATGAATAAGGGAACAACTTTTTAATTGTGTGGAGTTTCTAGAGGCATCCAATGCTAGGAACCCACCTAATACATGCTAGACTTATCTCGGCGAAGGTAACAGGATTCATTCCATTTTCACTGAGGCACAGAGTTCTCCTTTATGCTAATAGCTGCTTACTCGGTTTCCGCACACATATTACTGATACTGCAAACATCACCACTATAACCACGAAAACTACCGACCAGGTTCTAGTTTTCCATGGCCCGTTATTGCTTACGGTTAATATTGTCTACCGGTATTAATTGACCAGACACATTCGGCTGAATACTTTACTTAGCAGATCCCATAGCTTGGTCAACCTTCTTGAATCAGTTTCTATTTATTACTAGTAAGGAGGAATAAATTTAGCCCCCAACAGGCTACACGTAATATCGACGCAAATGTGTCTGACAATGCGAGTGTCAGACTTATGATTTTAATGGGTTTCTTTTAACACTCGTTAGGGATTCCACCCGCGACACTCACTGTCAGTGTCAACAAAACATTTTCCTTGACTGGAATGTCTTCTTTATTCCAGCTTTGTCTTTCCAGAACAAACCGAGAACATACATCTCGTGGCTACCTGATATATAGACCGACCTAATTGGCAGGTTGTTTTCTAGTGCGGCAGTCTCGAACGTTTTAGCCTCATTGCCTGTTAAAAGCATGGATTTTGTTCTCAAAATTCAACACCTTTTACTCTGTAGTTTGTCCACTACTGCCATTCTTTTATCAGCTTGAGTGTAGCAAGTGTTAGACGCATGGGCGTAACATTTTCGAACATGTTTTCCTCATTCAAAAGAGTGGCACACGCAAACACTTGCAGTTAGTTCGTTTTTAACAAGGTCAGCCATCTCGAAACAGTATATTACTACAGCAATTGCAAAGTCAATTCTGAGAGCAATCTAAACTGGTAATTCAGTTCATAGTTCGAAAATGACCAGTCGTAGTTGTTTCACTTATCTCATTGATAAGTGCACTAGAACGAATTAGACAGTGCGGCGTTTAACATTAACACGAAGATCGATTCCCCTACCCTAATAACTGCTACCTTCAACGTAAACCTCATCTTCTCTAACTTAATACCTCTACAGGAGTGTTATCATACAATCACGTTATTCCTTTTTTACTATATATTCCCCCTACAAACCCGTCATCGCTTGAGGCTTTGTATCAGGCTGAGCCACTGCCACCAGGGCGTGACATACCGCCATTCAGAGGAGAACCTGTTTTTTCCAGGATCATCTGAGCCAGGTCCAAGCTCATCTTAGCTTTTTCTCCCGCAGCCAATTTTCTCGCAGGATAAACTCGTTGCACAGATATGTGAGGAAGTAAAAATGATAATAACTCATGTATTATCTATTCTCCATCGGTTGTGAGTTCAAGAACACCTTAGCAGCTTTACCCCATACACCGCTACTATAAACATGAGTGTTTGGAGCAACATGACGTCTCGATACCAATTGTCTGGTATTTTCTTTATTTTTACCTACATCAGGGGCCCTTCTCTGAAAGGCAATGCCCAAAAAGTATATCTTGTGAGTCAATAATAGACTTACCTGCTTATTGTCGATCCGCGTTATTTGTCTTCAATCTGCCGCCTATTTTTCTCGAGGTTTTAAGACTAGTAATTGGATTGTTATACGTTTACTTGGTTCTCTGATAAAACAGCGAAAATATCTATTTATATTTTAATATATTTAAAAAAAATTAAATTAACTTGCGTGTTACTCTGTTTTTTTTTTTGTTTTCAATTAACAGTACTAGCGTGTTTTCTCTTCGGCAACTCCCGGTCTTAAGGTGTGTATACGCACGTGAACTACATATTCTCGTGGACCTTGCAAAGTGTAGTTAAATTGCACCAGACATAGTGTTATAAAAACAAAATCGATCATAGTACACGGCTAACAAACATGAACTTCTTTCAATTCGCAATACATCATAATTGGAACGTGTCTATTCTGGTCAAAATCGGCTCAAATACTGTCGCTGTTACGCTAGTACACTTTCTCTTGTGTCCTGGCGATTAGTAATGTGGCGTCGCCGACGTTTTGTTGTATTTACGGGGCGCCAGCGCTCATTAAGTCTAATCTCTTAAGACTGAAGTGGTCGAAGCGTCTTCATTGTCAAGACAGTACTTCCCATATTTCTGTTCTTATTTGATCAAGAGATACACTATTGTGTCGTTCCTGTGCAATTCACCAAATACGAGAGGTATAGTAAATGAAGAAGGACAAACAAACAATAAATGCAAAAAAATGTTAGGGTGTCAAAAACATACTTATACTCTACATTCTGTTTGAATATACGAATTAATAAATTTCTTATGAACTTTTTTATAGAAACTCAATGTCTTTCGGATGTGAGGGGCTAATTGGGGATTCCTATGTTTAGTATCAAACATGCTAAGAATATTTGACGCGAACAAATTATTCATCCAAGAAAAAATTATCCTGGAAAACAATAACAAGTAGTTCTTTTTGATTGACGACACAATGATCGTTTAATTGACGACACCATGATCGTTTAATTGACGACACCATGATCGTTTAATTGACGACACCATGATCGTTTAATTGACGACACCATGATCGTTTAATTGACGACACCGTGATCGTTTAATTGACGCCACCATGATCGTTTAATTGACGACACCATGATCGTTTAATTGACGCCACCATGATCGTTTAATTGACGCCACCATGATCGTTTAATTGACGACACCATGATCGTTTAATTGACGACACCATGATCGTTTAATTGACGCCACCATGATCGTTTAATTGACGACACCATGATCGTTTAATTGACGACACCATGATCGTTTAATTGACGACACCATGATCGTTTAATTGACGACACCATGATCGTTTAATTGACGACACCATGATCGTTTAATTGACGCCACCATGATCGTTTAATTGACGACACCATGATCGTTTAATTGGCGACACCGTGATCGTTTAATTGACGCCACCATGATCGTTTAATTGACGCCACCATGATCGTTTAATTGACGCCACCATGATCGTTTAATTGACGCCACCATGATCGTTTAATTGACGACACCATGATCGTTTAATTGACGACACCATGATCGTTTAATTGACGACACCATGATCGTTTAATTGACGCCACCATGATCGTTTAATTGACGACACCATGATCGTTTAATTGACGACACCGTGATCGTTTAATTGACGACACCATGATCGTTTAATTGACGACACCATGATCGTTTAATTGACGACACCATGATCGTTTAATTGACGACACCATGATCGTTTAATTGACGCCACCATGATCGTTTAATTGACGACACCATGATCGTTTAATTGACGACACCATCATCGTTTAATTGACGACACCATGATCGTTTAATTGACGCCACCATGATCGTTTAATTGACGCCACCATGATCGTTTAATTGACGACACCATGATCGTTTAATTGACGACACCATGATCGTTTAATTGACGACACCATGATCATTTAATTGACGACACCATGATCATTTAATTGACGACACCGTGATCGTTTAATTGACGCCACCATGATCGTTTAATTGACGACACCATGATCGTTTAATTGACGACACCATGATCATTTAATTGACGACACCATGATCATTTAATTGACGACACCATGATCGTTTAATTGACGACACCGTGATCGTTTAATTGACGACACCATGATCGTTTAATTGACGCCACCATGATCGTTTAATTGACGCCACCATGATCGTTTAATTGACGACACCATGATCGTTTAATTGACGCCACCATGATCGTTTAATTGACGACACCATGATCGTTTAATTGACGACACCATGATCATTTAATTGACGACACCATGATCATTTAATTGACGACACCATGATCGTTTAATTGACGCCACCATGATCGTTTAATTGACGACACCATGATCATTTAATTGACGACACCATGATCATTTAATTGACGACACCATGATCGTTTAATTGACGCCACCATGATCGTTTAATTGACGACACCATGATCGTTTAATTGACGACACCATGATCATTTAATTGACGACACCATGATCATTTAATTGACGACACCATGATCGTTTAATTGACGACACCATGATCGTTTAATTGACGACACCATGATCGTTTAATTGACGACACCATGATCGTTTAATTGACGACACCATGATCGTTTAATTGACGCCACCATGATCGTTTAATTGACGCCACCATGATCGTTTAATTGACGACACCATGATCGTTTAATTGACGTCACCATGATCGTTTAATTGACGCCACCATGATCGTTTAATTGACGACACCATGATCGTTTAATTGACGACACCATGATCATTTAAGTGACGACACCATGATCGTTTAATTGACGAGACCATGATCGTTTAATTGACGACACCATGATCGTTTAATTGACGACACCATGATCGTTTAAATTACAAATATTAACAAATGGTAGTTGCGTCGGCCTCTTATATAAACGCCATTTGCACATTGTATCCATAGTTTCAGATTCTCTTATTACACTCATATAAACCATGATCATTAAGTGTGCACTGCGAGTTAATACTTGATGATGAATGAATATAGAATAAAATATATATTAACCACTCTCGTAATAACAGATTGTTTGTTCGTGGAAATATTTAAAGAGTTCGAACGCAAAACGCGATAAATCCAATACGTTTAAATTGGGACCGTAAACAATAAAACACGAATATATTAAATATAGACTGTGAATGAAAGTTGATTTTAAGTAAACTCAAAAAGAAATTATTTCGGTATCATATTATGTAACACATAGTTTTGAGGTGTCGTCGAGTGTTGAAATTCAACACTTTTTGTAGGGACAGTTTCGTGATTTTGAAAATGGCGTTTATCGTGTTTTGCATTCAAACTCTTCCTTTACATATATGCATAAACATAATTACATTTTGAACTATTATCTTTAATATTAAAATAATTAGACTAATATATATATATATATATATATATATATATATATATATATATATATATATATATAATATTCTTAATATAACTTACGTGTACTTTCAAGTATTTTTCTATAATTCTTATTTCTGAGCCGAACATCTCTACACGACCAATATTTATTAATTATTTAAATATGTATTTGAATATTTAATAGATATGTAAAATTATATATATATACATATATATATATATATATATATATATATATATATATATATCAATTTGTTTTCTCTATTACATTATCGCTCTCTCTCTCTCTACCTCTCTTTCTTAGCTCTCATTTTCTCTCTTTATATATGTATATATATATATATATATATATATATATATATGTGTGTGTGTGGGTGTGTGTGTGTGTATATGTAATGCTAATTATAAAAATACTAATGAAACATAAAATAAAAATTATAGTGAAAACACCGAAATTATTTATTTTTATTATGTATATATATATATATATGACAGAGAAATCCACATTATTCATATCGTATAAAAATCAAGTTCTCATACTGCAAACACTTATGTCTATAATCCAGACTCTAATTCAATCAAACTCTATTATATAGTTTTCACTATTGAAATTACCTAAATTGTAAGGCTTAACGTTTATATATAAATTAATTAAAATACATTGAAGCTATATGACGTAATTTGTGACTCTTGTAAATAAAAATAATAATAAATGATCGAAGGTATATTAATTTTAATATAATCGCTTGTGTCTATATTATTAATAGAATCGTACATTACTACTAGCAATATCTTAGTTTTATCTTCAGATAGATTTATATACAATCTGTATTAGTAATAGTACAATCGTACAATCATGGAAGTTATATTATACTTACCAATTCATAAAAAATAGGCGTCTACCCTATTAGTAATTGCTATCATCACATTTTAAAATATCATGTGAATATCGTGACTTACAATTCTAAATAAACCGCGCTAGCATTGCGATGGTTTACTGTGTCGGTGTTTACCAGGCCATGATACAAATTGGGTTGGAGTGTTCTACTTTGTACTAATTGCTTCGATCAATGCTCTACATGAATGATGTTGGGTGCATGCCATCTGGGGATTGTGCGTTCTCTGCCAATATCTAGCTGTCTCAGCATTCCACACTGCCAAGTTTCACTTAAAACCAGCAATGGATACCGAACCACATTATCATCTGATTCAGCATGTCATCACACGCGTTATTCTACTACGCTAGATATCTATTATTTACATATGACATGTATTAATCGAAATTACATGATACATAAACACATCTGTGTGTTTTTTAAATCTAAATATAAGTTACAACTCTAATATATCGTCTGTATTTCGCATTTAACTAATGAAAATGATAGTAATCGCCGAAAAATGTAATTACCCAATAGAAAAAATATACTTTACCATTAATAAACCATGTTTGTAAACAGGTCGACACATATTAATATCATAAACACAAATATTAATATTTTGTACACATAACTACAAGTAAGCAGTTCGTGTAATTTATTTCCTACAATAAACTTTACACCATAAAGATAGGGCTGCACTCTTTCCTTTAAAATTGACATGGTCAAAAATACACACGTCGGAAAAGTAAAACTGTTGATCGTATGTTTTAAACGAAGGCAAAACAACTCGTTTACGCGTTTCTAAATTACTTTAGTGTCTTTTGAATATAAATCTATAGGGTGTTATTTTTTGTTAGCACGCATATGTGGACGAGGATTTGATAACTTAGCATTATGAAGTGTGTCTTAGGCGATATTATTTTAAAACATTGCATCAATTTTTCAGTACAAAATATATGACTTGAAACTTCTAAAAATTTATTGTCTCCTTATATTTGCACTGTCATTGTTGGAAAAAATGTCTAACAATTATATTCGTGTATATAGTTACTGAACAATTACATTACATATTTTATTTATGTATTTATATTTAATAGTTATCTGATTAAAGTATTAATATAAATGTTAATCGTCTATCCTGCTGTTAATTTTAATACAACTGAAAACTTAAAATCTATGTATGCAATGACAAATATTGTTGGTAGTAAATTTTCGGTAAATGAGCTTTGCAAATAAATGAATATGTCATAAATTTGCATTCTTATTAAGTATAATATACACGCTCTTTTTTTCACTCTTAAAGTACACCATTGAGACAAACTGACACTGCAGTATTTATTTGTACTGTAGATATGTGTAATATTAAGTTTATTTTTTAATAATATTGTTTTTTTAATCTTGTGAAATGAATATATTTATAGTTATCTAACCAGAGGTCTATTAAATATATATATATATATATATATGGAGAGAGAGAGAGAGAGAGGGAGAGAGAGAAAGTATAATTAAACATATATAATAATGATCCATATTAAATATTGTTTTTATTAACGTATTGAGAAATAATATAAAATGATTATATAATAATACTTGAAAAAAACATATATATATAGTGTGTGTGTTGCAGGTTGTATATCAAAAGAAATCATATAAAGTGCTCGATCATATGAGAGAGCTAATATAATTTATTTAAATACTGTATGTACATATTTCAGAAATGTACCGCGGTTTCATCTAAAAGGGTAGATTTGGACATCTTTAGTAATACTCTGTGCCCTGTGGAATCGTCGCCAAGCTGAAATGATTCTAGTCACGGCCCGATGGGGAATGGCGTCAACAATGACAGAAGACGGTGTATCTCTGAGGGGGTTCCCTAAAAAAACCCGTGTGGGATAGTGATTAATTAAGATGTAAGTGTGTGCGATGTTAGTTCGCGTTTGAAAGACCTTCATGTTCGTTTGTGGATTCGTAATATTATTGTTTTATCTCATCTGAACAAATACGAAAAGGGCGGCTTTGAAGTTTGCCGTTTAGGTTTGTGAAATTAGGGTGCTTTTTGTTGTCGTTTTTGGGTTTAAATTTACGTATCGGATTAATTGTCAGATATAGTGCTGAAAAGGGTGATGCAATAATTTTTCTCTGAATGTAAAGTGTTTGTTTATTTTCGTTTATTCAATTGGTATTTTCGTATTTTCTGGTTGTTAATGGACGAAAACACCGTATATTAACAAACGGTGTTCCGTTGATATACGGTGTTCCGTTGATATACGGTGTTCCGGTATGCGTACGGATGTGTATGTGATTATGTATGTGCGTCCATGCACGTATGGGTATATAAGTGGCTATATGCCGGTGTGCATAGAGGGAAGTACGCAGATATGTATGTGAATATATGACTGGAATATAATAAAATAAAAAGATAATACATTTAATAAATTTTCCGAAATACACTAAACATTGATATTATTAATACACCATCAAAAAAAAGAAGCTAACAACACTCACCCAGAGTTTAAACTTATACCCCTCAATGGATAATAACAGATTTAATTATATTTGTAATTATACTTAATTACGTTTATAACCAATCTTTTTGTTCAACACTACTTGTTATAAACGGGTCATATCAACGGAACGCCGTTTTGGGGCGGGTAAAATTATAATCCTTAAAATAATCGTCATATTCAGTAGGTAAAACTACTTGAAATTTATATTTTATATAAGTATTATTCCCTAGAATCAGTTTAAAATGCACAATGTGTGTAATATAAACGTTGCCTGAATTTAGAAACTCATTCTCAAAGTTTAATCCACATATACATCAAGTTCACGATAGTTTAATACTAATGTTTAATATATAAACATGACTCTCGAATGTAAAGAAAACAGAGTATATATATACTTCAAAGGATTTACAATGAATCCTGGTAATGGGTGTCTGTATTAACACTCCGTTGTAAATAATTTCAAGACAAAAATCTGAATTAAACAGGTCCTATAAAAAGCCATAAAAAATCCTGAACATTTTCTACACAGTAACATTAGGTTAGGTCAGTATTCGAGAAATAGCTAATATACTACGATCTGCAAGTAGATAAGGAGTCGAATATCATATATTATGTTTTTCTTTCATATTCCGTATTTTATGAATAATATTTACTTCCCATAAAGAGATGATACATCAATTGTACGCCTGCAAGGAAATTTGTATAAAAATGATTTTTAAATACATAACGCACTATAAGAATGATCTTCGAACAATTTTGCAGAAGCAAAGCTATTCTGGTATTATATATTTTATTTTAAGATTAGCGCTGTCAAGAGTTGTGGACTTCATGTTTTTAATGGCATCGCCAGAAATATGCGTGTCTGAAATAGAAATACAAGTACAACTGTAGAAACAGGAGAACACCGAGTACGTAGTTTGGAAAAAGAACGGCAATTAAAACACGGACAGGCCACACGGCAGAAAAACATGATTTGATTAAAATATGTTTGTAATTCGATGTTTGGCTCAGTATCAGGTACTTAGATGTTTAAAACAAATACTTTTCAACAAATAAGAAATACGTCATAGGATACCAATTATACTGTTTTATACACATGCATTAATGTGCAATACATAGATACACATATAAACTGTTGTACTCCTCGGGGAAGACACCTGTGCTTATTCTTTCGCAGATGGAACGGCTTTTCTACGAAGTTCAGTTCGAGAAAATAACACCTTGCCAAGGCCTACGAACTGTCTTATAAGGAAAACACGTGATGCTTAGCTCCGTCGAGCACATTCCATAGCAACAATGATAACGCAAGGACAAACTAACAACGTTTTCTCCAATAAAAAGGATTCGTAAGGAAGCTAAGTGATAAGCCATAACTAGATTTTGAAGTCGATTGTAAACTATGTCGAGCCAATCAAAAGTGGTCTGACCAGGGTCTGCCAAGATGTGGAAGCATTACTCCATATTGCTAATTCATCTGACTCATATATAAATAGAAGAAAATATCTGGACACGTAGAATGATCCAAGTATTATTTCTTATATTGTATTTCATTCTATACTTGCTCTACGTAATGGTCCAGGGTCACACAACAGATGCGCTGTTTATTAAGACATCTCCGTATGTACCGTTATTATAGTCTGTAATCTCAAGTTCCACATAAAGATGCTGGAGTTCACGAGTATACTCATGAGGAAGCTGTGAGGTTGTGAGGTTACATCAAGAGACACGTTGTGATACTAACATTCAATATGACAATAGTATCGGAATAATCAAAATAATTAAAAAGTGTCGGTTGACACTATAAAGTATGTCGATATGGCGAGAAAGAAGCTTGAACTCTCAATGTTTTTCGATTATTTTTTCAGTATGTGATTTATGTTAAATTGACTTAGTTTAAATGTATTAAATGAATAAAGTTTGATCGATCTTAAAAGTTAACCGTACATTTCGAAAAACTACATTTATTTGAAAAATTCTATTTAAACAAATTTTTATTCAAACAACAAAACGAAGAAAAAGTACAGAAAGTAAAATAATTTACTTTAACCAAAAATCAGCAGATTGTATGCTCGACATTTACGACAAACGATCTTTAGTGTAAGAATTAAGTACTTTTTAATTTAGTCTATTGATAGTTTAAAGCAGGCCCCTTTATTTTTCATTAAATGTAATCTTAATATATATAAATGTAAAAGTTTTTTTAAATTTTTATAACTAAAATACTATACTGTAAATTATATATGTATTTTGAAAGAATACGCATTTTGGGCGGGTACAATTAATTTCCCTAAAAACAGTGTTGTACAACTTTTATGTCGATTTACATGAGTTACAATCCATATATAATGCAACAAAACATTATGTGTATAACCATGGTCTTAATTTTGAGTACAATCCGGCATTTTGAATCTATAAAATATTAAAACTTCAAGCTAACAGCTGAAGGGTTTTGTGAAGTAATCGATGTTCACAGAATGTTTAATTAGGCTATTTACAAAATCTAAAGTATTTACAG
Source organism: Sepiola atlantica (assembly GCA_963556195.1). NCBI lineage: Eukaryota > Metazoa > Mollusca > Cephalopoda > Sepiida > Sepiolidae > Sepiola > Sepiola atlantica. Next base: position 50,006,491 of record OY744539.1, on the reverse strand, counting down.
TTTCAAATTAGAGGTTGTGCCCATATATCTTAATACATTCCTTTTTAAATCCAACAAAAAAGTCAATAGTGTTTTTTTCTCAAATTACAATGACTATGTCTATATACATTTTCTTGTTAAATTTACAAATTATTCAATGTTGTTTGACAACTGTGATCAGCAAAATTAAACAACCGACAATAAACATATAATTACGAGCATGTTTCGTTCATGAATCTCAGGAACACAGATATATGTTACTTAAGTGAACCTAGGAGTCCATTCATAAACAGGCTGCCAGTGTATATGTATGAAGCTATGAAAAATACGATCAACATTACAAACGTTACAAGTCAGATAACCTAATATTTAATGGTATTCATTAAGTAAACAGTTTTAAATTAGAGAAAAAGCTATTATAAGAGTATTGCTAAGTTAATTATTTCAAATCAGAGCTAAACACGTTGTAAATACAAAACTACGAGCTTAACTCCATTTTTTAATGTTCTCAATTATTTACAACATGTGATATATCTAATTTTATTATAGTGTAATGTTAATTAATTGAATATTCAATGAAAACTATTAATTTAAATTAGGAGTAAGAATAAATAAAAAAATATATATAAGGGAGAGCATTCAAGTTTTAACTTTAAATGAGAACACTATTTAATGTATTACATTCGTTAATAATTTCAGAGTTGCCTCTTTTCTCTTTATTATTGATTGAGTGATGGATTTTATTCACTTAATTAGTATAAAAGAAGAAAGTGTTTACCTTTACGAAAATATTTTCAGTAAGTATATACGAATAAGTATCTATATGATGTAATATAAATAAGTGCCAGACGTATTTAAAGATTATATAACCTAAGATTCTAATGAAAATGCTGTTATAATTAAGCATTCCAAGTGATCGTACTACACACTGTTGTAACAGGAAACACGTAAACAATATGCATTTCGTAATCATTCAACTTCATACACATTTCTCATAAACGTGAATAGTCCGAAGTAATTAATTAATTGCGATATATATATCAGCTAGTCTGAATATTATGCAAACATAAGTGCTTTAAAAACTATACATTTTCGCTATATAAAGTAATTATTTGCATATGCCAGTTCTACTTCTTAATGAATGAATTTACAAAATAGACTAAAAATAACTAAAAAAATACTCAAGGAAGCAACACACAAATGTATGTATCTACAAATGATCTACTAATTACTTCATGATTCCATGTAATATCACACCACACCAGCAACCACGAATAAGGTACAGCTATATAATTGTATTAACAATAATTATATTCTAAATCCATATTGTGATTTACTATCCATAGCCATGAAAGATAATGAATGAAAAGTAACTATTTATTCGGCAATTGCCTTACCTAACTAAGTTCATATACAATCTTATCCCTACATGTATTTACTGAGTAATTACTGATTTAAATGAAATACTGAACTATTTAACTGATATACTAGACGTCTTAACTTTCCAGATGTATTGATTCTAAGTGTATGTATTTGTTATAGTCAGAGTGTTTGTATATAGAATGGGGCAGACTATTTTGTTAGATTTCTCGTTTCCCATGAGTTAAATTATATTTATACGCCATTATATCAGTAATAAAAGACCGCATATATTACATTATTTTTATTTTATCATGTGTGCATTTATTTGTTTTACTTAGTATATACCATTTCAATTCGAATAAAAATTCATCTTCCGGTAATCTTCAACACATCAAGTAAATGATGTAGGATTTTCCTGAGTGTTCATGTTAACATTTACATTAGAAAAATAATGTATAATTTATATACCTAAATGGAAACTAAATCAGTGGATCCAATGTAAGTGCGCGTACAATTCTGATCTGCAATGGTTCATTTACCCATGCCATAGGAAGTTAGACATTGACATTTCAGAGGGTATTTATCTATAGTTTTAAAATTACATTGAAGTCTAACTAGAGAATTTTACTTATTACTTCAACAAACGTGTTTACGGTTTAGGTCATTATCGTGTTAAGAAGTAATATTTGAGACTACGTTAACTGATGTAGAGAATAACACATAAACAAAGTTTTTATAAATATTCTTCATCATTTAATCATCTGGATGAAAATTATTTTCAACACTCAGGTAAACTTCTTTAAGACTATTGTTACATAGGTGTTTCATGTATGAAGAATAACATACATTAAAATTACGACGCCTGCTTTACTTTTACGACCATTGTCTAATGCGTGGTGAGGAAGCAGTTGTTCTATTTGAACGTCTCTTCCATACCCGTAATGTTCATTGTTCCTGTGAACTGCATATGTAATACTACCTATAGCCATATTATGTGATATAGTGTGAGATGTTTTTTTTATTTTCATAGTTACCCCTATTATTTCAACCGTTTTATTAAAAATATAGCTCTTTGTTATCTCCAGATGTAGCTAATGCTTTATTTATTATTGCTTGTTTTTATAAAATAATCGCTAATTAGAAGATAGATTAAATATTCTGTTCGTAATACTAAATGCTACACAATTTTTCGTTAATAGCAAATCGTTATAATTATTGTCAATATAATGTACTTTGTGGTTATTTTTATGAATGCGTTCAACAATGTTATCATTTTAATTGACTGTTGTGTCGCACAACTTATACATTCATGTAGTGTTTTCTTAAGATCTAATTCATCAAATAAATTATGTATTGAATTTTATTTTTTATTCCGAATTACTTTTACTAGAACTAAAAAATAATGCAATCTAACTGTTTAAAACTTCCTTATTTATTAAGTTGTATATATAAACCCGACCTCTCGCTCTCTCTTTACCCCCTCCCCCTCTCTGTATATATATATATATATATATATATATATATATATATATATATATATATATATATATATATATATAGAGAGAGAGAGAGAGAGAGAGAGAGAGAAAGAGAGAGAGAGAGAAAGAGATAGAGAAAGATTGAGAAAACGACAGGGAGATCTCTAAGGCGAGAGACTGCTGATTAATGAGAGAACATGCACACTAAAATTGAACGCGAATTTACCGCTTCCCCCGCCTGAGACACGGGTTCAATCTCTTTAGATAGGTAAGCACTTAGATGCAAATGATAACAAAAATATTCGTCTTAATTTCATATTTGACTATTTGAGGAACACTATTAGTTTTCTGTCTTTTAAATCCACATTTCGAACGTGAATTGTGATTATGCGATGTGAAATAAGGTTTAAATATAACAATGACTTTAAAATGATTGGCGTTGACTGTTCAGTAATGTAATGTAGTGTAAACAGTATCGGCTGCTCTTTATAAGAAATAAACTTTAAATCAATTGCACAACATTTCAAGTTCGCCTTCGTAAACGTGGATTAAATGGTGTGATAGAAATACGATCTGTAACGTTTGCTGTGAAAAGTAATTATTGAAAAGAATCTAAAATGTGCAAATGGCGTTCATATAATTAAATCTTAGGTATAATTGAGGCGAGCGAAATAGTAATTAACAAAAATGTGGTAAGTTGTTTAGACTTTCTTCGTTTAAGAATTACTATTTTGATTTCTGTAATCAGTAAGATTAGTTGAATGCTTTCCCTTCTCTGGATATATTAGTTACAAACTCATAACGATATGTCTACATTCGTTCTTTAATTGGAAAAATAATGTAAACTCCAACAACAGCTGCATATTATATACGTATGTTAGGCCTAGTTTTACTTAACGAATACCGTAGTAATGAATAACTATTCTATTCGCTGACAATTCTATACAGCCATTGTGTGTAACGCTTTAATGATAATAAGTATTAGGTGTCGCAGATGTTATGGCAGTTGTAAGTTTAATATTACTAGTATATACTTAGTTAAACAAGGAAAACAGAAATATAATAGTTTGTAATAAATTCCAAGAACATTTATTCTAACATTAAAAGTATTAAGACAAATGCAATATATTAGTACATATTGAGAAGAAAATAAACAGAATAGTAAAATGGCACCATCTAAAAGTGCATAGAAAGTTCTAAGCCTAAAACTTGAACGATACATGTGGTTTAAGATGCAAAGTTCTAGTTGTAAAGAAAGGAATAAAAAATATTGTACATATTACCTTACGAACTACCAAAGGTATCGTCTAATCACTTATTCACTATTATGTGTAGGCGCTTAACAATTAGGATCAGAACAAAAGAGGCTAAACGCTAAAACGTGCAAATAATATTCGTCAATACTAAAATTACTTTATATACAACTAGCAAAATAGCCTCCCTATGGTCGTCTATTTTCGCTAGGTGGCCGCGTCAGAAATGCACGTTCACCCGTAAACCGATGGCGCTCCAGTCATATTTCTTGGGCGGTTAGACATTGATTTTCTTTGTTTCGGACCAACAATTTTTTTTTACCCCCCGCCTATCTTTTTACCCTCCCTCACCCAAAGAAATATTTTTAGTTTAAACAAAAAAAATTCCGACCATCTCCCTTAAAAAAAGTTTTTTACCCTCCCACACCCCAAAAAATAAATATTTGTAGATGAAAAATAATGTTTGACCCCCGCCTCCAAAAAGAAATGTTCGACACCCTTCTTCTCGAATAAAATGCACCCTCCCCCACCACAAGAAATTGTCGCCCCCCCCCCCCCCAAAAAAAAATGACCACCCCTCCACCAAAAAAATGTTTACCCTTCCCCACCGAAAGAAATATTTTTAGTAATGAAGAAAAACAAATTCGACATGCCCCCTCCTTTGTACAAGACAATCTGAGATGAAGATAATTCAAGCAAACCCTGAAAAATATTCAAAATATACACTGGCTCATACGAGTAATGATGCACTTTCTTCTCGTGATGTTATCGCAAGTAATAGCTTTTAGCTGAACACTCAACCAGTCTTGATGGATTCTTGTTCTGGAATCCTGTAAGGCTAAAGCGCCACATAAAATATATACAATAGCATAGTAAACTGGCCAATTGGGGAGAGGAACATTAACGTTCTTAACTTCGTTACTAACTAAACGTTCAACATGAGAATAAACTTCAATCGGGATTAAGTGTTAGCCCTAGATAGGGACCCTTTGATTGCTGAGAACTTCGACTGAATTTAAATGAAACAATATATATATATATATATATATATATATATACTAATCTGAAAACATCTCAGTTTCTAGCAGATGTTGATCGATAACATCGATATGCCAGTGTCGCAGATGTTGTGCACATCTGCATGAATACAAATAAGCATATATATGTATATATATACATATATATATATATATATATATATACATATATATATATACATATGTATATATGTATATATATATGTATATATATATATATTTGTATATATATATATATATATATATATATATATATATATATATATATATATATGGAAAACACAAATCACACAGCTTGCAAATGAAAACGAAGTAACTGCTATTAACCAACTAACTGCCCAGTTATAACATAAATCTTTGGAATTATTAATTTGCCAGAAAAGTATATAAACAGACTAGACACTAAATGTAGAAAGTGTTTACATTTTACAATACACTGTTCAGAAACTAGTGTCTATCAAAGTTATATCTGTCTAAAAGGAGCATGAAGTATGTGTCTCTCACGAAATATACTATACAACCTCGAGCCACTATCGTGAGCACCGGCCAATATGTGATGAGCTCCCAGCACCAAACCTTATGGTTGTACACAAACACTAAGAAACCAGAGCTAGAAGAAAAAGACATCTATCACAAAATTGGACAAACATTTTGGACAATACTCTCTGACAAATGAGGCAGAAACAGAAAACAAGCTTGCCACGGAAATAGCCCGGAAGAGCCAGCAGAAATACACTAAGACCTTTCATTGCAGAAAAACCTGAAGAAGTGAATAATCAACAACGTGCCAAATATATTATGGATGCACTATTTCAGGAATATATAGAGATGGAAGGCTATGAAACTGGTTGAAAAGAGGGTCGCTTCACTATGATCAGGAGAGAACGATAATTGCTACTTAAGATCAAGGCTTGATGACCAATGCCTTTAAACAGATATGTGGTTCTAGAAACGACAAGTGCAGGTTCTGCTACACAGAAGTGGAGAATTTGAGCGAGGTAAAATCCAGTTGTAAGGTCAGGCTAATGAATGGCTACTATACAATGCGGCACAATGGAGTGTGCAAATATCTGCACTGGACCATCTATAAAATGTTGAATATCCAGTGTAGCAGAAGTGCTGGGAACATATAACAGAAATAACAGTTGAAAACACCTCATAAACCATCCACTATGACTACAGCTATATATCTACAAAACAGATGAAATATGGGACAGGAGAGAGATATTAGCAACCCAATTTTGAGTCAGCAAATACAAACAGATAAGAACATTTTTAAAAATAGACAAAAAGAATTTTAATTTTTTTGCCGGAGAGAAATTTAATTCGAATGTCTCTACACACTCCTAGATGTTCTAAGGAATCTATGAACAAGGGTTCGTCAGGACAACCTTGCATGCGAATACTTTCCTTAAAAGTAAACATTGACCAAATATTAAAAATCACATATTGGTTGAAAGCGAAATAAGATCAACTCTGCCTGATTTCTTTACACTGGATTATGCGAGGAATCGTGAACCGTTTTCCAAGTGATGTTACCTCTATTAACATCACTAAGCTAGATAGTCACCGGAGTAGATTTATATTCTCCTGGAATCTATTAAGACGGGGTTAACTGGTCAAATATGGATATTAACATAAATGTTCTTTAGTTATTTGCTAAATGAAAGTGTAAGTGGTAATGAGCCACTTGAATGGAACATTGTGATATCTATGTATCTCATATAAATAGCAAGTGTAAGTCCTAAAAGGCGCCATTGATTTCTGAGAACTCATCTTGGAGTAAAATGAATAAAAGATATATATATATATATATATATATATATATATATATGTATTTATATGTATATATATATATATATATATATATATATATATATATGTATATATATATATATATATATATATGTATATATATATATATACCGAGAATTTGAAGCGCTGCATTATATTCTTCTTTTGGTAGTGCCTCTTGATCAACTTTGACGTATTGAAATGCATTTCACATGTAACGCCCACTTTCGCAAGTTAGTATATTTAAATACCTGTAGGTGAGAAGCAATGTCAGTCAAGTGTGTACTAGTAAGTGTTGACAACGTGATTAACAGGAATTAATAGGCAATTAATACTGCTTATTTGACCGACAAAGATGCTGGGATCGATATAGTTAAATGATTCCGGCCATAATCACAGAACTGACATACAAAGAGACGAAATAAGTGAGATACTCAACATATAATTGTGTAAAGATGATTTGTATCGTATCTACTGTGATAGCTATGGCGAACACCGAATATTGCAAAATATAGAAACACGCGTAAGCATAGGCATACATAATACATACACACATACTTTATTATAAATAAATGATTTTTTATATATATATATATATATATATATATATATATATATATATATATATATATATGTTCACTGACAATCATCGGTATGGATGATATAACTGTACCGCCGGTCAAACGGCTGGAACGTCGGATCTCAGTAATGACCTTTGTGACAGCAACATTTCAATACGAGAGAAATGAGATATATATTATTATTGGTAAACATGGTAAAAAAATAGGCATTGTTTAATATTTTCAAATCAGAGAACTCACAATATTGCTAATATTTTATCTTTTAGTATATTTCATTCAAAGTGTTCGACTTGAAAATGACTTAATAATTATTTGTAGTGTATACATAGACATGTATGTTTACCAACATATTATTCTCAAAGTAAGTGACTACTGTGACACCTTTGTGCTCTAGTTAGATTATACGTGAGTTTGCAAAATTAGTTAAATGTACAGATGACAAAGACACACCTTATATTTCTCTCTGTTTTTGTATCAACTTTTTGAATATCATTACGATTTTTTGGTGATATTCTCTTTTGTTACTAATAGAAGTATTTACTCCTTTGATTAGGTTTCTGTGATATAATTTTTTTTCCAAGAACTTTATTGTTCTCCCAAGGTATTATTTTCCAATCTGCTCTTTCATTTCTGTTGATTTGATTGTGTCTGCTACCAAAACTACCAAATATGTTTTGGATGTCTTGTTCGCCTAGCGCCCTCATCTGCCTTTGGTTGGGTAGTTCTATGCTCTTAGTCGTCTCCAGCTTTCCTTTTTTAATCTCCAGCAATTAATACTTTTCTATTCCGAATTCCATTTGAATGTATTGGCTGAAGGGTCTGGTCGTCTTTTAAAGCTTTTCCTTTTTCTTTTTGCTTTGTACAAATAGTTTCAGATCGTCCATGTGCATGAGGTGGTTTATTCTTTGGTATCTGCTTGTGTACTTGTATCCGGCATAACATTTCCTGAGTATGTAGTTGAGTGATATCATGGCTGTGATAAACAGTAGTGGTGACAGGGCGTCCCTTTGGAAAATAGCTCTCTGTATTTTGATCTCCGTCAAGTGTTGCTCTCCAGATGCCAATTCTTATCTCCATGTGCCCATTGCTTTCCTGATGAGATTAATAATCCTGTCCGGTATCTTGTACATTTTTAAGCATTCAATTATCCACACTTGCTGGATTCTGTCGTACGCTTTCTTGTACCCAATCCATGCCATAGATATGTTATTTTTCTTGCTTTCAACTTCTTTCAGGATATTTTGATCTATGTATTACGCATCATGCTTGCTTCCTTCTTTTCCCTTTCTAACAAACGTTTTTGTTCCTCGGGAAATAGCCGACGGCTGTTCAGGGAATGGTAAATTTGCTCATTCAGCTGTGCCTTGAGGATTTTCCACATTGTTAGTAAACACGTTATTGGTCTGTAATTGCTTAGAGGGTCGTTCCCTTCTTGGCGTTTTTTGTATAAGCGTTGTCTTACCTTTGGTCATCCACTCTGGTACGTCTGTTTTATGGATACATCCTCTCAGTTTCTGTGCTAGCCTTTCATGTAAGGTCCTGACTTTTTAAAAACCAGTACGCATATATTTCATCGTACCTGATGCTTTTCAGTTTGACATATTCTTTAGTGTTGTTTTAATAGATTCTTAATTGATGTTTGTTTTCGGTCCTTCTTCAATGTTTAGTTGTTTATTTCCCATGTCTTTCAGCCATTTAGCACTTTTGTTGTAATCCTAAGCCCGTTCCCATATCTTGCTCCTGAATGTGTTTTGTTTCTCTCGGGTCCGGTTGTTCTGTTGTTGTATTTTCTCAGTTTACGTTTTTGTAAAATTGGCTTTCATTGTTTGCAAAGGTTGTGCTCCTCTTGTACTGATCCGATTTGTATTTGTATCGGCTCAATCTTCCATCTTTTCCTGTTATCTTCTGTTTTATTTCTTCTTGTTTCTTATTTAGTCTTTCCTTGCGAATTGGAGTTCTGCTCCTCCATCGTGTACTGACCTCCTTCATCCTGTTTACGCTTTTAGCCTCCTTTTAGAGTTTGGTGCGCTGGGTTTCTAGTCTTATCTCCTATCCAGATTTCTGTCCGTCCATTCTCTTTGACAGTCTTCTTTTCACTTTTTTGTTATATACTTATTGAGTTTGCCCCCGCATATATTAAGTTGTTTAAGTCTGTGATAATGTATTTAGGGATGTACGTAATTAATCTGTTTACTTTCCTGTTTCAACGTTTAACTCCTTTCAATCTTGGTGCATTAGAGATAGTGGTTTTGTTTTGATCTCAGACATAAATCGTTTGATGTTCTCAATGCTCTTGCTTCTTCCTCAGATAGTTTTGATAGTTTCATCGCTTCGCCCTCTTCAGTTTCTGTGTTTCTGTGTCTCCCGTTTTAATCCTGGGAGTTTTCGTCAAGTGATGTGTCTTCATCTGCCACACCAGTTATCTCTTGTTTGATTTCCGTTAATTCCATCTCCGAGAATCACCGTCTCTTGAGTAGTTGCTATGCTTGAGCTGCTGTCCTTTGTTCTGTAGTATAGTAGTCAGTAGAAATGTCCGATAGACCTTTCATTCGTTTCGTGGTATCCTTTTAATGTCGGGTATCGGCTTTTGTAGTAGAATTCCATTACCAGTCTTTTCTCTTTTGTGGTATATTTCTTTCTATGCTAGTTTGGTATGTTCTTTTTATTCTTACTTTCTTGTGTCTGGTCCGTATCCTTGTTATACCTGGAATGTGATGGGTTACTTACCTGTTTTTGTCTGTTGTCTTGTTCCTAGAAATTACATGGTCCAAAATTCGTATGGGACGGAACGAGTCCCTCATGATAGCCATCGATAGAGAACCAGCCCATTATGGCACGCAGATCTTTCTTCTGAGTCTCATTGTGTTTATTTTTATTTATAGACATTGATCATGGTTTGGTGTTGTGGCAACATTATGCCCAGGCTTAGTTTACCTGTGATCCTGCCACAGGGATAGTGATTCTCTAATTTTCATGAAAATCAAAGTGCACTATCACACATACATGAAGACACATTTAACCTGTTCCCGACATGGATTGTTACCTTTCATACTGACGATTGAAGGTTTGGTATGAACCACAGATGTATATTAGTTCATCTTGTACATAATATTTATTTCAAAATCATTACTAAAACTCTTGCTAGGGTGAGTGTTATATTATAGTTATGGTTTTGGTTGTAGCATGTGCACTATAATTGGGGAAACAGTGTTATGTTTTATATCCCACAACAACATCTCTACAACCAACCCTACCATAATCCACGGTCGCATCCACTTTTAATCGTCTCTATCACAAATATAACAGAACATATTAGCCACTTCATCATACGTACAAAATATCTAACATCATAAATACATGAATGTAACTAATTATACGCCGAAGAATAAAACTATTAAACCGCATTAAATTGAAAGAGTTTGTAATAGGTGTCCCCTCCTTTCAAAACATAACTGCACTAACCGGTCGGTAGGTGTCGCTGTGCACCGTCAGGTGGCGCTGAAAGCGACCAGGAATTATCTGCCCTAAGGAGATATATAACCAAGGGACACCGGAAAAAAGGCCTCTTCTCTATTCAACTGGCCTCGTTGAACGACGCCTAGACACCAGCGCTCCGTCAACACGTGTTCCCCAACGGTAAGAGTTCTCAACTCATTTTCTTTGTATACGGTGTTCAAAGACTTTCCCACGTCGACTCATTTCTTTATATACTTTTTCAAGAACTGTTTCTATCGACACACATACACACATCACACACGTAATCATCCCACATACACACACGTTCAATAAACTTTATTTGAACCACCTCTTTTTGTTTGTTAAATATTACTCTGTTTTTGCATGCTACAATTGCTTGATTTTATGAACTGGCTTATAGTCGGGAACACGACGCGATTCTAACAAGTTATATACAGGGTGGGCAAAAATAAGGGTCCTATTTTTAAAAATTCATAACTTTTTTATTTATTGATTTTTTAAATTTTTTTTTTTAGAATAAGTAAAGGACCCCTTCCGAAGCAAGCATGAGCCGTATTAGCCCTAAGGAACGTACCCTCATTTAGAAAACATTATTTTTGCTTAAAAAACTCAAAACAGTGTAAAAAACAATACTTTAGTTTTTGTAAGTTTTAAGAAGTGTTTTTCGGCTAAAATTTGTTTTGTTTATTTCAAAAAATCTCGGAAGGGTCAGTCTACACACACATAAAGTTTGGTGAGTTTAACTTTTATTTTGTGGAAGTTATTCAAATTCAAGTTATTCAAATTTAAAGATAGGACCCTTATTTTGGCCCATCCTGTATAACTAAGAGATAGCACCCTCTGCCCACACATACCCAATAATAGACTCATAAACATTGTAGATGAAGCCAAACAAAATAAACTAAATGCCAACACCTAACTGAATGCATATTGTAATGATAGTGAACACATTAGATATTCCTTAGATAATTTAATTGATAAAGATATAGCATCGTTTAACATCGTTCACCCACATAGCAATATATCCACTGAAATATAGACCCCCTTAAACACACATAATTATAAATAAATAAACAAATTAAAAATATATAAAATTAAACACCTACTAAAATAAAATAAAACACTTTGAAAGATACAACCTTATAAATAAAGCAATAAATAAAATGAATAAATAAAAAACATAATCAAAATACTACGGCACTCAATCACTTCTAAACGTCTGAAGCGGTAAATAGGCAACTTTCATGAGTAATAATACAAGGCTTTCAAAGAAAACTTAATTAAGCCTAACCCTGGTGCTTCTTTCAAAAGGAACGCTTCAAAAATGCACCGTTTAACAGTGCAACTAAAAGCAAATCCTCATTGTTTTCGTTTCGAGGCGCTGAAGATGTCTGATGGACTCTTTGCGATTTTTTCATTCCATCTTTATAAAATACGAATCTTTAAAAAATACACAACTTTAAATAAGAAAACCCATAAAAAAATAAATGAACTAAAACACTACAAGTCCCACTAAACAAATATATAATTGTTAGACTTGTACTTTCGTCAAAATGGAAGCTTCAGCTATGCATCGTTTAACGGTGAATCTAAACGCGATTTCCCCTTGTTGTGTTCATTCCGAGACACTGAGGATTCCTTATGGGCTATAAGCGATTATTTTTAAATTTAAAAAGTCAACATATCTGAATGAAACTGCAATACGACTCTTAAATGTATAACGTATAGTTTTTAAATTAAGTATGTATATAGGCCTATGTGCAATTGTTCTTATAGATGAATTTAGTGTCAGTTATTAGTATTTTCCGTATTTTTGCTGATTGTAAAGTTTTTGTGTCAGATAATATGGTGTTGAATTGCGCTATTTTTTTCTGTCGTTTGACTCTCTCCCAATGTCTTACGTACATCCCAAAGTAGACTATATATAGGCAATTGAGCACCACGAGAATATATAAAAATACAAAAATAAGTATATATATATATATATATATATATATATATATATATATATATATGTATACAGACACACAAGATAAATTATGTAGTTTGCGTGTGTGTATATATATATATATATATATATATTTAAATAAATGTTTTGAGGTACAAAATTTATAGATACATTTAAAAAGAATACGCGGAAATCTCCATAAGGCCCTTTCGACTATCATCTCGTCAGGAGAAAATCGATAGTTTTAATTAATAATAAGGTCGAAAGAAAGAGCAAATGGGGAAATTGAGTGTGCCAAAATTAACGTTGAAGCGATTAAAATTCAATTTAATTATTTCGTTAAAAGTCGATTAAAATGCACTACGTTAGGGGATAAAAAGAAAAAAAAAATTGGGAAGGAGTTCAAAGTTCCCCAAAGAGATTAAGCGATCTTACAAATTCCTTCTGCCGGCACAAGGAAGGTTTTCGCATAGCAATAGAGACAGATTCCAATATTTTCAAATGGTTCTTGGAATCTGCTCGATGCAAGACCTCAAAACGGTCTATTTTATAGCCACTGGCAAAGCTAGGGTTTTCAACCAAATGCTGGCCAATAGCAGAGTCCAAAGAATTAGAGGTGTTACCCCTCCTCTAATTCTTTGGACTCTGCTATTGGCCAGCATTTGGTTGAAAACCCTAGCTGTGCCAGTGGCTATAAAATAGACCGTTTTGAGGTCTTGCATCGAGCAGATTCCAAGAACCATTTGAAAATATTGGAATCTGTCTCTATTGCTATGCGAAAACCTTCCTTGTGCCGGCAGAAGGAATTTGTAAGATCGCTTAATCTCTTTGGGGAACTTTGAACTCCTTCCCAATTTTTTTTTTTTTAAATTTTTTATCCCCTAACGTAGTGCATTTTAATCGACTTTTAACGAAATAATTAAATTGAATTTTAATCGCTTCAACGTTAATTTTGGCACACTCAATTTCCCCATTTGCTCTTTCTTTCGACGTTATTATTAATTAAAACTATCGATTTTCTCCTGACGAGATGATAGTCGAAAGGGCCTTAGAGAGATTTCCGCGTATTCTTTTTAAATGTGTATATATATATATATATATATATATATATATATATATATATATATATATATATATATACTTATTTTTGTATTTGTATATATTCTCGTGGTGCTCAATTGCCTATATATAGTCTAGTTTAGGATGTAAGTTAGACATTGGGAGAGGGTCCACGACGAAAAAATAGCGCAATTCAATAACATATTATCTGACACAAAAACTTTACAATCAGCCAAAATACGGAAAAAATCACATACTTTACAGTTTAACTATATCTCTAATAAATATTGCCGATCACATAATTACTGCTACCCACAACTAGGGAACATTAATAACCATGTTTTCTTATCATTTTATTAAAAAAAAATGTGCATACTTACTGGCTATATAATAGACAGCTACGCATACAGAAAATAACTTGGTCGTTAACAGACAACAGACCCCACCTTCACCTAGCAAAGATAACCAACTTAAGCACGTATGTTTCCTTTTTTTAATTTATTTCCTTCCTAGTACAATTGTACCGGAAATAAAACGGACTCCCCCCACTCGCTTATGATCTTAACAGATCATGACTTGATTGTGGTTTGTTCAAGAAATATCCATTTTTGTACGCTCACTACATTGAGGACTTAAGATTGTTCCATTGGAGTAAATAAATACAAACAAATATGTAAGCATCGGAAATCGGCCACGTGGGAATTAAGATAATAAGCTCTTACTTATATAAAATAATGTTGTATTCCTACATAAATTTAAACACACAAAAAGAAGAAAAACAGCAATTGGGGTTTACTTCATAAACTCGGCAAAAAAATGTAAGTTGCACGTTTATTGATTTATTCATTGTGTGTATTTATTATTTTCACCTTTTTAGGTTTATAATTTTTCGTTTGCTGATCACACACACACACACACGCACACGCACACGCACACACCCATATATATATATATATATATATATATATATATATATATATATATATATATACAAATGTTCAATTGTGCATAAAAACACTCACCAGGTTTGTAGTGTTTGCTATC
Source organism: Sepiola atlantica (assembly GCA_963556195.1). Lineage (NCBI taxonomy): Eukaryota > Metazoa > Mollusca > Cephalopoda > Sepiida > Sepiolidae > Sepiola > Sepiola atlantica. The sequence continues at coordinate 49,991,479 of OY744539.1, read as the reverse complement.
GCAGTGCTCGATAACAATGCGAGAAAAGACTATAAAAAAACATTATTTTTCACATGACGTTTGTTCGCTGACTATAAAAGTGCTGGTTTGTTTAAATTCATCGCCTGATTAATTAAACAAAGTGGACACTTAATTTTGTTTCTATTGAAAACAACCGAAAACATGGGCGAATAACAACTTGTCAAAATAAGCAGGAGTAGCCGTCGAAACTTGAGAACAATTAAACGACACAGCAATAGAAATGTAAACGACACAGCAATAGAAATGTCCATTCATTGATTCAAATTGTGCCGAGTAATTAACATTTCACCCCATTTTTAGTTTTCCATCTTTTAAATAATGTGAACGACGATTGATTAATGCGGATATAAAGAGACGTTATTTGGTGCACATTTAGACATTCCGCTTTTCACTATGACAAATAAATTAGTATCGTGATCTTTGCCCTACACACACAGTTTAGACAATAACAGAAGGGATCTCGGAATTTAGAATGTCTTGGCTGACTAAGCATATCTTGTGTTAACTTCGATGAAACGGCCATTGAAATAGTCAGTCAAAATCAACTGCGAGAACTATAACCTAGGTGGAAACGTCCTTCTTTTATTTTCATACAGAGGAGAACATGCAAAGAAAAGCTAATAAGCATCCAGAAGTAATCACCGATCCTTTAATCAATGAATTACAATTTAAAGTAGAGTTTGTCTTTCGTATTTCACATTTGATCACCAATGAAAATTAAAACTACAAAAGAAAATGAACAAAAGATATATCGTTATAATTCAAATGACATGTTACAGTTTACGAGGAGAATACAACCACTAAAGTAAGGACTAAAGAACCATACAATATATCCATTCACGTAATAATACTGTATTATGTTAGCAGATGCAGTATTAGTCTATGATATTTTATATTCGTCTAGCTTTTATTAACACTAGCATAATTTAAAAATATTAAAACACTGATTACACTGCAATATAGTTATAATTCAAATGATACGTTACAGTTTCTGGAATTCGTTCGTTTCCGAGTTGTGGGCATCTGTTCTTTCTGATTATTTTCTCTTAGCTTCTTCTTAGCTTTCTTGCGCCTTTCCGAAGATACTATTTGTGCGTATAAAACGTTACACAGTATGTGATATTCAACACTAAAACGTCATAGGGTTACTGATAGTTTGATAGATTTAACACATACCCATTCTGATTTAGATATCAATAGTTCGTTTCATTTAAGGACATTTGTAACATATTCTACAATGAATTTAAAAGATATAATTATCTGATTTTCGTTATAAAATGTGTTTAATTATTTCGAAGTTATTTGTGTTAACTGGTTTAATGTTAAATCAGTGTACAATCAAGATACATATTGTTTAACAAACTTCTTTCTATAAAGTACGTTTTTGAATACCCGGTTAGGTCTAGTGAAAGATAACAGTTTCTTGTTGGTGATACTCTGTACTAATGAAAGTATCGCTCGAATTTTCGAGATGGAAGGCATTTTGCAGTAAAAATTATTCATATGTTGTCAGTCATCTTCTCGGCGTTGTGTCCAATATAAGTGTTTCATCTGATTTTTCAAACAGTAGTACAATTACTTTCTTTTTGTTACTGGAGTTAATGCAGGTGCGCTCAAATAGCCAATCCCTTATAAGTAGACTTTTACCAATGATGGAAACAAATTCTCTTCACGACGCCGAAATGATACATAGTAGAGAAAAGAGTCGATTAAAAAAAGTGTTGTCGAAGATTGCTGGAACGTGGCGGTTAGGGTTAGGGTTAGGGTTAGGGTTAGGGTTAGGGTTAGGGTTAGGTTATACTGAATGCAACAGCCTACAACATTGCTGGAACGTGGTTAGGTTATACTGAATGCAACAGCCTAAAACATTCCGGTCTCTTAGTTTTGCATCAGAGTTCGGACAAGAACTACGCAAGTGTTCGGGTGGAAACGCTATTCCTGTATGGTGATATTGATAACATCATAGTAAGTATGTTCAACGGGTAGCGAAGTATTGTAACCAGTGATCGTTTTCTTAGTTATTTTTACCCCTTGCTTACGTCCCTAATCTAACCAATGCACTTGTTCTCTACTACTAAGTAACCAACGCAACCTAACACTTTTTCTAACATTTATAACAGTAGCATATACAAATCAAAGTAGCTAATTAAAGGGTGTACATAGTCGTTAGATGCTATATAAGACGCGCGCTGTTTGGATAATTTCATACAACATAGACAATTTTGCCGCAATACTACTCTTATGCTACAAAACATTACTGGAATTATATTATTTATGTATGATAGGGTGTTGTGTATTGTATGTATTTATAATTCATGAAAGACATATAACTTCACTACTCTAAAAAACACATCTTGAAAGTATTTTAAAAATTCTTAGGGTTCAGATTTTTTACATCTTTTATTGTTTGCTAAATAATGTTTTCATGAACATACAATGGAAGCCCTGTTTAGGAATAACATTTAGCATGATATTTTATAATAAGATGAACGCACAATAGAGGGTATTTCATTCATATTATCTCTGTTTTAAATAATTATTTCTAAGAGTCATTTTGCTTTTAAACACCTTTAAAATTTATGTTATATGCCGGTTTAGTATTAGAATTCATATAAACAGTAATATCATAATGATGATGAGTGCACAAAAGGACTTACTGATTTTATATTAAGAGTAAGACATATTCGTTTTCAAATTTAATATCAACAACTACGTTTCCTTAAACGTCGATATAAGTAAACAAATATTGTTTATTTCATTAATAAATTCCAATCCTACTTTAATCTTATACATAATTTCATTGAACTCTAGCTATATCATTAAGCCTTCTATTCGAATGTATTTCATGTTGATCAGTTGCTACTCATTAGTGAAAAAGTGATAATCTTATGTAGCTCTACATTATTCATAGTTTTGAATGGTTATCGAACAGTATATCTATTAGGGTTTTTTAGCAAAATCATGTTTTCTGACGCTCCTATTTAGAGTTTCAAGCATCTATTATATATATATATATATATATATATATATATATATATATATAGATGTATATATATATACATATATATATAGATATATATACATATATATATATATACATATATATATACATACATACATATATATATATACATACATATATATATATATATATATATATATATATATATATAAAACGGCAACATCTGAATAAATGGCAACATCTTGAAATCTTGAACCTTTTTTTATTTTTATTAATGAGTCCCACAGTCAATGATAAGGGCCTATGAGTGTTAGGTGGAATCTAATACAACAATGTAAATGGGCAGAATTACATTTGTGAAGAGTTGCACAATGTTGTGTTAATATTTGACTTGGAAACGACTATTTTGTCATCATCTGTGAAGCAACCCCGGTGCTGTTGTTTTCTGCAGAAACGCAGTTTTAGGAAATCGAAAACATTTGCTCATGGAAGTCCCGTTTAATATTATATAAACGGTGGGTGAAATGGGGAATTATTTACAGTGGTTGTAGCTAGACGAGTTTTTGTTGTGAATGGAGAGAACCATCGATGTAATCTTTAGTAGCGCTGTTTCGCAGTAAATATTTATTTGATTCTCGGTAGTATAAAATAGAACCACGTTGTTCCAACTAATTGTTATCCCATTCTCCAACAAAAGAAGTGTGCATATATTCTAGCTATGTGTTGTAGAATTGTGTATTTTACCGAATTTTTTGAAAAGCAATAAAACATTTTAATAACGTAAAGTAACATTACTTTTATTAAAATAAGCAACAGTTTTTTTATTACTATTTTGTAGAGAGACAACGGTTTATTTTCATTCATTTGTATTTTTACTTTTTAATCGAATTTGAGGATCGTTCGAAATATTACAAGTTAGATTATCATAACACCTTTAATTTTACTTGAGTTTATGTTTTACCATTAGTCATTTTTTTTATTTGTCACCTTGTTTTTTTTTTCAGAGACGCGTTTTATTTCACACACACACACACACACACACACACACACATACACACACACACACACACACACACACACATATATATATATATATATATATATATATATATATATATATATATATATATATATTTTGAGAGAGAGAGAGAGATAGGGAGAGGGAGAAAGGAAAGAGAGAAAAAGAAAGAACGAAAGAGATACGAGGAGCATGAGGCGATATATATGTACATATATATATATATATATATATATATATATATACATATGTGTGTATATATATATGTGTATATATATATACATATATATATATAAATATATATATATATAAATATATATATATATATATATATATGAATATATATATATATATATATATATATAGTAAGAAAGCGATATATACACACATGGAGGGTAGTTGGAATACGTTATTATAATCCGAATACCGGATGGACTTATGTGTATACTTGTGTCGTTCCTAATTCATTTCAGCGTTGGTCTACATGATTTTCTGGCTACATTATACAATCACAGGCACTGTTAAACTTATTCTTTGTTCACATTATCCGATTGCTGATTCCTGGTTAGTGTGTTTATTTATTTCCTTGACTTCTTTTATTGACTTTTTATGCATTTAATAAATGACTCATATTTTTAAAGACTGAATGAAATTAAATAAATCAACATCAGACCTTGCTTCCTGTGGCGTTTGTTTTGGACGAGAAAGCGCGACTTAACTTAATTACTCTGACTCCAAACTCAATCTTCTCGCAGAGTCTGAACGAATTTGCACACTAGATTGAATAATCGATCAGTCGATTTAATTCTAGAAAGAATCTTCATTAATTAATTTGTAAAAATTTATGCCTTCCGAAAATAACTGTTTTATCTGCCTGCAGAAATAATGGGCATCGCAACAACGGATGTAGAACATTTAAAAAGTGTACACGTACTTGACTTTCTGAAGAAATCAAAGATTTACAAGTGGTCAACTAGCTACAATATTTGGCTTCTTCTTCTAATGTATTGGAACCGAAGAATCCATCTTGCTAAAATAAAAACTATTCTATTTCTACCTACATTGCCAAAATAAAATTCAATGGACAGATATATTACAATAACAATACGGATCAACTGATAATCGCATTACAGCCAGATTGTTTCCTGTTCATTATCTACAAGTCGTCTTCTAAACTCAATGTCATCAAATAAAGACAAGTTCATACAATTAGACTATATTAAAACCCCATAGTGTTTTTCATCTGCCGGTTGGTGGTCATACTTATGTCATTAACCCTTATTCTCGGGTGGCTTTCGAATAGATAAATGGTGACCCCGATAGTAAACAAATATATGGTTTTAGATGCGTCAAAGCATCGCGATGATACGATATGCTCGGCCATTTGTTTGAAACACTTGTGTTTGACATATATTTTTCAGCGGCTTCTCAATTTCAACTTTTACGTCTCATCTCTGGATGCGGCCACGTCCATCCAAAAGTGGCTTTATCTGTTCGTTGGCCGTTTCATCGGTGTAAGTTTAACATATCGAAATTATATCTAAACAAACAGATAAAATGCAATTAACTTATTAAGAACAAATCTTGTTTAATTTCAATGGTATTTTTTTATTATCTTTATTATTTCCCATCGAAGATTTACTATAATTCATTTAATTAAACAGTGTCTATCAATTAATATATATACTTTCTTAATAATAACTATAGAATTCATTTTTTATGTTGTGGCCCTCCACCAAGATTGACCATGGTCTGTTTTGTTAGAGCATTGACGTCCATAACTAAAGAATTTGCATCTGTGTTCTGTCCCTTATCCGTTGGAGCAGTCGCTTTGCGTTTTCAGGTCCCGACTCTCTGTCACTACTTGTGTCACTTTCTACTACATTGACTTGAGATGGTTGGTCGTGGATCTTTTCGATCGGTTGTCTTCCAGTATATTCTCTGTAAGTTGTGTAACCATGGTAGACAGACTTGTTATAGACAGAAACTCAGTATTGAGCATCGTGCCCTACTATGCCCCCTCGAAGATACAGTAAATGTCTTCGATCTACACAGTGTTCAGAGCATCACTGCCATATATAACACATGTACTTCAGCGCGATTTCCAGACAAGTCAACACTCGTGTTCTGAGGCGAAACTTTGTTAAACGTCAATACCCATCTACAACTTTCAAGGGTGTGCTGTTAGTGATTATGACGACACGGTATGTAAATTGACAAACCGCATCAAGCTAATAGTAATTAATAGTTATGAGTGGTAGTATTTTGGGTACTGTTTCCTCGAAATATTTTACAGACCGATAGTAAGCCCGATGTCCTTTCAGACCTCCTAGGAGCACTCAATAAGCAACTGAGGTTAACACTAGATGTTAGTCGTTATCGCCACATAATCGACAATGAGCATGTCCTTGACAATGAGATCCGAAGTTTGATGATGGCTCTGTGGCGGGAGGCATTTGATGCAGGTAAATATCCTCTCTTGAATTGCCTACAATATGCCTTAGAAGTAAAGTCAAGATCTCCCAAAAAGTGTGAAAGCGAGAAGCAGCCCTGTTTGCTCTCTACTGCATATTTTAAAGAGCTCAGATGTAGTGATATTAACTCGCACAGTAGCTTCTACATAGCTGTGCAAGTACACAATCAAGTTCTGGAGCTATTGGGGATAGGCAATATTTGGAATGGCTCTAATTGTGTCATATCTACTTTCTGAATACACCGGCTTAGTAAGAGTCATAACACCAATTTACAGAGGCATGCCCTATTATCTGAAGTACTCCTCGAGTAAAAGTCATATGTGAACCATTCATCTTTCACCTCGAAAAGTACACTGAACTGAGGAGATACGTTCGACTAGTGTCTGCAAGTGAACCAAGATGAAACGAAATAATACGTGTTTAACAATGGTGAGTGGTGACGTGCTTGTACTGTCGTTGCAGTAACATTTATCACCATTGTTATAGTCAAAGGTTGCTGGTTTCTACGTGCTGTATGCCCTGAGGTACGCCCTATTTTCCTTCCATCAAATATACAAGGACATCGTGCAATTGAACATTAGGTTGATCTTGTAATGCTTGATCACGGTAGAAGGATTATCATTACTGCTAATAACTTTTAACTTTTGCCAATAGCCCCGCGGTGTGTTACCCGATAATCGGTTCAGTTTCGAGGTACTTTATGACCGACAGAAACGTGATGGCATCAATCAATTTCGTTGTTACAACGTACTGACAAGAGAAGAGTTCGGACTTATTTTTACTCTATAATTGTAGCTGTTGACTTTTATAGATGATTACATCGCCAGTGGTTTATTTAACGGGATAGTGTTTGTTCTGCAGTGTCCAAAGTGTCATCTTGAGGCAAATGTGTATGTCGCTGGTGTACCCGGTTATTCTGTCTGTCTGAATGGTTTTGGAAAGATGTGTGCATTGCTCATTGCCATAGCATCTGGATCCTCGCTGAGATGTATTCCTGGCAACCCGAAGAATTTGCAGGTTTAAATTGCTAAATGAATTGTTATATTCTGCAAAGAGACTGTCTTGGCTAACAGCAGTCTTCTGTGCAGAGTTTGTCTCAATGCAGTCTTGTAGATGTGAGATCTGAGTTGTCGGTTACATAACCGATGCGGTTTATGATGTTCCGCAATGTCGGCCACTTCTTGATGGGAGATTCTCCTGTTTGTAAGTTCGCCAACTTTTTTTTATTAATCTTATCGATAAACTACTTCATAAGGCATGGCTAGCATATGTTGCTAACATCGATTCAAAAATACCCTTGCTCAAGCAATTCTTTTCTTTTTTGTTCGATTCTTCATGGGTGTTTTCAAAAATCCTGTTTTTTTTATTGAATTTGTTTTGTCTTTTCAGTAATTCCGTCTTTGATTACTTATTACATCATGATGTAGAGGTATCCGCCCACGCACACTAAAAGTATCTTCCGTCGAAGTAGAACACCGGAATGAGGTATAAATGCAACTATATAAGTTTTATTGAACTCTGAGTTAGAAATATATGTTTTAATTTCCACGCTAAATACTTCTAAAGCGGTTCATGAAAACAATTGACAACATTGACTCAATTCCCGGGGATATTATTAGAATATGAATCGCAAACATTGATGTTACACTTCTTTAACATATTCAAAGGTGTATTAACTTGTGGCGGAAATGATGGTTCTAAGGCAGAATCAAACTGTGGAAGTGTACCCGACTTTTTTCGTCCGCGCTGACTTGTAGTTGGAAAAGTAAAGACGGTAACTAGTGAGGATTAACCTCACAACCAAGGAATAATGAAACGATTGGTTGTTTCACTGAGATAAGCACATTCACATTAATAACAAAAATAGTGAACCAACGAATTCTGTATTTTCATTAGTTAAACAGAATTACCTGAGATTGAAGATCTTCTGATAAAAAGGAAGGAAGAAATAAACAGAGAGGAGGGCAGAAGAGAGGAGTAAGAATTGAGAGTTAGCGTCAGAGTCGGATTATTTTGTGACCCAAATTGTTTAGTATTATTGGAGTCGAACACAGCTTGTTGGTTTATAGTTTTGTTATTGAAGTGTTTGTAGTCCGAGTGATAGACTTTCAAATCACTTCGTTAATAATTGATACGTAAGACTTTAAACACCACACATCTTTATAGTTACAATTAAAAAGTTGTATCGTCCTACTGTCGCGTCGCGTCGCGTAGCGTCGAGCGAAAAAGTAGTTTAGTAACCGTTTCTGTGTATCTAAATAAAAAAAATGCAAGTTTGTTTCATTTATCACTCCTATATTATAATCAAAACAAATTAGTTTTATTTAAATCAATAATACAACATAACATCTTGATTTTCTGTATATATAGTGAAGACAAAAGATTAAAAGAGAACCTTTTGACTGCCTAATTAGCATAACTATTTTTAAACCGTTCATATTTAGTGTTATTAAGTTGGCGTATGTTGCTCTCTATATGCAATATGTTCGTCTATATAAACAATACTTGATTAAAGTTATGTAATCAATAAATAGGAAAAATAAATAAAACACCTTAAGTTTCTATTTCATGCGCTTACTGACGAGCTTACGGAAGGTTGTGCTTGCTACGAGCGAGGCAAAAGCGATAATAGACAGGAACAGTAAGAGGAAGAGTGTGGTTGTCTCGCTTTTTATCTCTCTCTCTCTCTCTCTCTCGCCTCTTTTCTCTCTCTTTTTTGCAACATTTACATTTTCCGTGAGAGATAAGTAAATAACTTTGTTGTTATTAACTAAGTTGATGCCTAGTTTATACAATTATCAAAACAAACTTTACAATGTGCTGATTTGCAAATGGTTACTAACACATTTACACTATGCTAATTTACAAATGGTTACAAACACGTTTACACTATGCTAATTCACAAATGAAAACAAAAGCTCAGTAGCACTATGATTTGTCGAGATTACGAAGAAAAATAGAGATTTTATAGTATCTTCTCCTTTAATTGAAAATAAACTATTTCCAAATAAAAGAATAATGAACAAATATAATTAAAAACACATTGCGAATATGATGAAAATGACTGAAATATAGGTAGTATATTTTATCTCGTGTAAAAAGACAAAATTTAACTAACACAAATATGCAAATTATAAAAATATATTAATACTAAGCATATGCAACAAGTACATTTTCACACCAGAGAAATTATAAGAATAATGTAAAAAGAAATCAGTTAAATGTATTTAGTAATAATTCAAACAAAACGATGACTTCAGATAAAATAATATAACATGAAAACAAAGAAATGCACCGTCAATAAATTTATATATTCAAAAGGTGAGAAACGAAATCTCTTTACAGTTAAAAAGTTATATATTATAATTAATACAAACTTAAACGCGAAACGTTAAAATAGGTTTGTCCGGATATATATGTTACTGGAAAACTAAATTGATGTTATAAGATTTATATTAATGTTCAAAAATATTATAATTGTTTAATAGTTAATTATTTATATTTTAGTTAGTCATTTTTTGTCATACTAATTATTATTTAGTATTAACATTAGGGGTATTATATTGTATTCTTAGTATTCGTTCAAGGAAATTATATAATATTAGATTAATCTGCGAATATATAATGGGTACCGTTAAGTAATACTTGAAAAGTAAACCTATCGTTTAGTAATAATTGGTTCCTGAAGTATAGGTATATGCAACTAAGAAATTTGATAGAACTAGTTATAATTATCATGTAAGTTAACCATTACCATATTTGGATCATTTAAAAAAGAAAGTAAATAAAGATCGGTTATAATATTTTAGTGATCATTAATATATGAAAACACTCTATCGAAATAAAATTAAATGTAAAGTCATAGAAGTGAAAGTACAATAATTTATAGGGCAAAAGGGTAAATTGTAATAAAGGTTTTGGGTGGAAGATTTATATCATAAATATCCTATGTATATAAACATAATATGAAATAATTGGATTCAGCAAGAAATATTTTGAGTATTTCGAAATTAGTATGAATATATTTGATATAGCTCAATAGTTGCGTATAGCATAATATATTATATAAGTACAATCATAGTGACATAACTGCATCGGTATTTCGAATAGAGAAACGTTATTAAATCGAATTTTAATAACGGTTTTAGGCAGAAAAAGTTTAAATATAAAAATGTATTAGTAATGAAATATATGAAACACGTAAATACGTGCATAAAATAGATGAATATGCGGAAGTTATGTAAATGCATAGCTGTTTGATAGAGTTCTAAAAAGAAAAATGTAATATATATCAATATTATAATGATCTGAATATAAATGTAGAGAGGTCAGAAGAGAACAATACTCATTGGTACTATGAGTATAATAGAAAGGGTCACTAAGTTTATATCAACTATAAAGTGAGGTTGGAACAGATAAAATATAATTATTTATTTCGATTCTAGTGTAATGTTTTGCGATTATATAGTGTAAAAATCGAAATGGAATATCATAATATACACTGGAGACATTATTTTAAGGTGTCTAGTTTATAGGGTAAGTAGATGTAATAATAAAATAATCACCTAATTAAAAGAAATTGGTTAAGACTAAAAATATGAGTTGTAGTAAATTAACTTAATAATGATAAATTGCAATTTACAAAATAAGATTATGTATGATACATTTGAAAACATTTATAAAAATACCCTATATAATATACTGGAGTATATATGCAAGTATCCGCGTTTCATCGTCTGTAGCTCATCAGCGCAAGTGTATTATATATATATATATATATATATATATATATATATATATATATATATATATATTCGTTATATATATGTGTATGACTACGGATTTTAGTCTTAAGTTTCTATTGAGCGTACAGCATTTATAATATAGATCGGTTCCATACATGTATTATCTGCATTATTTTTTTTAATTACTTGAAAAATCCCCCCCAACATATGTGAACTTCATTTAATATGTTAAATGAAGCAGATATGATTTAATTTGCTCGTACATGTTAGCATATTGCAGTTTCGTAATATTCACAGATATATACTGGCGTAATATACTATTATTTAATCGATAGGATGTTTACTCAGTATAACTAATCTTATAGTCAAAGGATTACGCTTACGCCTATTGAATCCGCTACATTTTTAAATAGAAATAAGCACAAAAGATTAGTTAAATTTACTCTGAACTCATCTATCTTCAATACTTCACATATAATTATTAACAAATACTATGTTATTGGCAATGTCGCAAGTTGAATTACGCTTTTGGTAATTATGAACTTAAGACTTCTACCTTTTTAAAGAATACTTCAAGCTATCGCCTGCTACATTGCGTTAATGAAAAAAATTACGAATAATTAACACATCGCTTAAACTAATCCATTTTTTTACATAAGCAAAGTAACTTAGTCGCTTAACGAATCACTTATAAGTATACTTTTATTGGATCCTGCAAACATGTCTATTTGATTACAACACACACTGATTAAGATCGCTAAGACTTTAAATGGGCTTAGCTAAGTGTTAATTGAGCCGCTGAGAAAACTTGCAATTTTGTAATAGAACATTTTCATTCTTCGATTTTCCCTCGATACATTAATGTGATTTAGCAATACAATTTGTAGCTGACAGACAATATTTTATCATGAATATTACATATAGTTTATACTCTGATTATTAATGCAATCACTTGGATGAAGTTATCACATGATGTTGACCCCTTGCTGTTAAATATATGTTGGTCAATTAATATTGTAAAACATAAATAGTGTAAGAATTGCTATATCACCAAATAGTAAAATGTATTCCCGAACTACTATACTAGTGTTAATGACTACACTTTCAAATATTTATTTACGTCGTGTTCAACATCCGACATATCGTATTACAGTTCAGACGTATAGGTTTGCTATATAGCGGAAAATCAGGCGTAATACAAATAAATTTATGCATAGTAAGATAATAATTATAATTTACTAATTCTATCTTGTTGATATATGATAATTGGCTACTGAATGATCCAACAAGAGATGTGTCGAAAATGCCAGACTGAAAAGGAGGTTTTTACTTTTTTTTAAATTTGAAAATAAGTTGATTAAAAAGGGAAATTATCATAGTAGTATAATTAAGGAGAGTAGGTGGTGTTTCCTCCAGCGAAACTCTTCCAACGAAATATGGTACATCGTTGTGACAGCTTATTAAATAACAATTCGTTTCATGCAGAGTATTATTAATAGGTTACATTCTCTGACAAAAGTTCTCTTCTATCTAATTATTATCTTAACAACATCTTAAAATTAACTGAATTTAACGCTTCCCTTTGCTCACAACTACCGCATAACTTATCGTGAACATTTTAGGCAGTGACTTCCTGATCAACGTTCCGGAAACGACCATCCTACATGTGCAGGAATTCTGTGTTTTGCCTATCAATTTCTAAATTTATCGCTAAACAATCAAGGATGTATATACACCACTCTAAATTTTAAACGCTAATTAAATTGTATTAGGAGTTTACTTCTGTTATCATTTAATTCTAATATTTAAAGAAAACCACGTGACTTCCGCTCAAGGCATGTTACTGCGTAAATGGTTGACATTTGATCCACATACCATCAAGCAATACGGAGTGAAAGATAGGGAAAATAGCCTTACAGTCTACTTTTGCCAAAAGAGTGGTTTAAATTCGTGCGTCTTTAGTAAGAAGACAGTGTTATGTGCACGGGCGCACTTAATACGTCCAGGCAGTAGGAGGGGTATTTACTGATATTCAACGCATTTGTAATAATTTATCACACCCGTTACAATAATGTATAGTTCACCCATATTTTGAAGAGACTAACACTCTGAACAAACAACCGCCTCTCTTGCATCTACTCATCTCGGGTATTACGGACAGCTGCCTAACACACTGGACGTGACCCAGTTTAATTTGTCAGTGAAAGAGACAGGCTGTCACAAATGGGAAAAGAGCTTTACGGAAATAAAGACACCCTCTTTCCGTGTAAGATTATTTAATCTGACGGTGTATGAGTATGATTGAAATAGTTTTATCAACATTTATAAGATTCCTTTACACATCTGTCAAAGCTATTCCTTGACGAGTACAGCTTTATTTACAAGGTGACCATTTGGAAAATTGGGCAAGCTAGCAACCGTTAGACAAGCACTTATGGCTGAGTAAGTACGACAATAGCGGCAAAACTCACCAACCAGCAGGTGTGTGTTACGATGTCATAAATTAAAGTCCATCTCAGTACAGGGCATAAAGATCACAGCACTTTATACTAGAGCAACAACAGTGTCCCGTACTGCTCCATGGGACCCCGTAAACATTAAAGGTTAACGCCTGTTACCACCTATCTTAAGTCTCATAGGAGACCAGCGGTTTTTGATTCTCTGATTTTGAATGTCTCAGAAAAACACAGTAATATAGAATTAGTAATGTATCCGCAGCTAATGACTTTGTACAAATAGATTTTCGACTGAAGCCTATTCCTGGCACCATCTTACTAAAGTTATACGATTGGAATTATAGAATTATGGCAATATGAGCGTCAGAAATACATAATAAAGTGCAGTATTATGCAATAGTTTATGAATTGTTAGACCAACTGTTTTCTATACGATAACTACTGTCCACATATTTTTCTAAAACAAATACAAGTAAAGCTAGTACGGTTGTCAATTGATTGAAAACATCAGACATCATATCATGAAATAGCACTGAGAATCGCGGAGTAGCAGAATTTAACTATAAGCTTACAAAAAGGAAATCGTCCGAGCGAAATCGAAAGTAATCAAACGATAAGCATATACTGGTAATGTTCAGCTTTTATATTGCCATCATATGATAGCGGGTCAATCTAGTAATAAAAACCGAGGTGCTCTCTATGACCGGATGCCACACTTGTCGAGGTATTCTTAGTGCATCCCTTATGTTTCTAACCTTCGAACCGTCTTCCCATGTATATTTATATGGAGGCTTATTACATAAGTATATTTTGCTCATGTCGTTGCTATGTCTTTGTTACCGAGCAGCAATGCATTATACATGCTGTCTTAATCACAACTTTATATGTGTTTGCTTAACTTACTCATAGGTTACACAAGAGTTGCTCTTCCGAGTATTTCAAAAGGTCGACACTCAACATCTTCATGTGATCTACTTTATTTAGCTGTCAGTAAAAGCATTCCTATCAAGCCAACATTAAAACTATGTAAAAGCTGTGAGGAGTTCATGAATAGTATTTTATAATACACCAGGAAATAATAGCATCGTACACATTCACAGAAAAGCCAGGATAGCATCTATCGCTTTCTAAGAATAACGGACAGACAAGTTTATGAATTAAGCCTTCGTGGTGTCAATAATATTTTGTCAATGAAAGCAGATGAAGCCTACCAAAACATATTGTAGTTTGTGTTTAAGATAGCGTGAAGTGGAGACATCAATGCGCAAGGTTGACGTACTTGTTCCATTGTGTCTACACTGTTCAGGATTTATTCACATAGAATCAGTATTCTGTAAAATTCGATCGGTAAATAAAGGTAAGCCGGCTTTGATCGTCAAGGAATGTTTAAAAATAAACTTTGAGCAATTCAACTAAGTTTAGAAATAAGTTTATCGTCGCAATATAATAATTGGCCCAATTCTTTAAAAAGGGAACACAATCTCAGGAGAAATACGTGTAAACACAATTGAAGATTTTTTGGAAGGCAAGATATGTAATTCTGTCTCAGATAAGGTACATAACTTTCAGGATTTGCAGTTCAATTGGTAATCGTGATCAGTCATACTTAAATATTACATACTTGCGTATCTCTTCCCGTAGGCACTCGGGTCGTCCGTCGGCTGTTGGTCGGTTGATACGGTCGCTTAACGTATATTGTTGTCGAAGTCTTAAGGCTGTCGATTAAAACACGAGGCAGCAAAAGCACACGTACGTTGGTTTCTAGGTTAATGAGTTTTTTTTATTTAGACACCCAGAGAACGGCGATAAGACACATGTATGTCTGTATGCGACAGAGAACCATTAAATTACTGGGAAACTAGATCTCAGTCAGTCCCATAACGGCCACTGCGCGCAGGCCTTTCTCCCACTGTTCGTTTCGCGTCTTACTCGTTCGAGTGTCAGCAACAAAAGGGTTGAAGTCATCACAACGGAAGTGACGTCACAACGGAAGTGACGTCACACAGATTATCAAGCAAAGAATATTGAAGGGAGTAAAAACGACCTGCATTAGAATTCGTGTCGACCATGCAGAAAGGTAATCGACACAAAAGTTTACATAAACTAGTACGGTCTCACCCATCTTCTAACCAGAAAACGTAGGCCGTCTCTTCTGAATTCATAGAGGCTTCACAAAAAGAATCGTGTCCAGTTTAACAAGCATGTAATGTAAACGATGTACGAGATTTTTTTTAATTGTGACTAACCAACATTATTTGAATATCCGCTTTAATCATTTAAACATCAGGTGACCGTATCTTGTTTCCGTTGCTCGTTTCTCGTTTCAGATTCATCGAGCAATTCTTCATCCATGTGTTCAGTTTAATAGCTTATGCCATAAAGCGAAGGGATACACGTCTGTTTTATGGGAGCAGAATGTATCTAATTTGAATAGGTGATTGACTTCAGAGCGACGAACCAAAATCCAGTCCTATAGATGTATTTAGATAACCTGAAAACTGTTGTTTTCTTTCATATGTCAGTACAAGTGTGCAGAGAAAGCAGGCTATTTTCTTCAGGTAAATATATGTGTGTTTTATTTCTTAGACATGCCTTACACATTTATATTCTTTAAATAAAAGATTGGTTGTTAGTTGTCGTAAACTCGGCTAACAATATAATTGCGACAATAGAGACGAACACACATATGTTTCAATGCATGTCAGCCGTGGTTTACTTGATAGACGAGAAAACCGACCTTAGAATTGTTGCTTGATATAGTTAGAAGTAAGTTTAATATGTCGTCAACTAATTTGCATGCGTAGACACAACCTACTTTTAAAAATCAAAACAAACGCACAAGGGCAGATTAGTGTAAGCAGCAAAAAGGGGGCGTTTGTTTTTGTAATTTCAAAATGCGTATCAGTGTGTATGAACAGCAGTTTCGCCTAAGTTTTGACTTTCATTTGACCTTATTACGGCTACATGAGAGCTATAGACAATATTGCATAGTACACTTAGCTTAAGGTAGAGGCTATGATTTGTTGCAGAATTATATCATGCATTACAGCTGATTCCAAACAGGGGATTAGGTGATTAATTGCGAAAAATTATACATACAAAGATTTCGAGCAAACATTGTCTTTAGTCAAATAATACATAAGTGGGTGGGGATGCATTTGCCTGAGCAGAGGGAGAATCAGAGCGATCTAAAACAAATGAAATACATTTATCTGAGATAGGAAAGCCACGATAGGAATACTTAGCAGTAGCAACATCTGATTAAGATTGCAAAAAACACTTAGCATCTTTTAATATGCCCTCATTATTATGATACCTTATTTATGTCTTGTTTTTCTTTATTGTGCTGTTTCATTTATGCTTCTCAGATTTATTACTCTCTATTCAGCCTGTTGTATCGTGTTACATACCATAACCAGGAGCAATATTCGCAGTACGGGTTATCATGTACTACATTGCCTAGTAGGTATTTAGTGGTAAGGTGATCTGAGCACACAGTTTAGTATATGTGAATATTTAGGATAGCCAAAGAATAATTATGGCAGCCAGATGTCTGGGCCACATGTGTCCAGCCTTCTTAGTAGCTCTGATATAGTATGATGCGGCTCGATCATCGTGTGCACATAATCTATTGTTTCCATTCTCATTCTCAGTGGAGAAGGTTATGTACATTTCTGAGAATTTCGACAGGTTCGTTCTCAACTATTTTCACTTCACGATATAACAATTTACTTCCGAAGAACTGACGTCGTACACATATATCGTGTCCCGTTGCATGATGCTAGTAATTTGTGACTATATTTCCCCAAGTAAAAACCCGCAGATTAGCTAGTGTGTCATATGATATCAAGTTTCCTCAGTAATTGTACTATGCATAAATATGTGTATCATATATTATTCTTCATACTATGCTATCCACGCACGTAACATTTGAATTATAACAATTATTTAATATTGCAACACTTTAAATTTAATTATAGAATCTGGTTCGACTTCATGAAGATAAACGTGAAAAATAACATATCTTGGAAATAATTCCGATAAATATCCTACAATTATTTTGCTTACACGAATGTTAATTTTAAAATCGTAGCTACACCAAATTATTTATTAAGTAGCTATGATGTTAATTAGAAACGTTTTCGGAGGTGATAATCAATGGTATAAACATATTTTATTAGAAACATACACTGAAAAATATATTATTATAGTAAATTTTCAAGAAATTTTATAAGCGTCTCATTCTTTAATTAAATTTCTAGATTGTATAGCTTAGTAGGATCAGGTCTATCATAATTCTATCTATCTTTCGACATAATGAGAGGCGGAGTGACAAGGGCAGCCAATAAAATGTAGTCGACAACAATTCCGTATCAACACGGTGAAAATTAATCAGCACGTTGAACAATGGCGGCAAATGATATTGATTTACAGTATGAATTAAACATCGTTATAATTTATCGCCCCAATCTAAAAGAGGAAGAGAAAAGAAAGGGAAATAGAAATAGAGAGTGGGTTAGAGATATAAAGAGAGAGATAGATAGAGAGAGAGAGAGAGAGAGAGAGAGAGAGAGAAAGAAAGATACGGAAACTGGTTCCAAATCTATGACAGGAACAACCCTGGCTTTAACAGTCTTGCCAAACGACCCATACAATAACAAAGGCATCTTTCTTTCTATAGTGGAATTTATAAAACCAGTCAACTGAATGTAACCATGACGCCGGATTCGATTGCAAGCATAAGGTTTGATTAACAATCTACAACTAAAAAGCACAGAAATGAGTTATGAATTAAACACGTAACAAAAGAAGAATTATATTGCAATGACCAGTGTGACCCTAAAGAAAAGCAGTAGACCAATACAATAAAATATTGTCTTTTTTTCACTAACAGAAGGACAGGCTAAATACACGACTTAAGCCATATATATATATATATATATATATATATATATATATATATATATATATATATATATATATAATACACTCTCGTTTAAGTAAAACAATCTATATGACATATATTTGATGAATTCAGAAAACATTTCAGAGCATTATTAAAATTGTAAGTATAAAACATTCAGTAGCCAAATACCTACTCAAAATTATGTAAATGAATATATATATATATATATATATATATATATATATATATATATATACATATATATATATATACATATATATATATATACATATATACATATACATATACACACATATGTGTATATATATATACACACACACACACACACACACATATATATATATATATATATATATATATATATATATATAGTTAAAGATATAATATATGTGTGTGTCTACAAGTATTTAAAATAAAACTTAATCGGGTCTGAAAAGTAAACTGTTTTACCAAACATAATTAGTTACGTATATTTATAAGAAACGTTTCAATAGGTATACAAATGATCTAAAAGTACATGATCTCAAGTAACATTAAACACCATATAAATATTTGCCAAACCTCATGAAAGACACGTTTTAAAAAAAAAGGGAACCTAGTCTCTAAATTACATGGTGCATACATTTAACTAAAATATAGCATTAGAACTATATAAAATTCCCAAACATATTTTAGGAATAGCACTATTATTGGAAAGTGCTTACAAACCGGTCAGTTATTAAAATCTTCATACTGTGTAACAAATATGTAGTTTCTTTCCTAATTGCAAATTCGATATTTTCCGTTTACTTAGAACGGAATAAATAATAAATAAAATTCGTTATGCGATATGTATTATATTAGTTCATATATATATATATATATATATATATATATATATATATATATATATATATATATATATATATTATATATATATATATATTAATATATATATATATGTATATATATATATATATAGTTAATACAACAAAGATATAAGAGGCAACCCATATATTTAATTAGTTACCATCGTGTATAAGTTTAACAATAAAGTATTTTTTGTGGCGATATATGTGATGTTCTATATACGTTTATGTATTTCATATATATGTACATTTATTTTCAAACTTTAATTGTATTACCTGCAGTAATGTCATTGCGGTAATTGCCCTCTGAGGAGAAGATTTTCTTTGAAAACTCATGAGTAAACGACTTTAAAGTACTTTGCTTGGACATTGAATTCTAATTAAATTTGATTCGCACCTTATTTATTCTTTCACTTTATCTAGTGCTATATATATATATATATATATATATATATATATATATATGTATATGTATATATATATATATATACATATATATATATATATATATATATATATATAGAGAGAGAGAGAGAGAGAGAGAAGTTGAGAGAGGGGTATATATATATATATATATATGTGGGTGTGGGTGTGTGTGTTTGTATGTGTGTGGCTATGTTTAAAAGAGACAAACGAAAACAAGTTAAAATGCGGGAGCAAAACAATAAAACGAACGAAACCGGTCAAATCTCTTGTTTTTGATTTTCTCCTACATATTAACCTGTTTTCCGTGTTTTACACATTTTGTCTACCACGACATTTAATTTTCATCACTTATCGTGTACCTTACCCCACATATATATATATATATATATATATATATATATATATATATATATATATATATATCAGTTTATTCATCAGTATTTTGTTCTTTTTTCCGAAAGCCAACATGTATCTATCAAGAGGCACACATGTGGAAAATTATCTAATTGTGCAATGCTTGCATTTGAGAATACTTGTATATTGTACTATATTTTATTTTATTCTTCTGCAGAGTTTCCACACATACACATACACACTTATATATATATATATATATATATATATATATATATATATATATATATATGTAAATGTTTAGCAGACGAATGTCTGTTATATAAGGTAGGTTCTTTCTTTACAACACATTTACTGCGCTTTTATACGTTTTTTACCGATATTAAAGCTACTATAAAATATTACGAACACTTATATAAATTATCCTTCGTGTTATTTTCCATCAAAATCAGGTACATGTTTTACACATTTTTCTACAAGAGTTAAATGTAAACAAAGCTTATCCTGGGAGCTTTCGTCGAACACATAGTCTCCATTACAATAATGACACGTCTAAGATTAATCTGATAAGATATAAAAAATAAAATATAGACAAGCAAAGTGTTCGAAACCTTACACATAAAATCTTTAACATCGAGAAGTATATCTCGTGAACCGCAATCAAACCAAATGAAGACTAACATATTTATAACAATGTAAAAAATGCGAGCCATTTTGAAATTCGAGGTGTAGAAAATTACAGTAAAAAAATTAGGAACCCGGCTTATGTCTTCCATATAAAGTACACATATATTGCAAAGTTTTGTTCAGAACAAACATATTAAGAAAAAGTGCAGAGATGATATACTCTTTTCAAACATTTAAAAAATATTTGTTTCAACCTACAATACTAACTTTGTTTACACAGACATATGTCTCCAATTATAAGATATATATTGATTATACTTAAAGTTACATAGACATACATTGGAATGCAAGTTTATAAAGATTTTAAACAAGAAATGTTATTTACTAGGTGTTATAAGAGAGGCCCAATTAATGTACAAACATTTTAAACATATGATTGAAACATTACTCAATATGTCCGGAGCCTAATTCATAAAATCACAACTTTTTGTAAAAATTCGACTTTATTTATCGACATACTCCTCTTTTACTTCCGTTTTTTTTTCTATTCGATGCATATTGGGGCTTGCACACCACAACAAGCAATCCGGGAGTTCCACATCTCGATGGTTTTTCGATGTTGAAGCAATTCAAAATGCAATGCACGTAGTTTTATTCTCGTTTTAATCGACTTGTGCTCTTCTGTCTTCATCATTTGTGGCCGTGTTGATATATGTTTTTTTCAAACGCACTAATAATGCTAATAATAATGTTCATTTTTTGTAAGTTGTTCCTTTCCTAAGGTAGTGCATGAAGAATATACTTCGTGCATCTCAAAATGCAACGGTCAAAAGCTTACCCGCTGATGCCTGCGTCTTTCATCAGTTCGGACATTTTACCCATGCTGTTGTCAACTCAATAAACTGCCGATGGTACTCCAACGTAAAATGGTTGATGCATGTCACACACCGACACCCACACTTTTGTGTTGCGTTGCAAAAGTTGGAAACTTGGCTTTGAATTGTTTTTCACGGTAAACAGATGCGGCACACATTTCGAACTGATCGTATACATTTACAAGTTGTCTTTGCAAAATAGTAAATATACTGCCTAATGATAGCTTCAACTCCTGTCCTATATTTTACAATTTAAATTAATCATTTGCTATAACGAGTTAGTTTCCGAGAAAACATCCAAATCTTGTAATCCTCGTCGTACAGCATCAGTTGTATCTCCAGTACCGCATGTAAAGCCATCATACGATCTTTTCTATATATGAGAATTATATATATTCGTGCGCCTAAAATAGACGAATCGCATGCTCTTTGTGACTTTGTCCGTTTCACAAAATGCATCCACCCTTTACTACTTTCTATTTCGTTACATTCAGCTTACTTGTTCTAATCAATAAAACAATCTATACTTTCTGATTTCACTTTGTGTGTTCAACGTCAAACTCTTTTACTGTTTTATTCTGTCACTTAATCCGTGCGAGTTTCTATTTTAATTTCCCCAGTTATTTGAAGCGGTTTCTCATGCTTGATTAGTTTCATAATTCTCAGATAACACGAAGAACGTTCTCTCCCTTTCAGAATTATAAACATCCAAGCAATTGTATAAATATTGATAGACAAGACAAATACTCTTTATTCTAACGCCATGTTGGCAGTTAGTCACTGATTCAAAAATGATAATTGCCATGTGAGCTTAAACAATGACTACAATTTTAAATGTATAATAATGTATCGATATATGTATATATATATATATAATACACATTAAATAGGTTTGCTTAATAAGGGGATATATAAAGTTATATTTTAAACTCATACTTTATAAAGTGTCGTTCTCAGAACGTCGAACATATTTTATAATCTTACTGTTCATCATCGTTCTATACTAGCATATTACCGTTGGATTGCGATTGTTCAACAGACCCCTCCCCCATATTTTCTGATTCTGGCAGCAGCTATTAGCATATCTGTGCATCATCGTTCTGTACCAGCATATTACCGTTGGATTGCGATTGTTCAACAGACCCCCCCATATTTTCTGATTCTGGCAGCACCTATTAGCATAGCTGTCAGCAGAGCATATGAAACGTTAACGCTTTTTATTCGTTGGCAAAAACAAAAAAGTCAAATACGTAGATGCTGTAAATAAACTAAGAACTGGATATTCATCAAAACAGAGAACACGTTAGCTTTTTAGCCGCAAGGATAGAGCTCCTAACAAGCCGCTAATGCTTAAATCTCTTTATTTTATACATCGCTCTGCATATAGAACTGCTTCACTCACCGCTCTCTATTGGTGTTGATACGTCGTAATTCCTGACATCGTTCAAGTGTTTAACATTTTAATGTGCGTTTGAGAGCACTGCTGATCGAGAGATGTAGTTTTTGTGTGGATAATTTACACAAACATTATTTATCAGAGAAAACGTTGCAATTTCGAAGTTCATAATGCTGCTCTATTTTGTAAGAGCTGTGAAACATCTATACAAATGGCGCATACATATACTATCATCTACTGAAAGATTGTAATGACACTGTCTAGAAATTTACAAATATATAGCTGCCCTCTGTAAGATTAGTTTACAGCGGTATCTGATCAAAATTGTTCAAAAGTAAGAGTTAGAAAAATCAGAAAATAATACATAGATTGATTGATGATATGAATAAAATCATTTTTCATGAATATATGTCACTGGGATTTTCGCCCAAAGACGGTCTTGACGAATAGTTATTTCCTTTCTTTCTGGTTTTTATTCTGCAGTTTATGAGTGTTAACATTGCAAGTAAATACACGCATGGTTCTACGAGAAAAAGTTTCGTCTTATCTCGTGGACGATTTTGAAGAGAACATTTTACATGTGTGTATTGGAGTCGTAACGCTTATATTAATTTGAAAGAGTGTACCCATCTTTACAAACACTCTTATAAAAATGTATTATAGAATTTTGAAAAACTAAGAAATGTTATTTTTATACATTTATTCACTGAATAAAATAAGTATTACTAAATATATGTCTCTGAGACTTTGGCTGTAAGACAACCTTAACAAAAACTTATTTACTTTCTATTTTTCTATTTCGCTTCCTCATTTTTCTGGTGTCAAAATCGCAAGAAGCTCCAAACGTGGTTCTAAGATGAAACGTTTCGTCTGATCTCGTTGAAGAAAGTGATCATTTTAAATTTGTGTATCGGCATGGCAACGCTGATATGAACTTGACGTGGTGTACAAATCTTTAAGAAAACGCTTTTTGAAATGTATTATATTTTTTTTTTAATCCAAGGAAGGTTATTTTTTTTTAAATTCATATTTATTAAATAATCAAATAGGTTTTCATAAATATTAGCCTGTGACTTTCGCCGTGAGACGGCCTTTTCATAAAGGCCGTCTCACGGCGAAAGTCACATATTTATTTTTATTCTTACATTTTTAATTATTTTTGTTCCTCATTTTTTGTGTTAAAATCGGAACTAAATCCATTTGTGGTTCCAAGAAAAAAGTATCGTCTCATCTCGTTGAAGATTTTTTTTTAAAGTGAACATTTTAGATGTGTGTATTGGCGGGGTAACTCTTTTATAAATTTAAAGATGTGTACACATCTTAAAAGAAAGGCCTTTTGAAATGTATGCAAAGAATTGGAAAAACAATAAACGTTTTTTTAATGTTTGAATATACATACTTAATACATTAATTAAATCATTTTTCATAAATATATTTGAGACTTTCGCAGTTTCACAATCGGAGGAAAATAAAAACGTTGTACCAACCAGAATTGTTTCGTTTTATCTCGTTTGTGATTTGAAAGAAAGTGAACATTTTAGATGGGTATATTGGCGTTTTAACACTTATATGAATTTAAAGAGGTGTACATATATTGCATCTTCGATTGTTCAATACAAGGTTTACTCGATAAAGAACATGTTTATATTTTTTTTTTAAGCCAGGCTTTTAAAAGATCAAAATCTTATAATAAGACGATATACATTGATGGATAAGTTGGCAGGGGGCACAGCCAAGATTCAAAATATTCAAACTTTTAGAAACAATATAAAGTAATGGAAAGTAAGAGCGTGTGTGTAAATAGGTTATCAAAATATAGTATCCGTCCAGAAATCCAGAGAAATCGAAAGAAGGATCGTTAAATATCAATTGCATGGAAAGTGACGTCATATACGCTTGCACTGTTTAACAATTCGCCCAAAATTCCATCATGCGAACTAACACAAGCATGCAAATTCTCTCTTCCCTCTATAGCCCTCCACATCCTCAACTTCTTATACTAAACGACACTATAAATAGCATACACAACCCTTACAAATATCCTCCACTAAGTAACAATACACTTTATCTTACGCCTCAAATTATATAACCTTCTCCACTTAACAATTCTAACTAAACTTTGCCCCAGAGCTTGAGCATGCACACCCAAACTATTATAAATAACACAAATACTATAATAACAACCCTGTAGAAATTACACACTCAAATAGAGCTAGGGCCGTCCCTATAAATACCTGAATCTCAAACTATTCTACTCCTTCCAACACAATAACAACAATGTCATTGCTGCCTTTTAATCAAATTTAATTAAAAACTTTAACTGTAAAAACACTCAATATTAAAATGGTCTAAATCATACACTGTAGGATCCGCTTTATGTCAACTATGTACGCTAGAAATATTTATGATAGCTACAGTAGCTAAAATAAAAATATGATTTACTCCATAAACGAACTTATCTCAAATTGCAGGCACAAGCGAAAATTTCAATACATCAATTGTATTACTCCCTCTGACACCCCTCCTCTCACCAAACAACCCCTATTACACTAGAATAATTCTTAAACTTTATAATTTGTTAACTTTTTAAGTCTTCATCTTTCCTACCTTACAAATAATCATCCCAATAACATACCGTATGTTCCCCTGTGCACATAATAACTTTATAATCTCATAATACTTAATGTAAATTGAGAACTAGCATTATTCTTCTCTACTTCACTAATCCTTAACTTCCTTTACTCCAACACTCTAATTCCTTCCCCCTTTTTCGGTTATTAGCTAAGCCTCCTTGCATACTTATCCATTGCTCATCTTATTTCCTTTTTACCGACACTCCTTTTATCATAGATTCCATAAACTTGTAAACTGCGCTCCACAGTTACTCCTATGATGACCAATGTTAAGTTTATCTGTAATTTCAATACTCCATGTAATCACTTCTGTTCTATAATTCAACCCAATAATCCTTATCCTAGAACTCACTTGTTGCAAACATATTGACGCTGTTTCCAACACTAACTTCAGTAATATATGAAAGTTTCTTATTTAGGCACGCATCTAACATTTAACTAACTTGGAAATCTATAAATTCTTTAAACATTAAACTCTGAAATACTATAATGCTCCGGATAAGCACATCTCATTGACTTTAATTCCAGATTTCCAATCGTCTGAGCCCTAATTCTCAATTTGAACACTTTTAAACTTTCTGAATTATATATGATTTTTTCTATAAAAGTATCTTTAAATACGGGGGCACCCCCTTCCCGAACTGTTTACTTACTGACCAGGACGCTACTGTATTAGTTTATTAAAACTTCACCTCAGCTCATAACTTAAAACAGTCAAGGTGTGGCATTATATGGCTTCTTATTATTGATGAGCTTGAACTAAACAAGGAACCCCCTACCCTACTCCCAGCTTCGGATATAGTTTCATCCACTTAACTTCCTCCTTCTTTAATTTAACACCCTTTTCCCACTTTTTACTGGCTTCAACCGAGAAATTCTCTCTCATTCCTTAGATTCGACCGAAGTAACGCTGTGCACTGCCTGTTTGAAATATATACAACATTTTAAACTGAACTCATTAAAACCATTTTCATTCGCGGTCCACGGAAGTATTTTAAAATAGCACTAATTCTCAAAATTACATCAGAACAAGTGATTTTATCTATCGTTGAACTGAACATTATTCTATTGGTTTACTACATTTTGAACACTTTAACAGCAGTCTCTACGAAATGCTTTTCTTTTCTTTAAATCTGTCGTCACCAAACAATTCGTCAACAGACATTCACAAACTGGACAGACTTTATATTTTGCTACATTTTTTACACATACACTCTTACTTTATATTGGTTCTAAAATTTTTAAAATTATGATGTTGGCTATTTTCCTGTCATCTTATTAATCTAGATAAGTCATCTGATAAGATTTTAATCTTTGAAAAGTCTGACTTTAGGAAATAAAAATAAACATGTTTTAATCGAGTACATCTTGTATTACACAATTGACGATGAAATAGATTTGTCATCCGCACATCTTTATCTCTCTTCTTTTATATATATATATATATATATATATATATATATATATATATATATATATGTGTGTGTATATATATATATAGAGAGAGAGAGAAAGAGAAAGAGAGAGAAAAGTATATATATATATGTATATAATTATTTATCAATACCATATTGTTTTCAGAATAAACCCATATTTACATGTGTTTAATCCAAACCCGCAATCCTCAGTATGACAGGAACCAACTCCTTCCCACTTACACGGATCGAACACCGACAGGAAGTTAAGTTTGACTCGCTATATACCTATACCTCGCATTGCCTCAGTATGCGGAAGTAAATACACATCTAAATAGAAAACACGTGTGATGTCCAGCAAGCAGTCGAGAGAGAACTCAATAGGCAAATGCCAGAGTAATGCATTACGCAGAATAAAGCTTGTTTAAACATAATTTCAAGTTATCTATCTTGCGACAGCTTAGAATAATGATGTATAAAGAGAATATTAATTAAATATATATATATATTCCTAAAAAAAACAAATGGTTGCTGGTCATGCCTGTAGATACGCTTTTAAGATGCAATTTTAATTGCTATATAATAAAGGTAAATAACAACGACTTAATCATGTGGTGTGTTGATATTTGTGGGTGGAGATAAAGTGAATAGTTGATGTAATATTTTTAAACCTGGCAAAAGTAAGCGTCAAAATCTACTTCGGATATCGTCTAAGCGCCCACTTTGAATAATCCCCCTAAGAGAATCATGATAAGACTTTTTCCCAATAGGCCAAATCAGTCCAGGTCAAGTCAGATTCTGAGATTACATTCTGCTTCTAGTGCCAAGTAATTTCAGAACAACGCGTGCCATTTTACCCGGGAATGAGATTGGCACCAGAAAGTCACTTCGATTGCATTAGATACGACATGAAGTATCTAGAGGAATATCCTTATACTGTTAAAGGACAAAGGCTGGGCTTAATTTAAATTTCCGATGTTACTCAGTAAATAACGAATGAGAAAGTATTTTATTTACCAAGAATGCTGCATGATAAATCGCAGGGAAATATTATTCAAGAGTGATGTATTACAGAATAGACATCATTGATTTTGAAAATGTAACACGGTTTTATATCACAATATTCTAAATATTGACTCATTTTAATGTCGTGTATTCAATAATCTGCAAAAAAGCAAACCAATATATCCAATTCTTCATTTTCTGCCATTGTTTCGCGTTCTAATATTGGGGGCAGAGTGTGTGTGATCACTTAAAGAGAGGACGTTTAATTTTCATTAACACGTTTATGTTCCTACTTATATTTATATTGAAACTTTACTTGCAAGTTGTAAACAAATATTTGAAAATAGTTTTAGTGTCCTCGAATGATACGAGCCAAAACTATGAGAAAATTGTTTACCCAAAAGCTAAATAATATTTTTCAAGTGTGTTAAATAAGCAGTGAGAACTCGAAAATCATGTTTTTTTTCCATTTTCCGAGCATAATTTATTAATAATGAAATGCAGGTTTTACCATTACTAAATAACATAGAAAGCTTTCATATTAAATACAATAGAAAGCTTTCATATTAAATAGAATAGAAAGCTTTCATATTAAAATTACTTTTGAATTTTCTTTCACTTTTTAACATCATATGATTCATGTTACATTAAATATTCAGTTACATGTCCGATAATTTCGTTTTAATTACCTGCCTAAATCCGATTACATTTTAAGGATTCATTTTAACAAATACAGTTAACAAGATCTTTTGGGGCAATATACTTCTCCAACAAAGAAAGAAAAACACTTTTTAGCAAATACTGAGAGCACGTCCTGTGAACAAGGCGACATGCCTAGCGGGCGATCACACGCATGTTTTCCTTCTCTCCTTTTGACTTTCAGCGTTTCTTTAACATTTTTAATAGAAACATCTCCGTTTATAATTTGTACTATTTACATGTTTCTCCATTTTTAGAGTTTTGCTATTTTAGGCAAACTCTTAATTCTCCCATACAGATAGGACCTCATATGTAAGTAAGTGAGGAGTGAAAAAACGACAGAATCCAAGGAAATAGACTCGGTGTAAATTATGAGTGAGTAGATAAATACATAATATTATGAAAGGTGATAGTTATTGAGAGAATCTTACGAATAGATACGTCCCTTATTTGCTTTATATCAATGCATATTGCAACGAAAACAATACGTTATAAGTGTGTTATATAGATCATTAATAATTACAGTTATTCATTATCAAATATATATAATTAATTGGAACCCTGAACTAAGGTACAACTAATACTTTATAAGATTAATTTATGTTTAAGACATTTTTGATCATTCTTTTACATCACTGCGTTATTTCCATATAAATTGGACAGATATTCTTCAAGAATTAGTATCTTGGGAATACGTGGTACGTGCTCTCCGTCATTTAATGTAATGTATGCGTATAATTATTTGTTGTTTTTTGTGTGAATACACTTATGTCCCGTGATATAGATAATGATTACACACCCAAAAGAAATCAATTCGAAAAATAAATTGCAACCAACGTAATGTGTTATAAGTAAGGCATCAACTTCCTTCATTATCTGCAACATGTCAAACGATATGAGATACACAACCTGAGTTAATCGATCGATGCTTCTAATTAAATGACGTCAGATTTAGATGTTGTATTTTACATTTTTTCGTACACATTAAACCTCAGAATAACTATGGAAGTCTCGAAGATTCCATCCAATAAAATATGTACAGCGGTCACCTTAAAATATAACCAATCTATAGGGCACACTTTTTTACAAGTAATACACCAATACAACGTAGATGATTTGTGAAAAATAATGGTGTAATTAATTGGAAAAATACACGTCTGATACGTACCAGTGTGAAAATAAAATAACATATTTTGTGAGGAAATACATCAGTTTGACATACGCCGCAATGAAGACTTTCATACTTATTATTATTATTATTATTATAACTACTATAATCTAAATTACATACGTTTTAAATGGAAGGTTTGAATGGCAGTGTAACAAACAAATTACTACATGCTATTAACCATTTGAAAGTTTAGTAGACATACGTATAGTTATAGTGATACCATTAATTTAATGGTTGAATGAGTTAAGTTATATTACAATTCTCTAAATCACTTATTTATTATCAGACCGTAATGCAATCATAAATACACACACACACACACACACACATATATATATATATATATTTATAAAATAAAATATACGTAACTAAAAGTATACTTTTAGAGGAAAACACCTATAGTGAAATGCTTTAAGCTGAATATAGGAGATCGAGCAATTATAAAGATATAATGAAATAAGAGAGATAAATATGTACGAATAACAAATCTATTTCAACTTCGATTGTCTAATGCAAGGTATACTCGGTAAAAACATGTTTATTTATATTTCCTTAAGCCAGGGCTTTTCAAAGATTTAAAACGTATAATCAGAGGAATTACAAAGATTCATAAGTTGACATAGATTTGTCATTCGTACATATTCATATCTCTTCTTTCTTTTGTCTTTATATATACATATTAATATATGTATATATATATATATATATATATATATATATATATATATATATATAGAGAGAGAGAGAGAGAGAGAGAGATCGATAGAGATAGAGACATAGATAGATAGATAGATAGATAGATAGATAGATAGATAGATAGATAGATAGATAAATAGATAGATATGAATTGATCAAGTTGAAATAAGTTAATAAGGTGAACATAACACTAATATTTTCAAAAGTGCTTTATATACAGTAGAACATTTATAAAATTAGATAAACAATATTATAGACTTACGTCAATAAACCTACGTTTCTATGCTACGGCATCTTCTCGAAGAATGTATGAAAATAAAAAGTCAAAATTAAGAGGCATTCATTGGCAAAATTACCAGCAGGAGCCGGATGTGTAGTGAAAAAAAGGATAAAAGAAATGGATGAAAGAAATTAAGGACCTAGTGTTGGTCAAATATAGGTCACGTTCTGCGGACTCATCAATGTTGAACTTATGAAGCCCAGCTAACTTTTATATATCCACGTCATCATCGTCATCATCGTCACTATTATAATTATTATAATTATTATTGGTATTATTATTATTAACAGTAGTAGTTATAGCATAGTAGTGTAAGATTGTATTAACTGTGTGTCAGTGTTACGATACCCTGTCGCTCGGTGAAACTAAAAAAACAGATCCTAAAAAGCGTGGGCACAGTAAGATGCCAGAATTTTCATATTTACTTTTTTTATGTATAGACCTGTGAAACAGATTCGACATGTAGTTGTGTGGTTAGTAAAATTATTTGTGTGTGTTTCTTTTACAACGAATGTCTTTTAATACTTTCTTTAATTCCATGTGTTTCTTTTCTCGAAACAGTCCCTTAAATTGGGCACGTACACTTGCGAGTTAAGTTTTTGTTATTGGTAATTTTTTCCAAAGTATTTTGTCTGGCGAAAATGTATCTATTTTATTCTCAGCGAGTAGAGGAATGTCCTTTGCACCATCAATCGGAGAGATATCGTTAGCTTATTTTCGGAAGTCGTAAACAAAATACCCGACAATCAACGATATTGCTTGGCAAAACAATTTCAGAGTTCACAATTTTATTCCTATTAAGCCTGCTGCATCTTCATGTCGGTATTATCAACACGATAACTCTCTCGAAACAACTTGAACTGCCCTAAGTGTCTGCATCAGGACTCATATATAAAATTGAACCCGTGTCTGTCCCCCGATCATTCTCATGTCAGCAAGCATAGCACCCTTTTCTCCATGACAGACGAATGAACGTATGCATTTCTCTTTATTTCTATCTGAAAGTTAATTACCATTGTTCAATTCAGGTTTCCTTTGATTTTTAACAACGCAGTTTTAATATTTATTTTAAACTAAAGATGTGTTCTTTTATTTTCTCGAAATGAGCTCTTGTAATGTTTTGCCTGAGCTTTACCATGTGTTTTGCCTGAGCTTTACCATATGTTTTGCCTGAGCCTTACCATATGTTTTCTTGAGCTTTACCATATGTTTTGCCTGAGCTTTAGCATATGTTTTGCCTGAGCTTTAGCATATGTTTTGCCTGAGCTTTACCATATTGTTTGCCTGAGCTTTAGCATATGTTTTGCCCTGAGCTTTACCATATGTTTTGCCTCAGCTTTACCATATGTTTTGTCCTCAGATATACCATATGTTTTACCTGAGCTTAAGCATATGTTTTGCCTGAGCTTTACCATATGCTTTGTCTGAACTTAACCATATGTTTTGCCTGAGCTTTAGCATATGTTTTGCATGAGCTTTAGCATATGTTTTGCCTGAGCTTTAGCATATGTTTTGCCTGGGCTTTACCATATGCTTTGCCTGAGCTTTACCATATGTTTTGCCTGAGCTTTACCATATGTTTTGTCTGAGTTTTAGCACATGGTTTGCCTGAGCGTTAGCATATGTTGTGCCTGAGCTTTACCATATGTTTTGTCTGAGCTTTACCATATGTTTTTCCTGAGCTTTACCATATGTTTTGTCTTAGTTTTAGCACATGGTTTGCCTGAGCGTTAGCATATGTTGTGCCTGAGCTTTACCATATGTTTTGTCTGAGCTTTACCATATGTTTTGCCTGAGCTTTACCATATGTTTTGCCTGAGCTTTAGCATCTGTTTTTCCTGAGCTGTAGCATATGTTTTGCCTGAGCTTTAGCATATGTTTTGCCTGAGCTTTAGCATATGTTTTGCCTGAGCTTTACCATATGTTTTGCCTGAGCTTTACCATATGTTTTGCCTGAGCTTTAGCATATGTTTTGCCTGAGCTGTAGCATATGTTTTGCCTGAGCTTTAGCATATGTTTTGCCTGAGCTTTAGCATATGTTTTGCCTGAGCTTTAGCATATGTTTTGCCTGAGCTTTAGCATATGTTTTGCCTGAGCTTTAGCATATGTTTTGCCTCAGCTTTACCATATGCTTTGCCTCAGCTTAATCATATGTTTTGCCTTAGCTTTACCATATGGTGCCGGTGAAAAGTTAGTCGTTTAGTTAGATCTGACTCACTCATCACCACGCGTTTATACAAAATTGTTCGCACTCCGTCAAATAATACGTTATTTGCTGTTTTTATTGAGTTCCTTTATGTGTTGTTCTTTATCCGGTTTGCCAATTGTTGATGAAGCATTGCCTCACCTTTCGCTAACCCCTAAATAGTATATTGCGACTCAAAAAGATGTGTGAATCATTATTTTTCATCAGTACATGCCTGTGGTTTGTTTTTACAGAAGCAATCACATTACTTAGATGGTATCACTGCGGAAATAAATGTACTCTTACTCAAAATACTCACCGAAAAAGAAAGACATTTTAGTGAGTAGTTTAATAAACATATAGTGATACAGATGAGACAAACACAAGAACAGCTTAAAGGTGACGGGAGTAAAATTGTTTTCATACAAAAGATCTTAACATAAATACGGTATATGTGTGAACGTCTTTAGAGTGTTTTTTAATATAAACTAATAAACGAATATATTCTCCTTTTTATGTACTGTGATGTATTGACAAACTTTCATGTATTGACACTAATGTACTGACAGTACAAAGCTAATGGTGCTAATAATTATAATAACTACAACACAAATTATAATAACAATAATAAGTACATATGTGTAATATATATATATATATATATATATATATATATATATATATATTAGTTAATCCAACAAAAGATATAAGAGGCAACTAATATCTTTAATTAGTGAACATCCGGATGAAACTGAAGCTCAACATACTGCCTAGAGCATTAATGGCGTATATTTGATTTGTTATATACTTTTATCTATTTCTTTCTATACATTTTTATATATTTTTAAAGTTTAATTTATTACCTGCAGTAATGTCATAGCGGTAATGGTCTACTGAGGAGAAGAATTTTCTTTGAAAACTCATGAGTTAACGACTTTAAGATACTTTGCCTGAACATTGAATTCTAATAAAATTTGATTCGAACCTTATTTTATTATTTCACTTGATATGATGCTATATATATGTATATATATATATACATATATATGTATATATATTTAAAACGACAGCATATATTAGCTTGTATTTTTCCCTTATTAGAATATATAGTAAGTAGGAATGGGAACCAACTGTACATGTACTGGGGTATAATTCTACTCCTTATCTTATTTCTCCTTCTTCTACTACTACTAATACTACTCCTAAGCCTGCTACGTCTACTAATAATAACAATGATAATATTAACAATAATAATACGTAAAAAAGTTGATGACCAATAGAAGAGCAACGCCAATACAAAAATATGCAGAAAAGCGAACGATCCCAAGCAACTACAAGCCAAACACCCGTGTATCAACTCTGTGGAAAGTCATAAAGGCACAACTGAGAGAATACATCTAGCAAACTGTGGGAAATCGTGAACTGCTCCGCGGGGAACAAATAGAGGATACGTGATATGTTATACATAGATCAAAATTACCTGAAAAAGTTGCAAGCAGAAAAAGAGCATGCTTTTGGCATGGATAAACTATAAGAAAGCCTACGACAGAATCCTTGGAACATAGATAATTTAATGCTTAAAAGTATGCTAGATTCCGGACAGTATAATTAATCTTATAAAGGAAGCAATAGAAACATGGAGACAAGTACTGACAGCTGGGGAACAACAAGTGGCGAGATAGATAGTTAGGGTCATTTTCCAAGGAGATTCACTATCACCACAACTATCTATCATGGCTACGATGCAACTCAATTACACACTCATCAAATGTGATGCCAGATACAAGTTTACAGACAGTAAACAGAGAATACATCACCTCATGTACATGGATGAGCAGTAACTATTTACAAAAACGCAAATAAGGAACTAGAAAAGCTGATGAATACTACCAGCATCTTCAGTCAGGCCATTCACATCAAATTCAGAATGAAAACGTGTGCACTGCGGGAGATTACATGAGGAAAACTGGAGACAGCAGATGCCATAGTGCTGGTCAACGAAAAAGAGATTAGGGCGTTGTTGCCATACCGCAAGATCATTTGCGGTGGTCATCTAAAAAAGGTAGAAAGTACTAACAGTCTCGAGAGGCTTGTTGTAACTCAGACTCAAGGAAACACCACCGGTTGTTATCGGTGAACAATCACTGGTGATAACTTGTGTGATAACTCCTAGTCAGTAGAGAACATAATACATATATATATATATATATATATATATGGGAAGAGAAGGATGAAGGTAATCCGACGTGATGGTAAAATGAAAAAGGAAAACCAAAAACTGGATGTTTTTTATGTGTACATCAACGTTTCGTCTTTATTTATAAGACTTCATCAGGATGATGATATAGGGAAAAGATATCATGCAAGCACAGATACATGTAGGGTAGACATGTTGGGAAGAAAAATAAAATAAAATGAAAAATAATGGCAGCGTATATATATATATGTATGTATATATATATATATATATATATATATATGTGTGTGTGTGTGTGTGTACATGTGTGTACGCTTGTGTATATGTGTGTGGCTTGCTCTGTGTGAGGTATTTTTCCTGATACTTCTGTGTATTTATGTAGACGCATATTATGCATGAAGTATACATATTTGTGTTGATTTATCTGTATCAGTTATATGGGTATCGATATTCGTGTCCTCTTCTTAGACTTATATGACTATGGAACACTTTAATGTATATATTTATCTGTCTATCGCATTTTGTTCTGATATTTGAGACAGCAGTTATTCCACTGATGTCTGGCGGGGCTTGTCTACCACTAATCGCCTTCTCTTTATCAGGCCAAGGAACAGTTGTAAATTCGTCGTTGTATCACATCAGTGTTTGGCAAACTGATAGCGAAGTGGCCAATTCATCAATGTTTTAGCTGAATCTGTCGAAACAGTAAGGAAGGAAAACAAGAAGTGTATTTACCGCCTTTTGAAACGCGGACCATGGTTTCCCAATTAACATTCGGTCAGCTGACATTTTGCTCTTCAGCTCATGGAAACTTTCCAGAGTTCCCGACGCTATCGTTACATTAAACTTGCCTCTTAAAACGAGCAAAGAAAACAAATTACAATGGATGAAGCATTTATCGTCTTAAATCTTTCGTTGTTAAGTTGTTTTCTTCTAGGAGTTCATCAGGGTGGAAATAACGTTCATGCCGAATATCCCGGTTGAATGTCGGCGCCTACCAGAGCCGTCTTGGCTAATGACTTGTTAATCTGACCTGTCTTTCCTCGCTGGGGGTTTCTTCTCGAGCAACGTTTTTAAGAACTCATTAATTCATTCGAAGAGCTGAGAAAGAAACAAACCAATGACGGGACCTCTTATTTATCAACTGAGAAGTATCAACGAAGCGAATAAAACCAAACATTCTGTCTTAAAATTTAGGATTTTTTAAAGGTATACTTCTTGAATAAGAATTTTAAGGTAAATCTTTACAAATTGTAATAAAATATTTTAAAATGCTAATACATACAAACATATATATACAAGTATAGTATTACGAATAAATAAATAAATACATATATATACATATATATATATATATATATATAGAGAGAGAGAGAGAGAGATAGATAGATAGATAGATAGATAGATAAAAAGATAGATAGATAGATAGATAGATAGATATAAGCATACATTACAAAGATATACTTACATATATGTGTATACTTTCATCAATACGTAATTGCATATATTAAGATGAATAGAATTCTGAATAACAATATATATTCATATATATATATATATATATATATATATATAGGTGTGTGTGTATATATGAATAAAAAAGTAAGTGCATTTTGATGAAACCGCGCTATGACTCTGAAATATGCAGCGTATAGTTTTTTTTTAAATGTGTATATATATATATATATATATATATATATATATATGTATATATATATATATATATGTATGTTGTGTGTATTTAGGAGCATATTTTCATTTAAGCAAACATTATTAAATAACACGGAGTGGTTTTCATTGGATGCGACTTTTTTTTTTTTTTTCAATTTTCCAAATTGTCCATCTTATGTTTCGGTCAAATTGATGTATTTACATTAATTTGACCGAAACATTAGATGGACAATTCGGAAAATTGAAAAAATCAAAAAAAAATCGCATCAAACAAAACCACTCCGTGTTATTTAATAATGTTTGCCTAAATGTATGTATGGATATATAAATAATGATATATATATATATATATCAAAACTTGTTTAAATATATATATATACATATATATATATTTATATATATATATATTTATATATATATATATATATATATATATATATATATATATATATATATATATATATATTGTGTTTATTTAGGCAGGATATTTTTTATTCAGGCAAACATTATTTACTAACACGGACTGTTATTATTGATAAGCCTTTTGTTATCTTTTCAATTTTACGAGTACTTTCGATTTTATTCGTCAAATTATCGAGAATGAAGTAGCCGTAAAAAGGAAAGAAGATGGAACAAGACACCCTACATACAACAATGCCATCAAAAAACTAAAGTGACCATTCGGAAAATTGGAAATAAACAACCAATCTTCTCAGGCAAAAACGCTCCGGGTTACTAAATAATGTTTGCCTAAATAAACTATATATATATATATATATATATATATATATATATATATATATATATATATATATATATATATATATATTTAGAGAGAGAGAGAGAGAGATAGGTATATTATAAAATATAACATTTTCA
Source organism: Sepiola atlantica (assembly GCA_963556195.1). Lineage (NCBI taxonomy): Eukaryota > Metazoa > Mollusca > Cephalopoda > Sepiida > Sepiolidae > Sepiola > Sepiola atlantica. The sequence goes on along the minus strand of OY744539.1, from coordinate 49,953,519 downwards.
GCATCTCGCTGAAAAAATAAGAAAATTCGCCCAACATACACATGTAACAATAAATCTGCGAAGCTTTCCTATCATTTATGATAATTCAATAGACATTTACACTGCGTAATTAACCAACAATTATTGAAGTGAATAAACACTGTTTACTATTTATTTCCTCTTTATCTTAGGTTTGTCAATCGGTATGTACAGGATCTATTCATAAAAGAATTATTCTAATTTTATGATTTTAGATGTGTTCAAAAATGCAAATGTTAAGTATATTCTCTTTAGTTAAGTTGTATGAAAAGTCCGTACATTTGGGGAACGGAGTTAGTAAAATATTTCAGAATGAATATTTTTCGTGAGTCAATTAATGTTTTCTTATTTTTGTTTTATTGAGTAGTTTAATGGGGTTTTATCGGAATAATATGGTCACGATCAACCCCTTGTAAAATCTCAATATTTCAGATTTCTTTTGAATTATATAAATAGTCATTACACACAAATGTCGCAAGATGCTTTGAATTTCAATTTTTTTAAATCCTTTTTTTACTTAGTTCCCGATAAACAAGGCAAGTTGCCACTCTCAACGTAAGAGGCTACTAAGAAGAAGGATAAAAGGTTATTCGAAGTTGTGCAGCGAGATGTGTGTTCACATTAGTTTTCAATGTGTTCTTATCGGTAAAGTAAAGAACCAGGCAGCAAGGAGAAAGTCCCAAAGGCTGGCAGCTCAAGGAAAAAAGCTATTGGGGTAGAAAGCTCTGCAACATCTGATAAACTCCACAGTAAATGGATAGGAATTAGGTGATTGTCGGGCTGGTCGAGAGTATTTAGTTTGAGGGGGCACCAGAGCAGCAACTTTATCCAATTACATTCCATTGAAGTACATGTATAACAAGCACAAGGATGCAACATTGCGACGATTAGACATAAGCTGGAGCTTTGTTGATATTGAGGGGCCTATTCGATTATATACTCTTTTTTGAACCTTGGCTAAGAGACAGGCGGATGGTGCACCATCCCAGATGTGATAAAAATACTCCATGCATAACTGGATCATGGCTTTGCAGATATATAGGATCCTATCAAGCGTGAGAAATATTCTTGCACGGTAGTTCGAATTAATGTTACCTGTTTATGTTAGGCTGAACAGTTTGTTACATTGAACTCCTAGGTAGGGTATTATTTTCCATGGCAACCGATGGTTTAGAGGGTACTTGTAGTTTTTGAAGATAACGAGCATGAATTGTTACTATCTATGTATGACCCTATTTCAGTACATATTCGGATATGTGTGAGTCAGTTATAACAACATGATGAGAGTAGATCATAGGCTCATCAGCAAATACACCCATATTAGTCACAATGTCATCAGCGAGGTCTTGTATGAAAATCAGGAACAATAAATTCCAAGGATTGATCCCTGCATTAATGGCAGCTTGTTAAGATTAACGGCTATCGAGGACAACCTGAACATTTTTTTTTGTTTTCAAGGATCTAATTATATTAAATATTCGTCCAGTAATACCATATGAATCACTTTTTTTAATGAAAAGCCCTTCATGCTAAACCTTGTTAAAAGCTGTGCATACATCAAGCGCTATCGCCCTACATTCACCTGCTTTGCTTAGTATCTGGTATATGCGTTCAGAGATGTGTGTTATGGTATCCGGAGTAGACCGGCCTTGTCTAAATCTACACTGATGACCAGAAAGAAGTGTAAACTAAACGAAGTGACTTACTTTCGCTCGATTCGGTAAGGATGATCGACCTAATTTTTAGTATCATTATACTTCAAAACTGTTCCGCTCGGAGAATAAATTTACAAGTTCTGGAACGTGTTCGACTATTCAAAAGAACATCGCATTTAAGCCACGATGACTTGTGCGTTGATACTATTAACAACAGAGTCCAACTCTCAATGTGTGTGTGAGTGTGTGTATATGTGTGTGTTTGTAGGGGAGCGTTGGATTGTTGATTACATAATAAACCTTTAAGCTACGGCTGTATGGTAACCATGTGTGTCGTCTCTTTTCTGCTGACGATTAAAGAAATACAGCTAACGACAATAGGCGATCATTAGTATTTCTAAAACGCAGTTTGAGGAAAATATACGGTACGAGACTAAATATATTCGTACCGGTCGAGAGTAACTGTATTTGTATTGCAAAATGATTGTCTGGTCAGCAATCACAAATCGATCTTTTTACAGCGTAGTGTAGTGTACAGATGGGAGGTAATCTTTATGAATTTGAACTGTATTTTTCTAATCACTGCTTAATCTTATTTCTTTAATTGTGTTAGAAATGAAAATGAAAATATCATTTTGGCTCGGTATTTTGATCAGCATTTAAATGTTTAAAATAATTAGTCTATATACTTCTATATTATTTGTTGTATTATGTATAACTGATTATTTGAAATATTAAATTAATCCAACAATTTAGGTACATCTGTACATGTATTTATTTTATGACGATATTTAAAAATTAGATTATGGGAAACACACGTTGATAACCATGCATTTAGTACATTGTATAGTTGGACTTTATAAAACGATTCATTCAAACATTTGTGGATATATGTTTCTTTTATTGTAGTCATCTTGATTCTAATTACGACCCTCATCAATATTTTTATCATAGAAATAATTAATATTCCCCCCAACCACATGAAAATAAAAGATAACATTTAACTAATATCCACTGATTTATAAGAAAAGTGAAGCAAATAGTAATGAATTAGAAAACAAAAGTTATTTTCACCGTCTCTTGTTTACATAGTCTATTATGGTTGGTTTTCGGCATTTTTCCTAAGGCCTTTACTGATACACACACACCCACACACACCCACACACACACACACATATATATATATATATATATATATATATATATATATATATATATATATATATATATATATATATGCTAGACATGTCTAAAAATATCCTACCTTATGACAGAAAAAAATAGTTCAAATAGGTGACGGGTTGGGACTCTTATCCCCTTCAAAGAAGTCTCTTTGTGCTTGCACATTTGACTGTTTAAACCGTTAAGAAATTGATGACGTTAAATAAAGTGCATAGAATTCAAACGTATAACTACCTAATGGCTAAGAATTTGGTAATGTTAATTATTATGCTAGACACTTTAAAATGTTGCGACTAGTTTCAAACTTTAAATCTCTCGTACGTGTAGAACGCCATCACGCTCTCATGTACATTTCAACTTTACAGACGCGTTTTCAAATATAAACTACTTGCCGTTATAATTCAAAAATGAGCACAACAGTAAAGACACTAAAACTTATACCGCCTGAAGATGATTTGACGATTCAAATCGAAAGTACTTGCAAAAAAGAAAAAAGAATGGAACAAGAAAGCCATGGATCATATTCATATCAATTTGACCGACACATCAGATGGACAATTCGGAAAATTGAAAAAATAAAAAAAGTCGCATCAAACAAAACCACTCCGTGTTATTTAATAATGTTTGCCTAAATATATATATCTTCTTTAGCAATTACCTTCGTCTTTGGTAACTCTTTAGGAAATACTAAATAAATAGGTACCAAAATGGATTGCAGTTTTTATGAACCTAGTTCTGAGTATTTACGGAAAATAGTAGAAAGTTTCTATTTGAAAGCGATCTTTTAATTTAATTAACTTTTTGGGAGGAATTTAAAAAAACTAAACATAACCAAATGCTTTTCAGACTTAGTGACGTCTGTCATTTTACATCGGTATCGGTGCTCAGTAATTATTCTTTTAAGTAACTTATCTATTCTTAGTCATCAATAGTTATATATGCGTTTCTTTCCCACCTCTAACTCTATATCGACTCCATCGTAACTGAAATCGTATACGTGTCAATTCCTTAACAAGAAAAGTTAGCTTTGAAAAACTCACTTTTAAATGTATGTGAATGTTTATAAAAGCAGAAATAATATCACCAAAATTTACTCTAATTTTTCCCAAATGAACAAAAATAAACCTCCCGCTGCTGTGTAACATATTAACCGGTTGTGTTTACGTGTTCCCAAATAAAGACAGCAATTTTTTTTTTAAAGTTGTGTCTGTTAAAAGCTTGCATGTTTCCTAGTACTATGTCGACATTCCGTTGATATTTTCTTGCCTTACAGATTCCGTACACTCTTGGTTGTGGCAAAAGGCTGAATTCCTAATGCTTTACCCCACTCCTCCCTCGATTGTTGACGTAGTTATGCATTAGTTGATAAAATATTCTTCAATCAGAATACCTAAAAATAAAAACAATTGTTTATGCTTAAATTCTCATTTAACCCAAATAACATTACCATTCCAAAACACAACGTCTACATACGCCCCTGAACCACTGTTTGTAACAATATATTGAATATAATTCTTACTTACGGCCATGATTTTTCCGTCAACCCCAGTGTAATCTTGTTACAGATACACACACGATTCATCCTCCTTGTATCTTGGCCTTTTCTTCTAGTACTACTACTACTACTACTACTACTACTACTACTACTACTACTACTACTACATTTACTACAAAATAATATGTGAACATATCATATTTATTTTTTTTACCTCGAATTATTGTTGATATTTCCTGAATCATTTAACTATCCGTGATTGAATTATACAACGCCACTCAGACTAGTAGCTCGTCTTGTAAAACGATGGACTTAAATAATGAACGAAAGCAGTTTGCGAAACATGATCGAAAATCTATTCTTACTTGTCTCACAAATTCCTGGCATTTACTGTGTTTGGCTCGTCCATAATGCGGTGCATGCTACGAAGCTTGCCAAATATATTTGCACTCGCTCGTAAATAAATCACTAAGATTAATAATATCGCTGAATCTTTCATATAAACGTCATCATTGCTAAAATCACGAGTATTATCAGTGAAAATGATTAGATTTCTGTTATTCGAAAGTATACTTATATATAACCGTCTATTAATCTACAGGCTCTTCCTGCGTCTTTCTATCTTTGTCTCTATATCTGCCGATGTATATGTCTATGTCTATGTCTCTCTCACTCTCTCTATATATATACATATAAATATATATCTTTATTTATATACATATAAATATATATATTTATATATATATATATGTATTGATATATATTTATATACATATGTACATATATATACATTTGAGTGATCATTGTTGCTAAAATGAAAAATAAAATGTATAAGTACGCGTTCCCTCTAAATCTTTCATATTTAACATATTTAATTATATATATTTTATTTAATTATATATATGTATATATATTATAGTATATATTTATCTATATATATATATATGCATAGATATATATGTGTGTGTGTGTTTACATATTTATATATCTATATGTATATTATCATATATAGTTTTGCTATTTGTATGTGTTTTCTTTTGGGGACGATATGACAGTTTTATATCGGTCATGCATTTCCTAAATTACTAAGAGAGATTGATTGCATTTACTCTTTATCCCCTCTTTGTTTTTAATGCGTATATATTTATTCATAAATAAAATAGAGTTATCGACAAGCACCTAAGTATTACGTTAATACGGCTCATCAGCTTGGTTCATTTTACTTTATGTGTTTATAGTTATATATGTATGTTTATATTTATATATATAAGTGTGTATATATATACACACACACACACACACATATATATATATATATATATATATATATATATATATATATATATATATATATACATAGATATATGTGTGTATACAAAATTAATGTGACCAATCTATGAATGTGTATATATTTTTAATTTATTTCGTATTTGTTAATGTATTTGAATGCAAAATGTATGTTTCTATTTTTTTTTATTTGAATAACACAATTGTTAATCTTCTTTTGACCTTCTTCTATTTTGAGGTGGGTTTGTATAGTAGGTGGTGGATGGGCGTATTGAGTATTTAAAGAAATCGTTGGGATTCATTAAACATCTTACCAAATATGTTGTGGTTATAACCTATGAATTAGTATGCGTGTGTAAACCATTCCAAACCAGGAACTATAAATGTAGTTATAATTTCAGTATTGCTGCTTCCGCTTGGCAAAATCCCTCCGATCTGAATTAAATGTTAACTTTGCTTACTTCATTGAAACCATCAATCCTTAACGAAAAGTATTTCTTTCGAAAGATAAAATATATATTACTCTTGCCGAATAGGCTCTGCCTTTTTCCTACCTTAGACAGAATACTCAGTCGTTAAATGATGTGAAACACAAATATTCTCTGTTCGATTCCTGTGAATTACTTTTGAAAAAACGCAACACCAAATATGTAACGGAAACTAAATGATCAAATAATAATAAAAATAAATATAATCTATTTTTCAGTAACAGTTACAGCATCCAGAATTTAAGTGAGATCTTCTTTAATTTCGATCAATGTATATAATCTTTCGAAAGACAGCTTATAAACTATGCCAAACCGATAGGTCATATATAACACTAACGTTATCCAGACTACTTTAACCGCAGATGTAGAAAAGATGAAGCGCTAGTATACTTATATGAAACTAAGACTATTAACAAAGTGACAAATGAAAAAGAAAACTAATCACGAGCTGTATTACTGATGAATATCAGATTGAAAAAGAAAACATATATTATGATATCAATCATGGCGTTTACACAAGCCGATAGATAAAGTATAGAATTTATATCTAATAATTTTAGAAAATAATAAACATTTTTCACATTAAAATACCATAAATTGATATCACTAACAAACTTTTATGCAGACTTAGGAACTTAGCGAATGGGAAACATTGTAAAATAACTAACACCAATGAAACACTGAATGTGTATAAAACTAGTTTCAAAAGATCAATCAAAAAGAAATGTAAATTAACACAATTTTATGAAGCAGATTTTTCCCCACGATAATGCAAGCAACATTAGAGGAGGCATTAATTATTTCATCCGTATACTCTGAGATTAGAGAATGAAAAATGGACACCAAACAAGTGCAAATAAAGAAGTTGGGTAAAATTATAGCCCGCTGGACGAATTAGATCCTAAGATAGGTGGATAGTATAATGCAGACGAATGCTGCAAGATGGACATGGTTTACTTGACACACTCACGGATAATTTTGTCGACAATCTATTCGCCTATACTAACATGACGTCCTATGTCTTTAACCTGGACCTAGAATGTGTACTTAGAACGTACATTATGACATTTTAGGGATTTAGGATTTAAAATTATAATTGATAAATACCCTGATAAGATAAAATTGCAGACTTTAATAAAGTATTAAACCGACACACGATTGCATAAACCAAATTATTTACTCCAACATATAAAAAAAAACATCCACCGATATACTTCCTAAATACATAATATACACTATCAGCTAGTTAATCGCAATTAAAAATAAAATGGATCCTATTCTAATAAAGCATTCAAAAAGTTGATTTAGTGAATATAATAATAACCTGTTTTTTCCATATATCAAATAGCCAAAACAAGAAATACATATTATTTAATTCTAGCCACCCTTTCCCGTTCAGCGATATAACAATTATTCACTCTATTTGACTAAATATCCTAGACAAAGGTGTAGTCCGATAACATAAATAAGATACATTCTACAATATAAACAGAGTTATCCCAGTTATTCAATGTACCAATCAATATAACCACTTGGATTCAAATATTCTTGTAAATAACCAGAACACTTCCCCTTAAACTGGAGTAGCAAAATAAAATATGTTGTAGATTCACTCAACCCAACAACAAGTTTAAAACATAAATAAATATGACACCAGGCATCTTAAAACAAAGTTATAGATAAACAGATCACTTAAAAAAGATAATGAAAACACATTTGTATCCCAGATTTAGGAATCGTAACCCAAAAGACAACTTTGATAATTGAATCAGCGGGCTAAATCGTTAAGCTGAAACAAATGTGGTATATGCGCGAAACAGTAAATTCAGCAATCTATACATGACACAGATTAGAATTGCATGAACAAAAGAAGAAACAATAAGAAACTGTATCCCGAGAACAATAAACTATCCTCCAAAAATGCTTATACATACGCATCAAAAAGAAGTGCAACCAACAGTTATCTGAAAAATGGCTATGATAGAAAACGTTTCAAAGAATAATGTTTAATAGAACCAAGTTGAACAGAGCAATTAAAAAACAACAACAAAGTCAGTTTTGGAACTTTTTGACCTGAAAATATTTTAAAGGATCGTTTTAGAGAACATTTTTTCAGTAAAAAAACAGTAGGATGTTTGTTTTGTTTGAAGAATTTCGTTTGTGATGCACCAGATATAAATTGGAGAATGACCATCATAAGTATTTTACATTTATACAAATGTCATAGATCAAAGCATAAACAATTACAATAAAATAATGTCGATGAATAGAATAATAAAAAGGTTAATAGCCTCAGACTTACCGTTAACATCCAATAGAAATCGCTCATCAGATTATTTGGAATTAGGTAAATGTCAAAGCCAAGTGTGAACCAAAGATACACATTTTTTCGAAGTGTAAAAATTAACGTGTGAAACGATTACACTTTGTTTTTGTTCAGTTGATGAAATCTCTTTGTAAAGAATTGTTAAACGAGAGACCTACTAAGCCACCTGTAAATCTGATTAAAAAAACTGTAAACATTTTAGCGAGAAAGATGCTCAGTACAGGATGTTGTTTTCTCTTTATTTTTGTTGGTCATCTCCGTATGTTCGTAGAATTAAGTAAGACGTTTTACAATTGTTATCATAAATTAGTATATATAACGTGTCTGGCTTAGCATCAACTTTCCGCCAGTAACTATTTTTTGATTTTCGTTTATTCCAGTTGATTAATCATGTCGATAAATATGACAAAATAAGTACAATGAACACTCCTCATGGAGCTTTGAGAAAGAAAATAAGTAACGAAGAGGATATGTTGAGGTGGGAGCATAAAATCAGGGTGGAAGTTACTTAAAAACACGTCAGGACAAAATAAAATAAAAATAAAAATAAAAGCATGTTATTTGGAAATGAATGCTTGAAAAAGAAAGCAATACTCAAATATTTTTACTCCCCCATCTCAACATAAGACTCTTCACCTTTGGCCCTTATTTTGTTCTTTATTTCTACTTTGTTTTACTTTATATAACATTTTTAAAGTTAAGTGTTGCCGATAATATTTACAACAACATTATCGGATACCCCATCTTCTGATGAGAAGAATTTATCATTGAAAATCAATTGATTAAGGATATGAGGCTCCTTGCTCTGAACTTCTGATGTTTTAATAAATATTGTATCTTTACAATTCTTTACGATTCTTTATTCTAATCTTTTACCTTTAAAATAAATTGCTCTATTAAATATATTGAGCTTTACACTATCATGATAGATTATCATTATTAAACGATAATTCAATGATCGTTATATAATTCATCATTTAAATATTATATATATATATATATATATATATTTATATATATATATATATATGAAGCATGAACATCATGAACAGCGGCTTATAGCGGATTGTCACCTACAGATCTGAAGTATCTGTAACCGTCATGCTAATCCATTAAATCAGTTGCAGAAATAAATTAGATAGATAAAGGATGAATGGTGGCAACAGAAAGATAATTATATTGAGCATGTCATGATGTAACGGACAGAAAAGCAAGGTATGACCTCATGAAGACAGACTATGGTTTTAGCCATGCTAGTGTAAGTTTATTAAAATCCAAGAGTTGAGTAGAGATTAAGAAAGCTACTACATAGAAACACAGATGATTATACTGATGTGTTCACTAATCCGTCGATTGTCAGTTCTGGATAGTTTTATGTATCTTTGTAGTGTTATTTCGAGTGACGAATCGTGGTATGTTGAGATATGTAGACCTATGGAACTGGTTGATGTGTATTTTGGTAATTTCTAAAAGCATAGTGTGGACACCATATGATATCAGGATGGAAACTAAGATATTTCCGTATGAGGCCTGTGTTGTATCCACTTGGTATTATTATTGTTAGATATCTACTCCTTACATGTTTTATATTCGATTACTAGAGCGTGTTCAGCCGAATAATTTAAGCACTTCCTAAACATCCATTGAGATAGATTAACTCCTAACACCGAAGTGTTGGATCGAGCTGCTGTTCCAATCATCGAGTCTCGTATAAGTAAACGTAAACTTCGTTGGACTGGTCATTTTAGTCGTCTTACTGATTACAGGCTGCCTATGCAGTTGATTTGTGGGGCACTAACAAGGAATACTTATTAACAGCATACAACTCGTAAGCTATTCAAAGTACTTTGGAATTGATGTTAAAAGATTGGGAGGGAGTAGCTGTATATAGGTCAACGTTAGGAAGAGACAGGACGTTTCACCTCCAGAAGGAATATAGAGCACTTAAGATGCCAAGTTGGTAACTATGTAACGAGTGCATCTGTTGAATCAGCGACAACTACATAATTTGCAAAATAAGGCACGGGCATGAGGTGGCTTTATTCATTACATCGTCTTCATATCATTACAACACATGGCGTCTTTCTGGTATAGTCTGTAAAAGTCTGACACGCCCGAAAAGAATTAATTGCGCTTGTCACATGTCACCTTTACACTAATACCGCATCGTTTACCAAAATTGAGCATATTGGAAATTGAATAGACAACAGCCACATATTATTTCACCCAAGAAACTGATTTATATGCTCCGACTGTAAGCTCGACGGTTGAGTTTCGATCCCGGCTTGAGGCACTTGCTTGTCTAGCCACACTGAAGAGATGTGATACAGCGAAACTGTCTGTCTGTAGATGACTATATATAAATTGTATTAATTATTTACGTACATAATGCGGCACAATCACGTTGACACACCGGTTCCCGTTAGATCACCGAAGTTAAGCGGCGTCGAGCCTGGCCAGTACTAAATGGGTGACCATTTGGGAATACGAGGTGCTGTATGTGCTCTCTGCTTATCTCGGCATAGTTTCCAGTCGTCCTGTATTACTACTTGGAATCAAGCGATGCCGACTCAGGAGAGCGGTTGTTGAGGATTGCGCAACCCTTGCAATTAGAAATTCACGCGCGGGCAGCCCATGGTGGGGCACTCATACGTCGAAATCGACGGGAGAGTCCATCATATATATATATATATATATATATATATATATATATAACAAATATACATAGCACTCTAAGCAATTAACGCATCCAAACGAGTACTAATCTTATAGTAATCTTTCTGTACCAATATATATATATATATATATATATATATATATATATATATATATGCTAAGACAATACCGGTCACGTTACGGTTGAATTTAATTTACTAACACTCATAACTAGCATGCTTATTTTGATGGAATATATTTAAAAACATCCATGGTATGATTTTGATTCTAAAAAAATACAAATAAGAAGATAAATAGGCGTTTGATAAATAAATGATATGATAGCATTTCAGTTACACACGTTAACTTTATTCTATTGTATAATGTGTTCAAATCCAGCAATCCGATATATTAATTATTTGTGCAATGTGAGTTCAATGAACCTATATAATAAAGTAAAGCCGATTTTCTCTTGCTGGTTAGGCTATTATAGATTACACACCGGGAAAACGTCAGAATGATGAATTAGAATACAAAGTTGGAAGAAGCAGCCGATCCGAAATAAATGTAAAGTAGTTTGAAGGAAAATAAGTGTACGCCTATTTTCTGGAAAGACGCATTATAAAGTGTTTTAAGTGGTTAGTGTAACATATAATAATATGAAGTTATCGGTTTATAATCTATAATAGACAAACCAGCAAGAGAACATCGACTTTAAATCAAGAAACTCTTCAATGAAGTCAGGTCCTGGACGACCAGCAGGGGATATATCTTTCGCAGAGCAACATTATCAGCATTTTTTTAAAAATTGTATACTAAAAAAAGCTAACATCATTCGACATGAATACAATAAACATATGCTTTACACCTACAAACACGTATTTTTTTCTGTGTCTGAATTATGAATAAAAAATATTTTTCCTGTTAATTTTAAAATGTCCTCTGCCTATATGTTACCATCTGTGTTTTCTTATTTGTTTTTACTACAGTATTTTAGTTATTCTAAACTTATCTACTTCGTCGGATTCTGGGGCATCTCCTTCTTCTTTCATTGTCATGTTTACTTATTTTAAATACTATGGCTGTATGCTTGTTTTTTGTGGTATACTTGTTTTACTTAAACATTTTCGTCTGTCTTCTTTCACGTGTCTGTACTTTTTATTCCTTTGTTTTTTATGTAATTCTCCATTCTATTCACCGGAAATAAGGTCTATTGACATTTCTACTGTGAAGACCTTGGTGCCAGATTTCTTAGGGGGCTTCTGAAGTGGAATATTTTGCAGCAATATTTTGCAGCAATATGCCTGTTGATATTAAATTATAAGTTTTGCAAGTGCGTACAGTCGATAAAACATAGAACAGTATGTGAATTTTGAAGACAATCAGTCTTAGATGAGAAGCTATAAACATAGTAATTATGCCGATACATATACATATACATATACAGTTAATGGTGGGAGTTTGCTGCTGGTCGGGTTCGTTCGTTGGAGGTATTTACGGTTATGGAATGCAAGTGCAGTATATCGTCGGATAACATTTCTTTACATTTTGTATTTTATTGATATTATTTTTACAATTGGTATTAGTATTACTTTTACGTTTCTGTACTTTTATTCATTATTGTATTCTTCTGTCTTCTGCGTCTTTTTATTTCCTCTCCATTTTCTATATTTTCTGGCATTTTTCGTATCCTATTATCTGATTGGTAACGTTCTTTCTGTTTCATTTTCTTAGCATTTTCCCCTCCATTTTCATTCATTACAATATGTTTTATTCATTGCATTTTCTTGTTACGTGTGCGCGCATTTATTCTGTTGTTGTTTTCGGTTTTGTCTCATCTTCTATTTCGTTAACATTGCTATTTTGTTTCTTTCGTTCTAATCAATCTCTTCTTTTTCATGCATTTAAATTACATTGTTTCAAATTGCTTCTGTATTCTTTTTGGTTTTTCTCTACAAATCGGCAGTGTTACCGCAATCTGTCCTGCTTGAATGCATTGTTATTAGTGCTTCCTTGTGTACACAATTTACAAATACGGAATCCAACACAATTAAATTAAGAAAGAAACATTCCGAACGTAACTATCCGAACTCTTCGCCGTGATGCATTTGTCTAACAAAAACTAAATCTCGTACAAATAATAACATGCCAATTGTAGCCGTCACAAACTAAATGTGTTATCACTTGTCGCTTATGTTTGAAAAGGAAAATAATTTGTCGCTTTAAGCTATCAACATCGACGTGCGATTTGTTTGCTAGTTGATTGTCTTTCTTAATAGGGACATTTAATTACTCTCTCTTAGTTTCAATTCATAACTTGTTCCATTCTTTCAATTATTTTCTTTCTACGGGTGGCCTGGAGCAATGTGCTTCTCTTATTGACTAGCAATTATAAATACGAAACATCCGATGTGTTTGTGTTGATTTTATTATGGTGTATATTATTGACAAAAAACGATAATTTACGAACAACACGAGCAATCTTACGTTAAATACTATAATTGTACGAGTCTTAACACTTTTTTTAATTTAAATGTTACGTCACCAGAGTTTGTTAGTAAATTAAGCTGAATTCTTGACAACATTAAAGAGAAAAACATCATTTTCTGTTACTTATTGTAAAACTCTTATCTAACTTGCTATCTTGCTTTGTTGGCCCATGAAGGGAAAACATTTCTAATATACTTTCTCTTAGTGTAGCGTGTAATTCGAGATTTTAAGCCATGATGTTAAGTTCACGACAAGATAAATTGAACTCCGGTTCTGCTCTGTGGGTTCTGCTTCTTCCCTCTGCTGTCAACAATATAGTTACTTAAACATTTTGTAACAAGTAGACTTTAATTATCGTATATGCTTATGTAAAGCCACGGTCCAAGTATCCGAGGCCGTATAGTAAATGTCAAGATTTTTTAAATGGGTACATGTTTCTTATACTCACTCTCTCAACTAGGTATCAGTATTATAGACTCGGTTATCAAAGATTTCATGCCCAATTTTAGTCTGATACTCTTAACTAAGTCAGTATCGAATGACAATATATGAACGAAGATGACTGTTTGCGTAAATATCAACTATAAATTGTTAGACCACAGATTGCATTTAACGAAATGATAGTACGCATTTAATATATTTTCAATGTGTAAAACTATTGATATATAATAAATGTGAAAAGTAAAGCCAGAAAGTAACAAATATGATAGACTGATTATTAAAACTTACATACACACCGGAGTAAGGAGAAACTAAATGAAACATGCCAATTAATTTTACTTCTGAATGAAAATGGTAGTGTAAGTATACATGTATATCGACCTGATAAGCTACGTTATAGAAGAATACATTCATTGCATGAGAAAGTATCTATATTAGATGAGGATTAATTGATTATTTTATTTATAATGTAACATAATTTAGTCTCTGGACAATTACCGTTAGTATAATATGGGCGGTTGTTTATGAATTATGCACACGTCTAAAATAAAGTTCAGAATTGAATATTATATATCTAAAGTTAGGACTATATGTCAGGAGTGGAATTGTCGCTGAGGCGTAAATTATTAAATAAGGAGGTCCTTGTTTTGAGTAAACAAACTGTTGCTCTCATAAGACATGCTCCTATATATTGCAGTTATGCATAATGCATTATAAACCATCAACTAGTTTTGACATTGAGCTTTATCTGAAAAACTGTATTTGAAAATATGTTTAGACGTACTCTTATTAGAGAATAACTTTAGAGATCGATATTTTCTAAGTCTCTTCAGGCACGTTGAAAAACGTGCCTGAAGAGTTCCGATCCAATGGGGCATATCTCAATGTCGATACATGTTGATGCAGTTTGTACTCCTTTCAGTGTGGCTGTTCCTTCTGTCGGGCTGCTGAAGAATGTATACGAGATAAAAGGTAAGTGCTTACTGTTCGACTCGTTTTTTAAGTTATATTAACATTGGTTTCGATGCTCTTTTTAAAAAATCACCCTTAAGATATATCTTCAAACGGTATCGATCCCCTGCTTATACATACGTTTGTCTATGGAGTGTTGTCCTATGGTCACTATCTAACACGTGATATCGCCCACCTGCCAACAGTTCAATACAACGAATGACAACCTGAAATGTGCAGGGACTTCAGTATCTGTCCTACGAAAGTTGACGCAAGAAAATTAGATTGCTATCCCTTGAGCGCCAACGTTTAAGCAGTCAGCTCATTTGGCCGACAATATCTTAAATGACCATTATTATATCTCGCATATCCTGCTATTAACTTCTTTTCACGAAAGATGTATTCTTAGGTATGACTAGAAAGTCTTTCACCTCGGATTATGATTAAATTATCATTGAACTCGAAGAGGACCGCTATGTAGATCACGATCTATTGCCTTTTAAATGCACTAGCAATTACACGCGATCTTATACAAGTTCTAGGCTACTGTAACTTTTTTTTTGGGGGGGGGGTGCAGGGGTCTTGGCTTTTGGCTAAGATCAAAGTGTAGTATCTGTTCCGATGGATAATGCACCCCCACTTTCCCGACCCGACCTTGGGTCACATCTTACTTGTGGGAGTAAGATAAAAACTGGCCTTGTGCCTAACTCCTGGAGAGGAGTAAATCAATACTGTAACTTTTTTGTGTAAATGTCTAACCCTTTCCTATATGGCAACGATAGCGTGTTTCTTTTTCATTTTTCGCCGAATATATTGAATTGAATTAAAATGCTCTGATCATACTTCATTTACAAGTTACTCAACAAGTAACCTCTCTCTTATACCCTTTTCTGCCTTTACTGTATTATCATTATAAGCTTGTACCCATTTAATACGTTTTTATTTCTCTGTAGAGTTGCCTCTCTCTTCCCATTTTGCTCATGACAGGTCGTTTATAATAAATAAATAAATATCAATGCTATTACTGATAACAATACTACTAATACTAAGGATATTATTGTTACAAATAATGATACTAATAGTGATAATTATCACATGCTATTACTGCTTCTACTTCTACTATTAGTAATAATATGCTGCGAGAACATCAATATGATCACAGAAATACATTAGATGAAACTAAGGAAACCGAACCTGTCAGGGTTAGATATTAAAATAACTAATAATAAGCTCATGTGTTTGGTAAAGGGGAACTCTAAGAAAAAAAACAAGTTCAGATACAAGAAAGTATAAGTAACCTACACCCGAATGCTTTAGCAGAAGATTTAAAGCATATCGCAATCTATGATTTTGAAATATAACAAAACACTTTCATTTAAGCAAGAGGAGAAAACATCAAATTAATCAATGAAAATGTAAACACTCTCATATTAATATAGTTACCAGATAACTACATGCTTTAACAGAAACAGGATACAACAACAAATGTATAGGGCCTTATAGATCGCTAAAGTGCAGAAGAAAATTACAACGAGCATAATAATTATTCTAGGAGTGTTTTCGGAATTTCGGCAGAATTTATGATCAAATGATATGTATTGAAATCAAAAGTATTATACATAGGAACATACGTTCTGATAAGATTAGCTTGCAAATCTCAGATTTCGAAAATGAATTCACATAATTATCTAACAGATCAGATTAGATACATAAAATTGATTCAGGTCAATTGAGAGACGTACAATATTAAAATGATACCGAGGTATAGTAAAAATCTATAATAAAATATAATAATTTGACACCCGCACTAAATTATACAGTGACAGAAACATCAGTTACAAACCCGTAAAAAACTAGGATTCGGATGAGGTATAACACCGCAAAAACTGTGAGTGGAAAACTACGCAGAATAGTGTATATTATGAGCAAGCAATCACAAGCAAACGGTATGTGCGAGAATAAATGAGTTATATAATTATGATATTGGAATAAAACGGTAAACACTTGAAATTGCGATGAAATTGCTATCACCACGACTCAAGTGCATGCTATTTGTTTTATCATGTGAAAATGATATCTAGTGACAGCACTAGTAATCCTGTATGTGTAATTATAATACCGCTAATAGCAATGACATTGTAAGACACTAAGTAGAAGGTTATAAGAAGCAACACATATATATATATATATATATATATATATATATATATATATATATATATATATATATATATATATATATATATATATATATAGGTTTGATTCATAAGTCACTTAGCTATTTATTTTTGAAATCCTAAAGTTAAAAAATACGGTAATACAAAAAGAAAGTTTATTCAACAAATTCATTTATGGGAGTTTTAAATTACAGCAGATTTCCAAAATGTCCACCTTCGTTCTGCATGCATAGCTCAATTCTTTCTTGCAAGGAATGTACGACTCTTTGTAGCATATTTGATTGATTAATTTTAACAAACTCGGCAGTGATTTTTGATTTGAGTTCGTAATTGCCTTTCAACAAGTGTGGGAGATTCATCAAATTTGGCCATATGAATAACAATAAAAATTCGCTCTTGAATTGTAAATGACATACTGTCTGAAAAAAAGCACATATGATTATTTACACAAATTTAAATAAATAAAAATAATATATAGAAACAAATATATTAACGAACAAATTTAAAATCACAAATAGCAGTAATTGGAGAGCAAGATAAAAAGGATCAACAGTTCATAATATGTGCTTAATTTGGTAATCATTTTAAATAGCAAAGTGACTTATGAATCACACTGTATATCAACATAAAGATAGAGGCAAAATGCCTTCAAAGAAACCATGTGTTAGATGCAGCTATTTTATTAAATCAAAATTAAAATTAAAATATTTCAAAACATTTCTAAAAATATTTCAAAATACCTCCTTTTTTTTCTTCATCTGGATTTTTTTAGCAAATATTTCGCTTGATAAAACAAGCTTCGACAGAGCTTAGACAAATAAAAGGTATAAAACCTTTTTCTTTTCGTAATATCCTTCTTGGTATTGTAGAAGTGTCTCGTCCGATGATGTGGACTAACAGTATATATATATATATATATATATATATATATATATATATATATATATATATATATATATATATATATATATGTGTGTGTGTGTGTGTGAGTGGGTGGGTGGGTGTGTTTGACTGACTTCACACAGTTTATAAAATAAGCACGAGAAATGGACACTTAAATTGTATAAACATGAAACTGTTGTCTTCCTTTCTTTTTAAAACATTTGAATACTTCTAAAAGTTTGAAAATAATGAAGCTGACTATTCTTTCTAAAATGGTCGACAAGTAAGTCATGCAGTTTTTCGCAATAAACAGAATTAAAACTCTTAATATTACGGTAGATATATTATATCTGCCAAACAAAAATAGAGATATACGCCTTATTTCATTTGAAACATTATATTATAAAATAATACATTTGATCCTCGAATGATGCAAAAGAATTCGATATTAACGCTGGCCGTTATATTCAAAGACAAAAAGAAACAAAATATTGGCAACAACGAATGTATGAAAACTATATTTGGACGATAAGAAATGTTTGTATTAAATATACCGCGATGTGTAATTAGGTACGGTTGATTGGTGGGGTTAGAAACCCTAGCTGATACAATAAGGTTTCGCTTATTACTATATGCTACGTCGATAAATATAGTATAGATGGATCATGCTTATTAATTGACTATATTTATCATTAACCGAACGAACGTGTTGAAGAGTTATTCCAATAATTTTAACGTAACGATTAGATACAAAGCAACGATCACGTCGGGAAGACATGCAACTAGTAATAACCAGCAATTTTTTTAGTATTTTATATCATCTTTTTGAATCGCTATTGCACTTTTGTAATGATGCACTCAGTTACGATTTTCTGAACATAACATATACTATCGCATGGACAATATCTTTTAGAGTTGGTTTTATACTCATATTTCGGATTGTGTTCCTAATCTTTGTAACATTCACAAATATTACACCGGTTTTGTTACAGTAGTTTTCATACTAAGAATTATTTTTCTTTCATTAATGAACGAGATCTGGATGTGCATTTTTATATCTACACGAGAAAATTAAATCGCGAATATTTCGTTTGGATCCTCGACGAAAAGGCAATGCATTATAAACTGTTATCATACAACAAATAAAATATGTGAGATTCGGATAAAGAACAATAACACATACAATAAATTGTAACAATGTTCTATTGGAAACGTTTAGAAAGTCATCGACTTCAATAATATCTACAGAGTGTAAGTCTTAAAGATACTATATCAAAATGCTAATACAAACAACGCACTGTTCAAAAATCGTATATGATGAACAGACCACTACAGCCACACTAACAGTATATATGTATATATATGCATATATATATATATATATATATATATATATATATATATATATATATATATATATATATATATATATATATATATATATATATATATATATATAGCATTGAAGAGACAATATTTATTATTCATAATGAATTTAAGAAATTAAAAAGATGAAAGGGCAGCTGACCGGTTTCGTACCTCGCTCAACAGAGCCAAATATCGAGGTAATGTATAAAAAATAAAAAAAGATGCTATGAGAATTATAGCGAGGGAAAGGGGTAAAAAAAAAAAAGAAAAAAAAAAGTTCAATAAAATAGAAACAACATTAAGCCCGAGGAGATTTTCTCTTTGTTTGCAAAGAGAAGGTCTCAATGACTTAATATAAATTGTTTCTAAGATCTTGAGATGATAAGGGGAGTGCGACTTACTAAGAATGAAGAATAAGTCAACACTGAATTTAGAGGCACAGGTGCGATTATTTATGAGATGTTGACCTATCGACGAACCATAAGTATTATTCAAATCGTCAGTTTGTAAATAATTTCCATTGCGAATTTTTGTGGGCACGTGTTGTTTGACCCGGATGTCCAATCTATGTGACGTCATCCCGACGTAGTGCATACTGCAACTACATTTAAATAAATAAATAATGGAATTATTATGATGTGGGGGAAGGACATCTTTTCGAATAGAAGTTATAATTGGACGAGAGGAAAAAACAACACGCGTATTCGCAGCAAAATAACATTGTTGTACAGACAAAGAGATTTTTTTGGCGAATCTATCACTAATGTTACCAAGCCAAGGTAGGCGAAGGTAAATAGAGCGTCTGTCTACAGAAGCTGGTTTGCTTTTGTAAAAATGTAATATTTTTGTTTTAATCGTAGATTGTACAATGTCTAAAGGATAGCCATTGTTACAGAGGGTCTTAGTAATAAATTTAATTTCTTCATCCAGCTTGGTCTTCGAACAAATCTTTAAGGCCCTATGGGTAAGGGTCTTAATAAGATTAAATTTTTGTTTTGTGGGACAAATTGAGTCCCAACGAGTATAAAGACCAGTGAAGGTAGGTTTCCGATATACTGATGTTAAGAAACCACAGGAAGCTTTATTAACTAATACATCAAGGAATGGCAGTGCAGAATTAGTTTCCTTATCAATAGTGAATTTAAGAGCTGGATGAATATTGTTAAGGGACGAAAAAAAAAGGTCCGCTTCCGGTTCATTGTTAAACAGACAAAAGGTGTCGTCAACATAACGAAAGTAGATATCTGGTCTATTTGGACCAGATAGGAGACCTTCTTCATGGAAACCAACTAAAATATTGGCCAATGCTGGTCCTAAGGGAGAGCCCATAGATACACCATCAATTTGTCTGTACATAATGTCGTCAAAACTGAATTCAACCGACATCGTAGCAAATTTCATCAACTCCACGAAAACATTTTCAAGAATAGGAGGAATGGGCAGTTGACCACGATATAAGGCATCAGCACATATATTAATCGTTTCAAGAAACATATCTAGCCTGTGTACCTGTGTTCCCTTTCTTGAAACGACCGCGCGTACCACCTAACCCCAAACAACTCCGAGAGAGGAAGAAAGACTCAAGGAAAAAGGAAGAGGGACACAGAAAAAGGGATGGGAGAGAGAAAGAGAGTAAGTCAGTATCGCGCACACCACCCACTCCCGGGAGAGGAAGAAGGATGTTTGAGAAAGGAAGGGTATTAAATACACCTTTTCGGTAAGAGAAAGAACCTTTTGGTTTTAGAACGAGCTGATATTTCGACCCGAGCGGGTCGCGATTCTCGCATCTCGTGGGAAGCGTAGTCCGGGCTCGGCCACTGTTTTCCAAACATAGGTTAATGACTTAATTAAGAAAGTAATTGTAAATAAATTCACGACGAAATACCTTAGCCAAAAGATATTTACCATACAATAGACTTTAGTACAACGTGTAAAATCAAGTATTTCCTTTAATATTTTAATAATTTTTTGATACAAAAAGAATTCGCCAAGTTTGCATTATTATTGTTGATTTGTTCTGCTTGAATAACCTTGCCTTCACAGAGACGAGAATCAACGAGCCAGTATCATCATCTACACCATCATCCGACCTGGAGGAAATTCAAGATATCATTTTTTTATTGCCACTACGACGATCGGCCAAAAAGAGTGTTCACAGTCTGGCAATATCTCTGTGTAGAGAACCAGACGCGTGAGCACAAGTAGGGACACGTGGGGACTATTTTATAAGTGGATCCACGGGTCAGAGAGGCGTGGGGGATCTGTTTATACCCTTAATGACAATACACCTATCAAAAACTGGGAATTTCCTTGCTTTTGTACATTTAGTGTATATGAATTTTCATCTTAACCCTATTAAGGGCATATGATTTCAATATACTGGCATTTTTCATGGAATGTCATTACTTTTGTAAAAGCTATGTCTCAATACAATGCCTTCTCATAACTGTTATAGTTGGTAGTTTTACTTATCAATGTGTCTTCCAATATTCACAGGTAAAAAAGAAAGTTGATGAGATATAGAATAAACTGTATGTAGACTAGTAAATATTTTAGTTTTTTGAATTTTCTGAAAAATTAACGTATATTGTACACTGAAATTAAAATGCCATCAACTAAACACTAGAACCTCTATCTTTGCCAAGAATAAGCTTAATCCATCAAATGGTCGATAAGATATAGAATAAAGTGTATGAATACTGACTATTATTTAGTTTTTTTTTGAAATTTCTGGAAAACTAAGGTATATGGTAAACTGAAATTAAAATGCCATCAACTAGACCCTAGAACCTTTATCTCTGCCTAAAATCAGCTGAATCCATCAAATAGTTGATGAGATACAAGGTGGCACATACGTACGTTCGTACACACAGATAACATAACTTCATGATTGAACTTTCTGGATATTTGCCTTGACTAATGATGCTGAAATTCTACACACTTATAGAACCTATCAAACAAAATATTTGTGCAAAGTTTTAACTAATTTGGTTGTTTGGTGTTTGAATTATGATTGATCAAAGAAATGAGATTCCCAGCATAAGCCACTCGTGTATTTCATTAAGTAATAGAGCGCCCTCGCGCCTCCCTCGATTCATAAATAAATATAAATTATTTATTACCTACAGACTTCGATGTTTCATGCTTCTGAAATTTTTAGCGAAGGAAGCTAATTTCCGACGGTCGACGGGCGCGAACAGCAATCACAAATCGCCGCTGATTCGCAGTCAATAGACTTACCAGTCAGACATACGAAATAACTTTTGAAATACCAAGTCAGCGGGTATTCACATAAAGCGGCAAAGAGTGATCAAAAACAACAGTAAATCGTGTTGGATTTCGCAATGAAGCAAGTAGTAGTGCATGTTATTAAAATCACTCAGAGTGGCCAACCTTAGTAATGGGGGCTATATTATAATATATATGAATAAATATTAGTTGTTTATTACTTACCTATTATATATATATATATATATATATATTTAAAAACAATATATATATATATATTTAAAAGACAATATATAGAAGATAATATATATATATATATATATATATATATATATATATATATATATATATATATATATATACGAGTCTACGTGTGCGGGTGTGAACTTTGGAAACGCGTATATAGTTCAAGTAACATTGTTGAATATTATTCCACCGTATTATTCGATTATTGTAATATATAATTGATATTTTTGAACTTTACAAATAGCCGCAATTAACATATATATATATATATATATATATATATATATATATGTATATATTTATATTTATGTATATATACATACACACACATATATATATATATAGAGAGAGAGAGATACAAATGCTCACACATATACACACATATATATGATTTTTAAAACATCATGTAGTCGTTGATGAGATATACATTGTTATTAGAATACTGAAATAGGAAAAATTACATAGAATATTGTTTAGCACATAAACATTGAAAATATAAGAACATCATTATTATTATTATTATAATTTTTACTATTATTATTATTATTATTATCATTATTATTATTATTATTATCATCATCATTATTCAAAATAAAAATACTTCAGAAGACATAAACGTCATGGCAAATCATAAAATTCTAGATTTTAATATTGCAATAAAAAAACTCAGTTCATTTCCTAGACTAGTATTGCATATATACTTTTTTTAATGTAAATCTTTATTTTATATTGTTATTTTCTAATTAAAGGCTGACATTAATCACAGTTTAAGATTGACTTTTCAAATGAGTTATATTTAAGTCGGTGTATAAGAAATAACACAGAACAAAAATATATTGTTATGTTGTTGTTATTTATTGCTATGAGAAAATACATTCTAAGTTTATTTAAGAGCGGGTCTAATATAAATGTTAGTTAATTACAGATTGATGATACAACATTTCATTTAAGAAATGAATCTGTTCTACTTTAGTGTGAAGCATAATGACACGATTGCATATGAAATGAAGGTAGTTTAAACTTGCAAAGTTAAACTTGCCATGAAATTGCTGTCTAACTTAATAAATAGCTAATAAGCATTATTCATAAATCATTGCATAATTATGTTTAATAATTTCGAAAATAATCATGTTATTTTTTACCTTAGAATCAACTTTTATTGCTAATTATAAAAATTCACTCGCTCGTTATTGCCTCGCAATTTTATTCATATACATTACATGATATAATTGAAAAGAAACTAATTGGTAAGGAAACAGAATACAACCTGCCCCTATTTCTCTATTTCTCTCTTCATTTGTAAGAGAGAATAACAAACTAATTGATATCAACAAAAGACAAAACTCATCGATAAAAAGAGAAAACCCATCGATAAAAAGAGAAAACTCATCGATAAAAAGACAAAACTCATCGATAAAAAGAGAAAACTCATCGATAGGAAGACAAAACTTATTAGTAAAACGAAGAATAAACAAATTCTCTCTTTTAATCTCTAAATATTACATATAATAATAATAAAATAATATATTAGTGTCCATATATAAACAGTAACACATATTAGTAACTTATTTATTTTATTATAATCATATATTTAAACATCACACTACTCCTTCTTTACCCATGAGACTTATATTTCCAATCGTTATTATTACTTCCTTCGTGGATTTCTATTATCAGTTAGCATTGACATTTACACTCCCCTTTTTTACTTAATAAAACAAAATTGCTGAAATAATCATTGATTGTATATTTGTTTATTTCTGAAGAAACATATGTCGTGGTTTTCGTACGTTCGTTCGATATTTATATAAAACTCTCAATGCAAAAACCGTATCGACGTATAATTATTTTCAGTTATGTTTTAATTTAGTTTATAAACTCGTTTAACGATAGTAAGGCTAAAATGCCGTGCCGAATCGTTATAAAATCACGTATTTAATTAGAACTGTCGTGTTAGTGTTTACCGTTTAAACGCTCTGAATAATTAGGTAAAATAACTGTGTCACTCAATACAATAAACATCAGATAAATCGTATTAACGACAATGATCTGTGCAGTCCTCAACATAAATATCTTCCTGAAAGATTAGCAACATAATCGCGATATAATGACATTATTCCAATAATATGTTTCGAGGAGGTTCACATATTTTATTATGAGGAATATACATACATATATATATATATATATATATATATATATATATATATATATATTTATATATATATATATATAAATACATGAATTTTACAAAGATAGCGTCTACGCATACGTGTTGTTATTGTTAACACGGCTTCTGGATAGTTTCGTCAAAATAAATATGTTTTATTTTAATTGCTGTAATGGGAATGAATATAGTGGAAATCTGTTCTGGAAAAGTGGAATCCCAAAACTGCTAAAAAAATACATATTCTTATAACATGTATATATATATATATATATATATATATATATATATATATATATATATATATATATATATATATATATATGTATGTATGTATGTGTGTGTGTGTTAAAAAATTGTAAACAACAATGTTTAATACAGGATAAACATCATCAATTCACGAGAGAATTTACTGAGTTCGTTCGAATCAACGAACGCCTTCAGAAACAGTGAACATTCGATAACGGTAAAAAAACATAGGAGAAAGAAAAACGCACACACATACGTCATTGGCATGCGTGTAATTATTTGAAAGAGAAACAAATAATAAAATGGGTGTGAAAAGACGTAAAACTCAGAAAAGAGTGAGAAGGAAAAAGAAAAAAAAGTAGGAAACGAAATGGAAAAATATGGCTGAAGTGCAGTAAAATAGAAAACATACTTTAACCGGGATCGCAGTAGCGCACTATATTGCATTGTTTCAGTGCGATTCTTGAATAATGTTTTCATAAGGAATAAGTTCGAGTCTGATGTTTTTTTTAAATGCTTTTTAGAAACGTATTATTGCGCTTTCGTGCACTTGCGACGTGGTAGAGTTTATTGGATCTTGGGGAGAGTGCAGTTTGTACAGTTACAATTGTGGGTAAGTGTTTCTGTGTATGACTAGTGCGTTAGTGGGCGTGTTGTGTTAGAAGTCCTGGTTGTGTTCATTAATGCGGGGTTTTATATTCATGGCCGGTTCACTAATATAGAACTTCTGAAATGCGGCAGATTCTATATTGTAATTGATACGTGTCTTTAGAGGGTAGTAGGGAACGGGGTTTGGTGTTGAGTAAATCCTTAATTGTTTTAGAGGTTAATATGTATATGGTTATGCAAGATTTTAATTGTTATTGTAAAGTAATAGACATGTGATTGTGGGAAGAACACTGTAAGATATATGTTAATCAGCCATGTCGGTTTTATATGTGTTGGTGATGTTATGAAGGGAAATTTGTGTAATATATAAGCCTTTGCATTTAGCGTTTTGAAAAAGAAATGAGAATATAGTAATGGTGTGTATGTGTACAGAATATGTTTCTTCACTGCTGGGTAAGCGGCACTGCAAACTCTAACAGCATTTAAAGAAGGTGCCTATGATTATCTCGGACTTTAACATGTTGTTGTTTTTGTCAAAGTAAAAAATGTATAAGTTTCTGTTAATTCGTAGGTTTGTTATAGAGTGATACGTTTAAACCGTTTGGATTGTTATGCAGAGTGATATCAAGGAAGGTGAGGATATGATAATTTTCTAATTCAGAGAATTGCTCGTCATATCACAATAAAATAGAATTTTCGACGTTAGTTCGTATAATTTACCGATTCCCAAAACACGTCACAGGTGGAAAGATATAAATAAAGAACAAACACTCTGACAATTAATGAACTATAGTGTCAGATATAACCGACACTATTTCGAAGGAACTAAACAATTGTTAATAATGTTTGTCTAGACGTTTCCTTTTTCAGCGATGATGAATATTCGGTTATAATAAAGGCTAGTGATAATCTATACATCACTGCATTAATGTTTATTATTGTGTTTTACTAGTACGCAGTGTGAATCTGTTATCATCCCCAAGGTTAAACGATCTAATACGTTTAATTAAATATATTTCATTATTTCTACAAACTGTTATTCTTTAATTGACGTTTGTGTCTAGACATTATAAATATATCTTTTAAATTTGAATGTATTTAATGCGAGTAGGTATATATGCTCACTACTATACATATATATATATATACACATATATATACATATATACATATATACATACATATATATATATATATATGTATATATATATATATATATATATATATATATATATATATATATATATATATATATATACTTAAACGAGTTCTGAATGAAATAATCGGATCAACCAAACGCTAGTGTTTATCTACTGTCGTACCTAAACGATATATATATATATATATATACATATATATATATATATCTATGGTGAATGGATTTCTCTGATATTATAAACATCGACGATCTAATAATCTAATTACGTTTAGTTTTATAATTTAACAAATTATTTGCGTTAGTTCAAATATTTACACATAAATGTTTGATCGTAATAAGATAAAAAAATTTGTTCAAGTTTATATTTAGAAGTGAAAAGATTTGTTATCGTTTTTAATCATGTACAATTTTCTGCGTAAAAATAGTTAAAATAAAAAACGAAAGAAACTATGTATTCAAAAATATGTCATTTAGAACACATCAATATGTGTAATACGTTAAAGCACATTTTAATTACATTTATCCATCTATGAAGTGATTTGTCGCAGTCGTAGTTTAAGGTTATAATTTATTAGTAAAATAATAAAATGTTTTATATCTTTGCAGTTGTTTTAAATTGTGCAATAAGTATGTCTGAAAATTACTTTAATACTCATATTCGTTTTAACTTAATTATTGAAGCAGTCGAATTGCAACTTATTTGGTAGATAACACGTAAGTATCTTAGTAATATTCTCACATTCCATGTCGTATTTTAAGTTTCAAACATGATTCAGTTCTTACATTATACTATATAAAGCCTATCCGTATCTCATGTTTTTCTGGATTGGACCCAAGTTTGTATAGAAGTTGATTATTTGTGTGCATTAAAGAAACTGATTAGTTTAACACTGACAATTAAATTAGTACTAAAATACAAGAAATGGGTAAAACCACAGCAGTACGTGAATGTTGAATAAAAGAAGTAACATTGTTTAACAGACACAAGCTATTTATATATGTTTAAAATTGAAAATTACTTTATGTCAGTACTTTTTCATTCGAAATGTTCGGTTCTCAGGGAATGTTCAGTTAGAAATATCACAAGTAAGTAAATGGATGGGTTTTGATTGTTTTGATGAGTGATTATATGTGTGCAACTATTTTTGTGTGTGTTTTATTTTGCCAGGGTCCGTAAGGGTATGATTGTGTGTGAACGCGAGTTGAGAATTACAAGTGGAAGTTGGTTTAAAATATTTGTGACGCTGTGCTGATTCTTTCGCAATCTTTTTTTCGGCAAAAATTGGTATCTTATTTACCGGTTTGAAAATGGATCTTTATTTTAGCGCCAAAAAGAATTATGATCGCACTGACGTAGTTAGAATGCTATGACATGTGCTCGCTATATTTGTTTGTTTTTAGTAAAACAACATATCACACTTGCAATGTTCATTATTATATTTTAAAATAAATATATTTGTCGACACCAGGTGTGTACATTTTTAATAGAGGTGTGATCGTAAAGAACCGACGTATCTTCTAAATCCAAGCGATGACGTCGAATAAATCTAGCCAACCCTAGTGTTCACAGCTTACATTAGTGATGCAATGATCATTTTTACTTCTATCGTTCGCAGGAAATCTCTTCTTTTTTTCAAAAATGCATCTATTTACGATATGTACCTTCACCAAGAAAGCTGTGTAATCAGTCTAATGTTTAATTATGCTTATTATTTTGCGCACGACTGAGCGTCCACAACGCTTGACTAATAATCAGTAAACAAGTATAAGTATGCGGCAGGAAGTAGCTTAGCACGGACAATATTTTGAAATATCAATGTCAAAGGGTTATTGTTTATTATTTTATACAACAAACACTCAACTAGACGCAGATATAGCATTACAATAGACACATTCATTGAAAAGTATTCGCTTACATGTTTATAAATATCACTAATAGTCATTCCTAGCAGAAGCCTGCCCAGTGTTGTTATATACGTATTTAAATCATGAATAAGATTCAAACAAAGAAACAATTAAAATACATCGTCTAACTTACAAGTAATAACATGGAAAAAGGTGTCTGCCTCGTCTTATCGATTGTATGAAGACTAGTTGTCATAACATGCGCAAGTGTCTAGTAAAATCAATCAAAACATCAATGAAGTCAAATGTGTTATCTATGAGCGGCTGCAGCATGTTTTAGACATCTTTGTAAATGCATCAAATAAAGGAATTAAGATGAGTGAAATGTGTGTAGACAAATTCAAGCCAATTTATATCTGAATTATTCTTGTAATTTTCCAAACGAGCATTCTGATTTCAAATGACTAAACATGTATGTTACAATTTGGGGGATAGCAGTAGCCATAGTGGTAGGCAGTGAGCCACGAAGACGAGGAAGAAAAGATAAGAAACAATGAGGTAAAACTTAATACGCGTGCGTGCTGCACGGAACTTTATTAGGAACTGAACACATAATGTTTGAATACAATTTGGCGCCTAATTTCGGCACTATTTACATGTCACGTGTTAGCAGAGCGTAGTTATTCTATCACGTGATATTAAGTCACTGACCTCGTCACTACTCGACCAGGCGTGATTACTTTCAGTTGATAAAGTTCAACACACCTCCTCATCAACTGAAATATACTCAAATGTTCATTTGTTGTCTTATATTTTAACAGGGGTCATTGTCCTTCCCTTTTTGCTAGACAAAATCTTGGCACTTTATTAAACTTTTTTTCTTCTTTTTTTCTCTGTTAATTATTATTATTTATCATTTTAAAGAATGTCCTTCAGAGTCCCATCAGTAAATGTCTGAATTTTTCATTTCTAGATCTATTTGCTGGTTTAGTAAATATATCAGCTATGTTTTCCTCACTTGCAACGTGAATTAACTTTAGAGTATTATTCTGTATCTCGTCTCTAACGAAATGGAATCTTATGTCTATGTGTTTTCATCTTTGGTGATTTACGGGATTTTTTGCCAGAATAATAGCACTCTGATTGTCACAATACAATGAAAATGTATCAAATTTCTCGTTTAATAAATCTTTCGTGAGTGTTTTTAAATATTTTCCCTCCTGCGTTGCATCGCTCAATGCCATGTATTCGGCTTCGCAAGTTGACAATGCTACCGTTGGTTGCTTTCGCGTTCTCCACGAAATCAGTGGGGCATCGTCTGAGATTTCAAATTCATATCCCGTTAAACTTTTCCTATCTTGCGAGTTCGCCCAATCAGCGTCGCAAAAACCTACGAAGTTCAAACTATTTGTAGTGGGTTTAAATATTATCTGTTGATTAATTGTGGCCTTAATATACCTAAGTGAATGTTTAGCTAATAGCATGTGATTTTCATACGGTTTATTCATATATTGGGACAATTTTGTTACTATAAAACATAGATCTGGTATTGTGGCAGTCATTGCATATATAAAGCTTCCGACTATTTCTCTGTATAGTTTTTCGTCTGCTAATTTATTATTTTCACTGCATATTTTATTAATATTGCTTTCACTAGGTGTGTATTTTGGCTTTACAGTCTTTCATTCCAAATCTTTCTAATACACTTTGGAGATATCGTTTTTGATGCATGTATATTGTTTTATTTTCATATTTAAATTCTATGCCTAAAAAATATTTGATTTGGCCTTGGTCAGTCATTTTGAATTTTTCTTTCAGGCTAGTTTTTGTGTTTGTCATATTTTCGTTACACCTGGTTGCGATTAATATATCGTCTACCCATACTATGATAATTGTATGTTTTTCATATTGAGTGTAAACACAAACATCTGCCAACGATTGGCTAAATCCATTTTCTATTAAATGTGTATGTAATAGATTAATCCAGTTTCGGTCACTCTGTTTTAACCCATATAGCGACTTATTTAATTCATATACAAGTCTACGTTTAAGATTTTCATTTTTAATTTCAAATCCTTTCGCTTGTTCAATATATAATTCTTTATTTATAGGTGCATTTAAATATGCTGATTTTACGTCTAATTGGTGTATTTTACAATCATATTGTGTTGTAATTTGCATTAACATTCTAATTGAATTTAATTTCGCTGTTGGAGAAAAAGTTTCATTAAAATCTTCGTATGGTTTTTGAGTGTAACCTTTCGCTACTAAACGAGCTTTAAAGATTTCTCCCTTATTTTCGTCATTTTTCACGGTATAAACCAATCGCGCTGGAATTCAAGTTTTATTCTGGGGTAATTCCGTTAATTCAAACGTTTTATTTTCTCTCAAAATTTCCATCTCAAATTTCATGGCCTTTTGCCAGTATTCAGAATTTTCTGAATTTATAGCTTCTTCGTATGTTTTCGGTATATTTTTTATGTGACAGCAATAGTCTATTGTGTAACTTATTGCGTCATTATTTTCATTTCCCACATAATAATCGCTGAAGTATTTCGGGGGGGGGGAATCTTGTTCTCCCTATATTTTCAACTATTATTTCTGTTTCTGGTTCAGTTAATTTACCATCATTAGCAGTTCAATTTTTGTCTTTTTCATTCCCTATAGATTCTGTTAATTTATCAGTAAATTTTACAATTCTTACGTTTTTTATTTCTCCTGTGTCGGGAAAATATATTACGTAAGCTGGGCTTCCTCTATCATAGCCTAAAAATATGCCTCCTCCACTCCTATCATCTAATTTTTGGGGTTTTTTGATATATGCATGACAGATGATTCCAAATAAGTGCATATTTGAAATATTCGGCCTCATTCCCGTAAAACATTCGTATGGTGTTCTGGTATTACGGTTGTTGTAGCATCTATTTCGGATATATGCCGATGTCAAAATAGCGTGGGTCAACATATATTTTGGAAGATTTGCATGTTTCAGCATACATCTCGCCATCTCAAAAATTGTGTGCCACGTGCGCTCAATCGTGCCATTTTATGTGGTGAGTATGGCGCCGATCTTTGATGATGTATTTTATTTTGAATTAATAGTGATTCGAAGGTTTTGGAAGTAAATTCCGTGCCTTGATCACTTCTTACTGTTTTATATTCCCATACGGGGCAATATCAGCTAAAAACTTTTCAAAGGCTTCTACTGTGTGACTATGAGGCCTGCATAGTCATCTACGACCATTAATACATATTTAAAATCGTCTTGAGATGTAGGTTCGACTGGACCAGCTAAGTCAATATGTACAAGTTCGAGTCTTTTTGTTGCTCGTTTGTCGGGCAATCTATTTCTGAATTGGGGCATGTTCGCCTGTGGGCATATTTTACAACTAAATGGATTTTTATCACTTATTTCCATGCCAGAAACGTTTTTTTCTAATTTTATTATATCTGCTGTGTTACAATGTCCCATTATATTGTGCCATTTTTCTAGTTGATATTTTATTTTCTTAGGCGAAGTTACACTATTTAAATAATAGAATTTTCCTTTCTTATAAATGTTAAATTTTATCCCCTTAGAGTTCAATGTTGCCGAGTTAGGTCTAAATTCTACCTGAGCACCCCTTTCTGTTGCCGCTTGCACTGAAAAAATATTATTACTAAAGGAAGGTATATACAACGCGTCTTTTAAAATGTTTTTTATGTACTGTTCCATTTGTATCAGTTATTTTGATATAAGCATCTCCTCTTTTTAACGCCATATTATTATAACGGCTACCGTCAACTAATTCTACGATATGGCGGGAAGAATCAAACTTATCATCGAAGCTTATAAACTTAGATCCGTCATTTAAGATATGTGTTGTGGCCCCACAATCAACCAATAAGTCATTACATGAAGAATCATTATCATTATTGACTGAAAAAATATAAGTCTCCTTGTCCGATACATGGTTTATCGCGTTTCCGTTTTGATGTGTCCCACGTGCGTTTTTCGACAAAAGTTTGTGTCGTGGGATTTTGTCTTGCAATTCTTGCACCAGCGTGAAGATTTTCGGCAATTTTCCGATTTATGTCCGTATTTTCCACATGAGAAACATGATCTATTGAATTTTTTGTAATCCTTTTGTTTGAATATGCTTGCTGGTTCTTTATTGTGTCGGTTTTCTTTTACACTCATTATCGCGTTTGCGTCTTTATCTCCCTGGTTTTTTCCAGTTTCCTCATAATTTCGAAGTGCGGTCTTAAAGCTTTGAAATGTCATCGGTGCTTCATTTTGTGTTATTACCGCAGTGAAAGTTTTATATTCATTCGGCAATCCTTTTAAAATCATTGCGATTAACAGACCATCGCTAATCGTCTCGCCGGTATTTTTTTTAAAAAGTTGCGGCAGTTTCCGCTCTCATTACGTAATCGGTAATATTTTCCTCCGGCTTATTTTGTAACGACGTTAATTCTGTGTATAACGAGATTATCCTTGGCTTCCCTCGTGGCAGATAATGTTCCCCTCAAATATTTAAGGCTTTCCTGCCGTCATTTTTCGCATCTCGGATAATCAACGAAAGGCTTCGGTCATCGAGGTACTGTATCAATTCACCAAAGGCATCAGCGTTTTTGGTCTGACTTATTTCAGTATTCTCCTCCGCTGTAATGGTGTTGTAAAATATTGGAGTTCTCATGTAGCCAAGAAACTTCACTCCTCATAGTTCATATTTTCTTTCGTCTCCCTGGAACATAAGCCTATGCTGTCCATAACCGGACCCATAACCTGTTACAATTTGGGGGATAGCAGTAGCCATAGTGGTAGGCAGTGAGCCACGAAGACGAGGAAGAAAAGATAAGAAACAATGAGGTAAAACTTAATACGCGTGCGTGCTGCGGAACTGAACACATGACGTTTTAATACAATTTGGCGCCTAATTTCGGCACTATTTACATGTCACGTGTTAGCAGAGCGTAGTTATTCTATCATGTGATATTAAGTCACTGACCTCGTCACTACTCGACCAGGCGGGATTACTTTCAGTTGATAAAGTTCAACAATGTCTGAATTGAAATCTATGTATGCGTATAGATTAATTACGATTACGATAGTTATTGACATTTTTTATATTTTATATATGTTTCATGTATATATATATATATATATATATATATATATATATATATATATATATATATATATATATATATATATACTAGCAACAACTAGTGCAGTAATTGCTGCCCTCGGCGCGGCCCTCGGGCAGCAATTACTTCGATAGTAGTGTTTTTACAGAAAAAAGAAATTATTTAAATGATATATTGGTAAATTGGAGGTAAACAACAAAAATATGATTGTCGTAGTGTTATTCGACATATTCCACTGTTGGGGATATTTACTGTGCAAGGACAGAGTCAAATTCTATTTATTGGAAAACAAAATAAGACAAAAAGTTAATTAATTTAGTCTTTAAGATATTCTAAGTCGAGGAATTTTATTTTGTTTCAGCATAAAATATGAATATGCCTTCCCAATTAAATACTAGTTATATAATGAAATGAACAAATTTAAAGGTTGAACGTCGATTCATCCAATAAAACAATTTCATATGAGTGGTTAATTTGTTCTTTGCTAAGACAGAAACAATTTTAATGAATAGTAAAAAAAAAAAAAAAATCCTGTAATTTAGAAAGCTTAGAGGAGTTTTTTTTTTCATGGCCAATGTTAAAGTAATCATCATCATCATCATCATCATCATCATCATCATCATCATCATCATCATCATCATCATCATCATCATTAGTATCAGTTTTATAGGGTATTCACACGTAATCGGCTAAAACGTAGAATCCCATTTGGGGGAGGGGGCTGAAGGTTTCAATGTAGAATAACACCCAAACATTTAATATTTTTATTTACACCGTTAAAAAAAATATTTAATTACCCAAGTATAAAGAAGTTATTTATTTAATTTTCACGGAAAAGGTAAACACAACTAAACTAATTAATTGCTTAAAAATAAAAAAATAAAAAAGGCATTTATAGTTACTTTTGTATATTAACATTCTCTGCTACAGTTTCCCCCAAAACGAAATTCTCCCTTTTTAAGCGATTACGTGTGAAGCGTGAACACTGTGGAAAACGTCAAGTCAACAAAAA
Source organism: Sepiola atlantica (assembly GCA_963556195.1). NCBI lineage: Eukaryota > Metazoa > Mollusca > Cephalopoda > Sepiida > Sepiolidae > Sepiola > Sepiola atlantica. Next base: position 49,918,459 of record OY744539.1, on the reverse strand, counting down.
TGCAAACATTATTTTAGAAATTTGACTGTTCATATATATTTTACGTAAAATGATCCTACTCTCTGGGCGATTCTAACTTGTTTACAGAATCAATCCAACTTTGTTAACAACTAAACATATGTCCGAGTAACAAGATCACAAAACCACATGTAAAGTAGACCCCCCCCCAAAAAAAAAATGCTACGGATCTTACTCCTACAGCAAAAAAATAATTCGATTAACTGCCATAAAACGCTAGAATCGTCTGGAAATGCGATTATCATATTAAATTAAATTCATACACAATACTGATTGCTACTCTAAATTCTAAAGTAAGCGGGTTTTTCACCAAGCGTTTAAGGTTGTTGATACGTAATCACCTAAGAAGAAAGAATCTATTTTTTTTGTTTCCTGGAAGGTCGCATTATTAAACAGAGAATGTTAATCAACAATTATACTACGAATCTATTTTGTCGTAATTGTGACAGAATAGTAAACAGGTGGTTTGTAAACAAAGAATTAAACAATAAATGTATTTGTATTTTCACGGATGATGTATAATTACGAAAATTAAATGCGGAAATAAATTGATAAAACACCTTTTTGAAAGCGTTTAGTTATGAAATTATGTTTAAAATTCTATATGAGTAATAATATCAGACATAATGAATGCTGCTTCTTAGATAAAAAACAACACCTTGAAAGTGAGGTATATAAAATTCATTGGTAAGTTTAAAAAACAATTTTGTCGATTGTTGTGGAGGAGAATTATAAATAAATAATTTGTCAATAATGTGTTGCAGGGGGGGGCGGAAAGCACGTTTTTTCAAAAGTAATGAACATTGTATCGATTTTTGATCATTTTTTGTGATAACTTAAATTAATTACTACTAATATACACAAAACTATTCCATATATATATATATAAGCAAATAGGTCAATCACAGAATAATCGAATAACAACAAACATGTATTTATGTTGAACTGTTTAAAAATATAATCATGCAAATTAGGTAAACAAAAGATTTTGTTTTCAACTTCAATTGAGTATTTGAAAATATATAGTGCATTAATTATCCAAATTATAGTAACCTGTTCTGAGTGTAATATAATAAAATATTTCGCATGTATTCATTTAGATAAACATATATAGAAATTATATATGTATACACACACACACACACACACATATATATATATATATATATATATATATATATATATATATATATATATATATGTATATATATATATGGTACTTACCTTTTACTCGTTTGATTAAAACTACTGCCATGTATTCTATGTTTATTCACTGAAAAAATTCATCAACTGTGATATATCAGAGGGAGAAATCGTTAGTGTTACAAATGTTTGATCAGTTTATTTTAATAGTAGACATATTGTTTGTAACGTTTAAAATACAGAAATATGAGTTGTATATATATATATATATATATATATATATATATATATATATATATATATATATATATATATTGGTACAGAAAAATTAGTACAACATTCGTACCGTCGGGTTCAAGCACGGAATGACTTAGCCATCCGGCTCTCTTCAGCTCTCTTTGTCATCTGTTTCGGAAATGTGAAGTCACGTGTCACTCTCGTTTGGACGCGTCATTTGCTTAGAGTGTTATGTATGTGTTTTTTTAAATTTAGTGTAAGGAAGGTTTAATAAGGTTTGAAAAAAAGGGGGAGGGTTAAAGGTAACACTTGAGATTTAAACGGGAGGCGATTTAAAGAGATATAAAAAAATATTAAGAAAAACAAAATTTAAAAAATTAAAAAATTAAATTAATTATTTTTAGATAATACCCGTGAGCCAATATTATGAGTTTCGTATAGTTGGACGTCACTGTTTTGGGGTTTGATGATGTGTGGTCTAAATGAATTAAGGAGAGAGAATGAATTTAAGGAGTAAATTGAGTTTAAAAGGAACAACATTAATTAATGTTGTGTTTACATCCTGAGTTACAGGCCTTTAAATCCGGAAGGAGTTAAAATTAAGGATGAAATTATAGTATCATAAGCAAGGTATTTATTTCGTAAAACGTATATACTAGATTCAAACTCGTGAACTACTATAGTTGCCATTATTCTCGACGTGTCCATATTGAAGTAAGGGTTGCGCAATAACCAGCGCACTTCTCAAATACGGTATTGCTAAAGTCACAAAGCCAATATAATATCAGCATAACTGGATCTCCAGGAATTCGCATCGATTTAACTATTTCCTTTTTGATTTGTTTGAGGTAGAAAGGTAGCAAAATGGCGGAAATTTTACCATCAGACTATTTAACGATTAAAAACAGTCCTGATCGACCTAGATTATTTTATCTAACATACACAGACTTTAAAGAAGCAAATGTACTCGCTTATTATCATTAAACATGAAGACTTCTGTCAGAGGGTCCTGATCGACCTAGGTTGTTTCATCAAACATATACAGATATAGATGAAATAAATAGACACCCTTTTCATCAGTAATTATGAAGACTTCACTCAGAGGGTACTAATCGAACTAGTTTATGTTAGCTAACATACACAGACATGAAAGAATTCAACAGCCACCCTTATTATCATTAGTAATTGACACTGCTGTCAGAGGGTCCTGATCGATCTTGGTTATTTCATCTAACATACACAGACATGAAAATAAGTAAGTAGACACCTTTATTAGCATTAATTATTAAGACGATCCTCTGAGGGTCTTGATCAGCCTTAGGTCATTTCATCCAACAAAGACATACATGAAAGAAGTAAATAAATACCCTTATTATCATTAATAATGAAGCCAAGTACGGTACTTTTAATAGAAATATGCTACATTTTTGCTGCGAGGAATAGGGAGAGGGGGTGCAAAGGTTAGTGGCGGTAAGAGATAGTGTAGGGTTAGGGTGAGGTGTCGACTGTGTGTGTGACCGTGTTTTGCTTCTGGCAACGGTGAGGACGGGGAACCTGAGGAGGGCGACGCGCGCGAGACAGCTTTAGCCAGGGGCAACGGGAGATGAGGCAATTGAGAGAAGGTGGGCGGTAAATGAAGAGCGACTAGAGAAGACTGATCCCCGTGCAACGCCTGGTAGCCCTGCTTGTTATATATATATATATATATATATATATATATATATATATATATATATATATATATATATATATATGAGAAAAGAAGGATGAAGGTAATCCGACGTAATGGGAAATGGAAAAGAAAAAACAAAATGGATGTTTTTTTTTATATATTCATCAACGTTTCGTCTTTATTTGTAATACTCATTCAGCATGATAATTTTAACAAAAATGTCATGCAAGTACGTGAAAATATTCGGTTGACATGATGGGTTGATAAGAAAAAGTAGTAGCCATTAATGGGTGTGCAGACCCGACGTCCGAGCTTAGTGAAGTCAGTAGCATGCTGATGAGATCTCAGTTTCTAACAGCTGTTGATTGATAACATCGTATTGCCAGTGTCGCAGATTTTGTATATTTCAGCGTAATTTAAAATAATCATATATAAAAGCTGTATTTGATATAGATCACTTTTTTATAAACCCGGTTGAAATTCTTTGGATTACTATCCTGTGGATGTTACCTGAATTATTATATATATATATATATATATATATATATATATATATATATATATATATATATATATATATGCGATGCAAGTTTCTTTCCTGAGTGCACGGTTACAATTTTAATAAATAATATACTATGAATTTATTCAGTAAATGATTAATAGCACGTGTATATATATATATATATATATATATATATATATATATAAGATTAATAGCACATATATATATATATATACATACACCCGCATATATATATATATATGTGTGTGTGTGTGTGTGTGTTTTATGTAAGTTTTATTTTACGTGTGTGATTTTATTCGAAACGTGTGTTTTCCTAAATTATGCTCATTAAGGTACATACTGAACGCTATACACAGCAAAAAACACAAAATTTAAATTATAAAATCAAACTGATGAAGCTTATGATCCCTTTGAAGTAAATATAATGAGGATTTACAACAGCCTGTCGTGAATTTAAATTGCTCAGACAAAGTAGAAATGGTGCTTTCGAGCTGTGCAGAAAGTATTGCGTAAACGCAATACATTCTGCACAGCTCTAAAACATAAAACTTTTAAATAAAAAGATCGAATTTAAAGAATATACTATCTACTAAATTATATCGACAGCGCTATATGATCGATAATGATTTGTATGGTTTACGCTAAGGGCTGAACGGGCAATTCTATTTCCGTATACAATTGCATATTGTCCATACCTTATCTTAGCACACACATTTAATTAATACCCAATTGTTGATAGAATGTTTATTGAAGTTACGATATCATATTATATCTCAATATACATATATATATATATATATATATATATATATATATATATATATATATATACATATATATATATATATATATATGAATATATATATATATATATATATATATATATGTATATATATATGAATATATATATATGTATATATATGAATATATATATATATATGTATATATACAGGGTGTTTCAAAAGTCTTGGGAACATAACGATTTTTAATAACTCAAAAACTATTAGGAGTTGAAAAATGAAATTGGTACCGTTGGAAAGGTTAAAGTTTCAAGTTTTGTGGGGAATCTTCAAAGTTGCTCAATATAAGCACCATTCGTCACACGGCAGATATCTAGTCGATAGTCCATTTCCTGCCAAACGCGTTCCAGCATCTTGACGTCAATGGTTCCCACAACTGCCGTTACTCGAGCCTTTAGTTCCTCAATATCTCTTGGAAGGGGCGGCACATAGACTTGTTGCTTGACAAAGCCCCAAAGGAAAAAGTCACACGGGGTAAGATCTGGAGACCTAGGAGGCCAGGGCATGAGAACGTCATCACCTCGCCCAGATCTCCCAATCCATCTACCAGGCAGCCTTGTGTTAAGAAACTGCCTTACTCTAAGACTCCAGTGGGGTGGTGCACCATCTTGTTTAAAAATGAAGTCATCAGATTCTGCTTGTTCCAACTGAGCCATTAAAAAGTCTTCCAGCATGTTGAGATAGGATTCACCAGTGATAGTTGCCTCTTCAAAGAAGAACGGTCCATAGCCACCTTTCTTGGAAATTGCACAAAACACGTTCACTTTTGGTGAATCTCGCTCGTGCTCAAGAAGTTCATGAGGATTCTTAGTACCCCATATGCGAGTGTTATGCTTGTTAACTTTGCCATTCAGATGGAAGGTCGCCTCATCGCTAAAAACAAGCCGGTCATCAAAGCCGTTATCTTCCAACTTCTCTTGCATTGCAATGCAAAAGTCACGGCGAAGTGGCTTATCAGTGTCCTTCAACTTTTGGACCAACTTGAGCTTGTAAGGTACCATTTGCAGTCGTTTCCTTAAGACACGCCAGACAGTTGCTGGAGCAAGCTGAAGTTCCCTGCTGGCTCTTCTCACTGATTTACGGGGGTTCCGCTGAAAGGCTGTCCGAACTTGCTCAACTGCATCTTCTGAAGTTGAAGGGCGACCTGTTCGCTTACTTGGGCACAAACACCCATCTTTCACAAATTTAGCATGCCATCTGACAATGGATTTCCTTTCAGGGGCTTCTTTTTTAAATTTCCTGCGAAATGCACGCTGAACACATGTCCACGATTCAGTCTTTGCAAATTGGAGGACGCAAAATGCCTTGTCTTGTTTAGAGAACGCCATTACTGCACCTGGAATGATTACACGAAAATCATTAGTATGACCAAAAACTTGATTAAGCAAGCTTTAAAATGGCACCAGTTTCATTTTTCTACCTGGAATAGTTCATGAGATATACGCATTTGTAATGTTCCCAAGACTTTTGAAACACCCTGTATATATCAATATATATATATATATATATATATATATATATATATATATATATATATATATATATATATATATATATATATATATGTATATGTATATATATATGTATATATATCAATATATATACATATATATTTATATATATATGTACATATATATATATATATATATATATATATATATATATATATATATATATATAGGTTATAACTTATTTGATCATAACATAGCCAAATAATACTTCTGACTGCTGAAATATTTGTTTCATTACTTCTGTCCATATAATATAAAAATCAGAAAATGGGTCGTCGACTCATTCACAAATGTTAAAATTTTCCGAGAAATGAGATCAAGTTAATATATTAAGCATTTATTCCAAGATTGGGAATATAAAATACACGCCATTAATGTATCAGAGACGTCCGCCCAATTATCATGTTTTACTAGACTACATGGAATAAAGCATAACGTCTATATTGTTACGAGAACATAAGTGAGCGTACTCTTTATAGGAAACAACATTGAAACGATATATCTCACGAAAACGAATTCTATCATTTCTAACATAATACATTTTAACTTACACCGTCCCATCACTTCGAAATATTGTGTCGTAAATGTATGTGTCCTTATGTTTCCATCCCTGGATGTCTCTCCATACATAAATATGTATTTAATGATTTTCTTCTTTCTGTGTAAAGATAATATGTAATAATATACAAGATGTATATTTTGTTTCTATATGTTACATCTATTAAATGGGAGTAATCTACACTGATGGACACTGTTATACACTTTATCAGTGTTACAATAATTAACATTCATAAATTAATTGAAGAACTTAGTAAAGATTCAAATAAGCAATTTACGTAGGACTTATATACATATCTATATAACATACAACATATATATGTATATATATATATATATATATATATATATACATATATATATATATATATATATATATATATATATATATATATATATATATATATATATATATATATAAACTTTTCCTTATAATAAGTCTCATCAGTGTGATCAGGTATGGTTAGTACTTATAAACAAACGTTATAATATTGTTCTTAAGTTTGGCTAGTTAATTAAGCGATGCTGAATGGCACCACAGCACACGATGGCATTACGTTAAAAAATTTGAAATGTGACCAGTGGTTTTTAATGTGATGTTATTTCTTGGAGGTTGTTGTGTATTCATGCAGATAAACAAAAATCAATATAATTGTGTATTTCGCGCCATTTTTGCAGGAATTTTGCTCGTTTCTACCGTTATGTTCAATTAATAAGTTGTCTCATGCATCACATGGATTTTATAACTTAATAGTTAATAATCATCATTTTTAAATAAAAATTAAGCTTATTATTTATTAAAGAGTTATATTATGAATATTTTATTACAAATTTATTCTCTGTAAGATATTTTTAAATAATAAAAATATGCCAAAAATTATATTTCATGGATAAGAAAGGTTAACAATTTAAATCTAACAGATTGTAGTTTTTTTATATGGATTAAGGCATATCCGTTGTTAAGAATGATAATAAAACAGTAATTTCTGTTGGAGATGATGTTGGTAGCACACTCGCTATATATAGTGGTTTACACTCGAGATATTTTTCTGAATACTAAAGTAATTCATGCAAAAATAATGTGTTTGCCAATATTTTATTGACCATGCCGACTCGAATTTGTGTTATTCTCACTATCAAGCATTACCGTAATCAAATATACATTTTACAGAAACGACTGTTCTCAATTCAGACAAAGCACATTTGTACTTGATCCAGTTGTTTCCTGTTTTCTAGAATTGATTACACGTCAAATTAAATAAATTGATTTTTATATTACCTTTTCTCGTGTGGGACTATGCAAGATACTGTACACATGATCATTACTATATTAAGATATTAAAAAGTCATATATTCTTTGAGTCTAATTGCCAGTTATAGAGAAGTTTATATAATAATTTTTTAACACTGAGAAATTAAATCAATTATGATTTCAACAAGTTATTATTTGATTTGTATTACTACAAGTTTACGTCACTACTATGAACATTTAGCTGTCTCTTTCATTACGTAAACGAGAACAAACAAAGAACGCATCTACGTGCGTTATAATCGAAAGTAAACAACGTGCATACGGTTGAATATCAAACGAAGAAGTATAGAGTACATTATGTTATGTATATAATATGTACATCATAGGATAATGATTGAAAATATTCCCGTATTTCTTTCAAACTGTAAATTTATTCTACAATCTCGTTTTTTATTGGATGCGTAATTATTGATAGTCTTAGTAAATTATATAAATTAATCTGACAGGGATGTAATAGAATAAAGTGACCCTAATACGATTTTTACCATATTGACTGCATTAAGTTAATGGAAGAGAGTGGTCTTAATAGGGTTTTCACCATATGTACTTCGTGGATGTAATAGACGAAAGTGACGCTAATTAGATGTTTACCATATGTACTTCATGGGTGTAATAGAAGAAAGTGACCCTAATACGATTATGACCACATTAACTGTATTTATGTAATAGAAGAAAGTGACCCTAATAATATTTTACCATATGCACTTCATAGATGTATTAGAAGAAAGCGACTCTAATAAGATGTTCACGATATGCATTTCATCGATGTAATAGAAGAAAGTGACCCTAATAAAAGTGTTCCCATATACACTTCATGGATGTAATAGAAGAAAGTGACCCTAATAAGATGTTTATCATATGAACGTCATAGTAGTCTGACTAAACAGGTTATAAGTTTCTACTTAGGAAAATGAAGAATGGTCCTTCGGGAAAAATATTAATATCAAGGAAAAAGACAGAACAAATGCATTTCTTAAAGAGCATACCTATATTTAAGGTAAATGAATACCAGGTGTAGATCTTATAAGGAAAATATTCCGGTCATTTCAATGAGTGGTTCTTTAGCGTACTCCATATATAAACATTAAGCACTTGACACTATCCCGTTTCTATAACGTTACGTAGACGTTCAAAAACGGTATCGTAAGGTTTTAGTAGATTCCTTACACGTTACTTTGAATTCTAATTACTAAATTTCAACACACGTTGTTTGTATTGGATACATTTATATTCTTCTACATCTCTCTGAAACATTTTTAAACATGAAACAAACTGAATTAAAATAGTGGAACTATCGAAATAAATGAAAGGAGATAGAAAAGGTTGAGAAGAAAGGTATGTGATATCTTATCTACATATATAGAGTTTGCAAAATACACAGCATTTAATTATAGAGTTTCAAAATATGAGGCTGTAAACGATTTTCGATTTGTTAGTAAAATTAAAATCCTTAAAAGTTATTAATTGAGTATCTCTTTGTTTTTGAAAAAAGGGAACAGTGGAAGACTTAATAAGCGATTGCCTTTTTTTATAATAAAAGCAGTTCTTAAAAATCATTCATCGATATGAGTTTGTAATCAATTTTAATTTCAGTTTTCTTGAAAGAAAACCATTGTTTGTTTTTTGTAAAGTTAGTAATTTATTAGTTTTTTTTAGTACAGACTAAACATGCGAAACATGCGATAGCGTTGTCTTTTTGGTTTTAGAAAAAACAGTCCTTAACAGTTATAAACCAGTTTCGTGTTTGTTTTGACAAAAATAAAGAACAGTCGTTGAAAATTACTTTGAAGGGTTGTATTCGGTTTTATGAACATAACAAACGGTCGTAAAAAAATAGTGAACAATGTTATGTTTGTTTTTTTAAAGAAAACATTACCTTAAAGTTAGAAGGGTGGTTTCTGTTTTAGTTTAGTAAAAGAGAACACAGTCGATTAGTTCGTTTAATTAGAAAAAAGTATTTAAAAATAATAATATAATTTGTTTCGTGTTTTAGTATAAACATAATAAGTCAGTTGAATAAATTTACTTATCGGTATTTTTTTTTGTTTCATATAAATGACAAATATACATACCTGATTTAAAAAAAATGTTAATTACGAAAAACCTAGTTTTAAGGTTAATGCGCCATTATTAATACGATGTCAGTTGTTCGTTAATATATTCCAGCATTCTGAGGAGTGATTAAATGTATTATGGGTAGAGAGAGGGCACTGCTGACATACAACCATTCATGCATTCCCTTATCCTTGAAATAATCCAAGACGCCAGGTTATATGTAGCTGAATAATAAGAGGCGTTTGTTATTTTTAATCTAGTGTGGTATGTAGGAACCAGTATGCATTAAAAAAGTAAATATATATATATATATATATATATATATATATACGGTGACGTAATAGTACGTATAGTATAAAGGAACACACCCGGTGAATGTGAGTGACGTGGGCAGACTTAAAGTAGAAAAGTGAAATTGTTTCCTACTTTAGTTGTGGGAGTATGTATTTGAAAGGAGCAGTTTTTTTTTTCGGAATAAATATAATAAATTTTAAACGGCAATCAGGTTTATGTATATTCTAGTGAACAACGCTTTACGAAGTACATGTAAGTGGTTAGTGCACAAGAAATTCATAGGAAGTGTTAGGTTATTTCCTCCATTGTCACTGTTGTTGCAAGAGAACATCGGGTTTACTTTATTTTATAGGATAATATTTACGCTTAAGAGACCGGCACCCGTATTTCAATGGGAATTGACATATTTTTCACGCCACACCATGGTGTTCGGTGAGAAATAATTTTACGCTACGACGATCAGAATCAAGTATTTTCTTTTAAACAAAAAGAACGAAGAGCGTATGTATTGCAATTGAAACTATATACATACAGCTTAATTCTGAGTGTACACTGTAAAAGTGTAGACTACTGTTTGCTATGTATGTGATATAAACGTTATTTGAAAAGTAAATTGTCGGTATTTGTATATTATTTATAGTCCGTTAAGTTATTTTGAATTTTCCAACCCATACTTATTTATACGCGATGTGATTAATCCAATTATGGTTACATACGCTTTTATATGAACAAGTTATACTATTTATATTTTTTATATTTTCAGTTTTCTGAGTCGAACATTGATGAATTATGCAAATATTTTCGTCCTAATCTTGCGTCGATTAGTCAGTATAGCGTTTACAACTAGGCAGATGATATATGAACACCGGTGAAAAAGAGCAACTCTGATTTCACCCTAAAGAATACAGCAACATTATGAAACGTTTGTCAAGTATATATATATATATATATATATATATATATATATATATATATATATTACATGGAGATAAAACCATTTTAAAAATCTAACAAACTGTTACTGCAACGTGACAAAGACGCCCTAAAACGTTAGCATAACAGTTGCGTACATCTTTAAACAATACCGGCAATTTAACTGGTAACATTCCACACACGTTGCACCGGTTGGTTATAGTGACGTTCTTTATATCTTCCAGAACATTACAAAATTTGAAAATATGACTTGTTATATCCATCTGTCGGAAATAAAATTACAGTGTTTTTATTTAACTCGTACTGCGAGGCTAATAATATTGATTATCCGTTTACCCACGTGTTTGAAAACATTATATTGTTGGTGAAATTACGTGGTATTTTTCCTGTTTTTGTATCTTCTTTAAATCAAGAAATAATCAAATTTTGAGAAATCACAAACAACGTAAAAAATCAGGAATCTCGTTTGTGTAGATATATCTCTTATATAAATCCCACCTGTCTGTATGTATGTATGTATGTATGTATGTATGTATGTATGTATGTATGTAAAGCTTCTCCTCCGAAAGTACCCAAAAAACGGTCACACGGGTAGCATCATTCCGACCGGCCAGCCAAGGCGCGTCTAATATCTCGGAACCGGAAAAAAAATTGACTCTTCCGGGGTCGACTGAGCACTTTTCTCCAATGGGGGGTGGCTTTTAACTCCATTTTTCAACGTTATTTATACTAATTTGAGAAGAAAAATAATGCAAAGTCACGATAAACTAGATATGACGTCAGAGTAAGGGAGTGGCGGGAGGAAATTCACTCACACTACAACCATTTTTTTTCTTTCTTTCTTCTTTCCCTCTCACTCCCACACTTTCTACCTTTCTTTCTTAATTATTAATAGACGCTATGGCCGTTCTGTTATCCTGATATAATACTTCCAGGCATTACCTCCTCCTTTCAGGCCAAATAGGGGGGGGGGAATGTCGGCATTCGGCGGTGGGGCGCCTCAGGCCAAATCTGAGGCGGGGGAATGTCGGCATTCGCTGGTATGAGCGCCTCAGGCCAAATCTGGGGATGGGAGAGTGTCGGCATTCGGTGATAGGGCGCATCAGGCCAAATTTGGGGGGGAGGGAGAGTGTCGGTATTCGGTAGCGGGGCTCCTCAGGCCAAATTTGGGGGAGGGGGAGTGTCGGCATTCGCCGGTATCAGCGCCTCAGGCCAAATTTGGGGAGGGGGAGTGTCGACATTCGCCGGTGTGAGCGCCTCAGGCGAAATTTGGGGGAGGGGGAGTGTCGGCATTCGGCGGTATGAGCGCCTAAGGCGAAATTTGGGGGAGGGAGAGTGTCGGCATTCGGTGGTGGGGCGCATCAGGCCAAATCTGGGGAGGGGGAATGTCGGCGGTGGGGTGCCTCAGGCCAAATCTGGGGAGGGGGAATGTCGGCATTCGCCGGTATGAGCGCCTCAGGCTAAATCTGCGTTTATAAGTAATCTACGACAGTACAGCGTGCTACACACTATACACTTTTCAAATTACATTAATAAATTAACAAGTAATAATAACTATGATTTTCTTTCAACAAACATTGTACAATACTATTTAACAAATTATTACATGAGTTTTAAATATCAACAAAAGTTTTTAGACTCCTCTAGGCCGTTTTTCTCTGATTCAACATAGCTTTTATACGCCATTTTTTTTTTACCCGAAAATGACATTAATTCACTTCTTTTGGCTAAGATCAAGGTGTATCTGTTCCGATGGATCCTGCACCCCATAAACTGGTATCGTCTTGGCCTTCGGGGCTTCATTCAGCCGGACTATGGGTTTGTCATGTGCAGTTCTAGGAGGTCCACACTCCCAGGCTTTGCCTCCCTTCTTTGGGGAGGAGTAAGTTTATTGCTTACTGCCTGAGGCGCCCCTACCGGGGAATGCCGAATAACAGCTTCTACGTTTCTCTTTGGACCGTTGGCCTTTTGGCTAAGATCAAAGTGTAGTATCTGTTCTCAGTTACGACATTCTCGTCTTCCCAAAGACCAAGCGTCCCGCTACCGGGCCCGTTGGCTAGGTTTAAAGCGTTTTCTTGCCCCCTTTTGGGGCTTTTGTCACTTTTTTTCCTCCCCCATTTGGGGATTTTTTCTCTTTTTAAAATTTTTTTATGATCTTTCTAGTTCCTCCCCCGTTGGGGAGGCAGCTCCCACTTGGTTTTAGAGCTAATTTCTCACTTTTCTCTATCTAGTTCCAGCTCCCACTTGGTTTTAGAGCTAAGTTTCTTACTTTTTTCTTTCTTGTAGCCACTTTTTTGGCAATTAATATTAATTAATTCTTTTTTTCAGAGTCTGACTGCTTGTCCCAACTTAAGCAGCCGGCAGGTTCGGGGAAGACTCACGTGCCTTTTGGCGACGGTCTCCCTGATTCCGAATCGGCGGGTTGTGGTCGGCAGACAGACACAGATTGAGATGGAGGCCACCTGGGCCTCAAAAGCCAGAGCTGTCCTGGCTAAAGACAGCGAGAGGGGTGTGGCCGCGAAGGGCGCCCCAGTTGCGAGTTCGGTGTTGGGGAGTGTCGTGCCGTGCGATACTCCAGTTCGGTCGGGGGGAGACACGCTCGAGTGCTCCCCAGGAGGTGTTGCCCCGCAGGGCACCTCTGGAGCTTTGTTGGGGAGTGTCGTGCCGTGCGATACTCCAGTTCGGTCGGGGGGAGACACGCTCGAGTGCTCCCCAGGAGGTGTTGCCACGCAGGGCACCTCTTCATCGCGACGAGGGAGTGTCGCGTCGAGCGACAATCCATCGTTGTCGGATTTCCTTTTGGAAATGGAGACGCCAGCGATTCCAAGAGTATTGGTGTCTCCGGAAGTTTTCTTCCAAGGGTATGATGATACCCCTTTTCATAAAAGTAAACTAACGAAAAGCCAGTCGTGGGACTTAAAGGTGGCGGAACAAAACTACCGCCCAGGTTTATTTGTAGGGTGCTCCTCAGGGGATGAAAGTCTATCAGGGGGAGAGGGCCCAAGTAAACCAGCTCACAGACCGGAAAGGAGGAAGGGGATCGCGGCTAATGAACCATGGCCAAGGCTGTCCAACTCTGGTTCGCGGATCCCCAATAAAAAGAAGATCGAGGTAACGGCTTCCTCTAAACCCACTAGTTCAGTGTGGGGACCCAAACAGCAGAAGACTCCTGAACATTATAGGAGAGTGTTCGAGGAAAAATACAAGGAGTTCACTGAAGGAAACACAGTGAAGCTGCCTCCGGGAACGCTGGAAAATTTGAGGAAGAGGATCATCTCCTTCGTAACTTTGGACGCAAAGGCGAATGGCTTGGTAGGAGTCCTGAAGGAGAGAGTCATGGAAGCACTGGTGGGCTTGAAGATCCCAGCTTCCTATATCCTCAGGAAAAGCTTTGCAATGTGGGATGTGCTGCTCCCAACCCAGGAGGTAGCAGAAAAGCTAGCAATGGGCGGAGACTTAGTCTGGAAGGGCATGAAATTAAGACCCGAATATATGGAAAGGAGAAGCGCGTCAGTTTCGGTTCTCGGCGTCCCATGCTGCATCGACTCCGACCATCTGGGAGCGATAATGTCGCAGTATGGCGACGTCGAGGAGGTGGTGCCGACTCGCGGAATGCATGGTATTCTGACAGGAGAATACAGGCTGAAGATGAGGGTCAACCGGCAGGGGTTTCAGGCGATTCCAGCCCAGTTAAAATGCGAATCCTGGTCTATGTCGATCATCGTGGAGGAAAGAAGGCCACATTGCTGGCGCTGTCAGATGCCAGGGCATGTGGCAAAGGACTGCCCCCAAAGAATAACAGCAAAGCCCCCGGCGGCTGTTCCCCAAAAAGCGCCAGCAGTGTCGGCATCATCGTCAGCAGCAGTAGACAAGGAGTCCACAGAGAAGGGGAGGAAGCCCACCCCGACCCCTATACCAACCAAGGGGAAACCGATGCCTGCAGCTTTGAAGAGGAAGCTGACAGCCCTCTCATCAGAATCGGAGGAAGAGGGAAAGGAGGTGGAAGCAGCAATGGAGCCCCCCAAAAGAAAGGACCCAAAAGCAAAAAAAGTCCGGGAGTCAGCAAGAGGGGAGGAAAACATTAAATCTTTAGCCCCCTCCGAGTCAATGGAACAGGAAAATGTTCCTCTCAAGTTTTACACTCCCTTAAACAGCCCTCGGGATAGGTCCCCAGTGTCGGCGAGACAGAGGGAAGAAGAGGCTCCCATCCCAGTAGCGCCGCCGGCCTCCGAACCAGGAGGAGCTGCTGAGGGAGTCATGCCAGAAGTCGTTCCAGAAAGCAAGCAAGAGGTCATTCCAGAAGTCGTCCCGGTACCACCTCTTCCTACGCCAGTGAGACGGGAGAAGACTAGGAGGTTCCCCTTTCTGCCGGGGGTAAGGATCTGTGAGGCGGATTCATTACAGGTCCAATCAGACCTCAATGGAAGGCAGAGGCGATATATTAAGCAGCTGGAGAGCTTCACCCACGTAGGAGGAAAACAGGTGCAAGACCCCCGAAATTTTAAAAATGCACCCAAAATTATAACGTTTGTGAGGCAGGAAACCGGGAACGGGAGGGAGAAAGCATTATGGAGAATGCTTAGGGCGGCCAAGGACGCAATCCCGGAGCAACCCCTTATAGAAGAGGAGCACCCTTCATTTAAGGAAATTAAGTCCAAATGTAGTGGGAGGGTCCCCATTTATGTTCACCCCTCATTTTTTCGGGCTTTAAAATTAACTTTCCCCGTGGACGTGGGAGGTTTGGCACGAGACGGACGGATTTCGTCCGAACTGCTGACCGGCAGTCTCGGTCAGACCTTCGGCGTCCTCACTCCCGAGGACTTTAGCCCCGTGTGTGACACCAATTGATGGGGACCACAAATTTAAACTTGGCTTGTTAGAATGTGAGGGGCATGAGATCCCGAAGCAGGGCTGCTCGCGTGCTGAGGGATCTCGTGGCCCGTGAGGTAGATGTAGCTGCGATTGAAGAGACCCACTTCGATTCGTATGGGGATTGTGATGTGCTGACTGACGACTATGACGTCTACTCAGCATATGGCGATGCTCATAGTTGTGGCATCTCTTTGTTAGTGAGACGCACCCTGCCTGCGGCGGTGAGCGTTGTTCATGCGGATGCGGTGGGACGACTGGTCGTGGTCGATGTTGCCGTTGAAAACAGCAAGTTTCGGATCGTTGCGGTTTATGCGCCCAACATTGCTGGCGAGAGGGTTTCCTTTTTTCGACGGTTGGAGGCGTTCCTCAAGGGTCCGGAGCGAGTAGTTTTAATGGGGGACTGGAATGCCATCCTAGACCCCAAGATAGATAAGGTCGGTGGGAATAGAGGGTCGGCGAGGTGGGAAAGCAGTCTGTCTGACCTGATGGCCTCATGCGATCTTGTCGACAGATTTCGCGTTGATCACCCAGGGCGGGAGATGTGGACGTGGCATACTAGCGCGGCCTTCTGTCCGAGTACTTACTTGGACAGAATGTTAGTTAGAAGAGGCGACGTAGATTTCATATCTTGTCCCACGTTCACTTGGTTAGGACATTCGGACCATAAATTGGTTACGGCCCGGTTGAACTTAAGTGATAGGCCTAGGTTGGCTGGGTACTGGAAGTTTAATACCTCCTTACTGGAGATACGAGACTTCCGGGAACAGCTAACGTTACTACTCCAGCGGGGATTAGTGGGGGTGGTTATCGGGAGTAGGTACTGGGTTAAAACTAAGGCTCAGGTTAGAAACTTTTGTGTCCGCTACAGCCAGCGCCTCGCTCAAAATAGGGATAGGACGCAAAAGCAAGTAGAGGATAAGATGACCCGTGCGGTGGCTGGGGGGGATCCCCTAGAGATAGCATTAATTACGGGGGACCTCAATCGCTTGGCTAGCGAGCGATATGAAGGTCAAGTAGTTAGAGCTAGATTAAAGAAAGTCTCTAACGAAGCCGTGAACGTTGACCCTGTTGAGCGTAAGGCTGCTTTACGTCGTGGTTCGGATGGGTACATTCGGAAGGTGAAAAACCTGGAAGGACATACCCTGGTATCGTCTCGTGAGATCTGTGAGGGGTTCCGTGAGCATTTGGAGGAACGCTTCACCCAACTGCCCAGACTCCGCGGCCAGGAGTTTGACAGCTATTTGGCTGACTCGCCCCGCCTCGAGGCGGCTCGAGCAGCTGGCTGTGATGGCAGGATTACGGAGGGCGAGATCGTTACTGCGTTGAAGCAGGTCGGCTTGAACAAATCTCCGGGACTCGATGGTCTGCCGTACGAAATGTATTTGAGGCTGTCGCCCATGTTTGTCCCAATTCTGAAGGATGTGTTTAACCACTGGTTTGTTCAGGAGTCAATCCCTGGACAGGTAACCAAAGGAGTGGTCACATTACTGAAGAAGAGGGACCAACCTGGTGGGGGAAATTTAGACGACTACAGGCCCATAACTCTGCTAAACACAGAGTTAAAGATTTTGGCCCGCGTTCTTGCGAACCGCCTGCAGGTTGTTATCGGTGATTTGATCAAGCCTGAGCAGACCTTTGCTGTGAAGGGGAGGTCGATTCAGAACAACTTGCATTTGATTCGCATGATCATAGAGGGGACAGAAGACGACGCTGAAGCCGCGCTGATCAATTTAGATCAGTCCAAGGCTTTCGATAGGGTCGACCATGGTTTCCTGAAAGCTGTTTTAGCGGCTGCCGGTTTTGGTCCGGACTTCCGCAGGTGGATCTCTATTCTGTATGACTCGCCGACGGCAGTGGTGCAAGTCAATGGAAAGAGGTCGGAATCGTTCGTTGTTTCTCGGTCGGTACGTCAGGGTTGTCCGCTGTCACCCCTGCTCTACATCCTGGCGTTGGAACCCTTCCTTCGCAAATTAAGGGATGAGGCGACAACACCAGTCCTGCGCGGGATCGCTATCCCTCCTCGCAAAGCGCGAGTCAGGGTTTCCGCGTTTGCCGATGATGTTACCGTTTTCGTGTCGAGCCGTACTGACATTCGAACGGTGATTAAGGCGCTCGCTCGGTACGAAGAAGTGACAGGGGCCATAGTCAACCGCAGCAAGTAAACGGCCTGCGGTTGGGTGCCTGGAGCGGAGAGACCGCTCTTCCAGGTGACTTCAGCTGGTCGGATGGCCCGGTTCGAATCCTCGGCGTGTGGTTCGGGCCGGGCCTCCAGCTGGAAAAGAACTGGTCGGAAGTACAGACAAAGGTCGAATCGTCGGTCCGGGCTTGGATTCGAAGGAAGCTTTCCTTAAAGGGCAGAGCGGAGGCGTGCGCCACTTACGTCTTTCCTCTCATCCTTTACCGGCTGTCTGTACTACCACTGCCTGCGGCCCGCCTTATCGCTTTCACGCGCTTACTCTTCTCGCTTCTTTGGAAGGGCCGGAAAGCGTACGTCCGCAGACAGTTCTGTACTCAAGTTCCGAGTGTGGGAGGCTTGGGGATGCCTGACTTGGCAAGTCATCGACATGCCGAGAGACTGGCTTTCCTGAGTCGGACTTTGATGGAAGACACTCCGTGGGTCCCTGCGGTTGGGAGCGCCTTTCCCAACCTCATACCCGACCTCTCGGTCGAAGGACGACGTAGGCCGAGAGGGGAGCCCTTGTTCTTCGCCGAATGAGCGTTGCCGGGGTCCAGTAACCTTGCCCGGTCTAGGAAGAGACTATATCGGGATCTAGTGGAGGGTACCGCTTCGGACCCACTTGAGGAGCGGCTTGGATTGTCGAGGGAGGAGGCCCGCTCCCAGTGGAATTGGGCGCCAGGCCAGAGTTATCTCAACAATTCTGAGTATTCTTTGACCTGGCGACTGGTTCGGAACGCACTGCCCCTCTATGGCAGATTATGCAGAGATGGTTTAAGGGACGTCCCCTTATGCCCGCGCTGTGAAGACGACGAAGAAGAAACGGCCGAGCACGCCTTCTTCACCTGCAGCAAACTTCGACATCTCTGGGGATACGTCAGGGAGGTGACGGCCCGCATCGACGCCGAGCAGCCGATGGTCCTGGATGTAGCATCTGTCATCAACAATGCAGCACCGCCGTGGTCTGGGGAGAAACGAATGGTGTTTCTAGCCATCCTAGCCGTAGCAAGACTAGTGACGTGGGTTACACGTCTTAATGAGGTTCATGGGGTTGGATCTGTTTCGGATCGGGATCTGGTAGTTTACTTTAAACACCAACTTAAAGTGAAGATCAGATGCGATTGGAAACGATTACATCGCATTGATTTCGATAGGAGATGGGTGCATGACACTAGTTTGTGCATCCGACGAGGCGCCAAGTTTGAGTTCGTGTTCCCTCCATAGTTATGGCACACGCGGTACTGGGTTCTACGGAACCCACACCTGTAGAGTTTTTTGGATTTATTTTAAAAAACTGGTAACCTCTTAAACTAGTAGGAATGAAAGTTATCCTGTCCCTATTTTATTTTTGCCGGCACTAGAGAGCTTCCAGAGATTCCCACTTCCACTGTTTTATTTTGTCCCTGGTATTTTGAAACCCTTGGCATTACTATCTTGGAAGACGCCATCCACCCCATGATCCCATTCCCGATGAATTTATTTTTTGAACACTCCTCTCTTAAGTTCCCACTCCCACTTAGTGACCGACCCGCTTGTTTTCGGTCTCGTGCCGGAAAACAGTGGGCGGTCTAACACTTAGTTATGAGGGAAAGCCGGGCCATACTAACTTTTTTACCATTTTATTTCGTTCTTTATTTTTCTTTCTTTTTGGGTGTTTTTAATATTTTTTCCCACTCCCACGATAATTCTTTTTTACATCGATGTTTTTTTGGGATATTTTAAGTAGGGATCAACCCACAGAGTGAATGCGGTATTTTGGTGCAAGAATCTAGTTTAGAGTCAGCAAATGTTCTTTTTATGTTGTTTGTAAAATTTTGTGAAATAAAAAACATTGAACAGCTTGTCTCACTTATCCCCGACCCCCCCTCCCCCTACATAACGGGCACTATGCCTAAGGTCTGGTGAGTTCCCAAGGTTTGTAAAATCTTCATCTGTAGATAAAGATGAGGGTTGTCCGAAGGAACTAACCTGCCTAAATAAATTGGACTATTTTGCAGATGAAAAGCGGGGGGGGGGGATCGGTAAGAGTGATTTCATTACTGCTCCAGAAGCCTCCTTGATTTTTTAAATACTCGGCGTTGTCCGGGAGAAAAGTGCTCAATATCCTAGATAGAGCTACTGTAGTGATAGGTTTGGAAAATATTTTAACGCCATCTTCGTTACCCTTTGGACTATTTTGCAGATAAAAAGGAGGAAGGATACCTAAGTAATTTCAGTAGTGCTCAGGAGGCCTCCTTGATTTTCAAAGTACTCGGCGTTGTCCGGGAGAAAAGTGCTCAATATCCTAGATAGAGCTACTGTAGTGATAGCTTTGGAAAATATTTTAACGCCATCTTCGTTACCGTTTGGACTATTTTGCAGATGAAAAGGAGGGAGGATACCTAAGTAATTTCAGTAGTGCTCAGGAGGCCTCCTTGATTTTCAAAGTACTCGGCGTTGTCCGGGAGAAAAGTGCTCAATATCCTAGATAGAGCAACTGTAGTGATAGCTTTGGAAAATATTTTAACGCCATCTTCGTTACCCTTTGGACTATTTTGCAGATAAAAAGGAGGGAGGATACCTAAGTAGTTTCATTAGTGCTCATGAGGCCTCCTTGATTTTCAAATAACTCGGCGTTGTCCGGGAGAAAAGTGCTCAATATCCTAGATAGAGCTACTGTAGTGATAGGTTTGGAAAATATTTTAACGCCATCTTCGTTACCCTTTGGACTATTTTGCAGATAAAAAGAAGGGTGGATACCTTAGTAATTTCAGTAGTGCTCAGGAGGCCTCCTTGATTTTCAAAGTACTCGGCGTTGCTCGAGAGAAAAGTGCTCAATATCCTAGATAGAGCTACTGTAGTGATAGCTTTGGAAAATATTTTAACGCCATCTTCGTTACCCTTTGGACTATTTTGCAGATAAAAAGGAGGAAGGATACCTAAGTAATTTCAGTAGTGCTCAGGAGGCCTCCTTGATTTTCAAAGTACTCGGCGTTGTCCGGGAGAAAAGTGCTCAATATCCTAGATAGAGCTACTGTAGTGATAGCTTTGGAAAATATTTTAACGCCATCTTCGTTACCGTTTGGACTATTTTGCAGATGAAAAGGAGGGAGGATACCTAAGTAATTTCAGTAGTGCTCAGGAGGCCTCCTTGATTTTCAAAGTACTCGGCGTTGTCCGGGAGAAAAGTGCTCAATATCCTAGATAGAGCAACTGTAGTGATAGCTTTGGAAAATATTTTAACGCCATCTTCGTTACCCTTTGGACTATTTTGCAGATAAAAAGGAGGGAGGATACCTAAGTAGTTTCATTAGTGCTCATGAGGCCTCCTTGATTTTCAAATAACTCGGCGTTGTCCGGGAGAAAAGTGCTCAATATCCTAGATAGAGCTACTGTAGTGATAGGTTTGGAAAATATTTTAACGCCATCTTCGTTACCCTTTGGACTATTTTGCAGATAAAAAGAAGGGTGGATACCTTAGTAATTTCAGTAGTGCTCAGGAGGCCTCCTTGATTTTCAAAGTACTCGGCGTTGCTCGAGAGAAAAGTGCTCAATATCCTAGATAGAGCTACTGTAGTGATAGCTTTGGAAAATATTTTAACGCCATCTTCGTTACCCTTTGGACTATTTTGCAGATAAAAAAGAGGGAGGATACCTAAGTAATTTCAGTAGTGCTCAGGAGGCCTCCTTGATTTTCAAAGTACTCGGCGTTGTCCGGGAGAAAAGTTCTCAATATCCTAGATAGAGCTACTGTAGTGATAAGTTTGGAAAATATTTTAACGCCATCTTCGTTCCCCTTTGGACTATTTTGCAGATGAAAATGAGGGAGGATACCTAAGTGACTTCAGTAGTGCTCAGCAGGCCTCCTTGATTTTTAAAGTACTCGGCGTTGTCCGGGAGAAAAGTGCTCAATGTCCTAGATAGAGCTACTGTAGTGATAGGTTTGGAAAATATTTTAACGCCATCTTCGTTACCCTTTGGACTATTTTGCAGATAAAAAGGAGGGAGGATACCTAAGTAATTTCAGTAGTGCTCATGAGGCCTCCTTGATTTTCAAAGTACTCGGCGTTGTCCGGGAGAAAAGTGCTCAATATCCTAGATAGAGCTACTGTAGTGATAGGTTTGGAAAATATTTTAACGCCATCTTCGTTACCCTTTGGACTATTTTGCAGATAAAAAGAAGGGAGGATACCTTAGTAATTTCAGTAGTGCTCAGGAGGCCTCCTTGATTTTCAAAGTACTCGGCGTTGTCCGGGAGAAAAGTGCTCAATATCCTAGATAGAGCTACTGTAGTGATAGCTTTGGAAAATATTTTAACGCCATCTTCGTTACCCTTCGGACTATTTTGCAGATAAAAAGGAGGGAGGATACCTAAGTAATTTCAGTAGTGCTCAGGAGGCCTCCTTGATTTTTTAAAGTACTCGGCGTTGTCCGAGAGAAAAGTGCTCAATATCCTAGATAGAGCTACTGTAGTGATAGGTTTGGAAAATATTTTAACGCCATCTTCGTTCCCCTTTGGACTATTTTTCAAATGAAAAGGAGGGAGGATACCTAAGTGACTTCAGTAGGTCTCAGGAGGCCTCCTTGATTTTTAAAGTACTAGGTTTTGTCCGGGAGAAAAGTGCTCAATGTGCTAGATAGAGCTACTGTAGTGATAGGTTTGGAAAATATTTTAACGCCATCTTCGTTCCCCTTTGGACTATTTTGCAGATGAAAAGGAGGGAGGATACCTAAGTAATTTCAGTAGTTCTCATGAGGCCTCCTTGATTTTCAAAGTACTCGGCGTTGTCCGGGAGAAAAGTGCTCAATGTCTTAGATAGAGCTACTGTAGTGATAGGTTTGGATAATATTTTAAACAGCATCTACGCTGAAAAGGATAGGGGAAATCGATAAGAGTAATTTCAGTAGTGCTCAGGAGGCCCCTTGATTTTTAAATTACTCGGCGTTGTCCGCGAGAAAAGTGCTGAATATCCTAGATAGAGCTACTGTAGTGATATGTTTTGAAAATATTTTAACACCATCTTCGTTTCCCTTTGGACTATTTTGCAGATGAAAAGGAGGGAGATAACCTAAGTGATTTCAGTAGTGCTCAGGAGGCCTCCTTGATTTTCAAAGTACTCAGCGTTGTCTGGGATAAAAGTGCTCAATATCGTAGGTAGAGCTACTGTAGTGATAGGCTTGGAAAATATTTTAACACCATCTTCGTTCCCTTTTTGACTATTTTGCAGATGAAAAGGAGAGGGGGGCAGTAAGGGTTATTTCAGTAGTAGCTTCTGCGGTATTGAACCTGGGGAGGTCTTCTGCGGTATAGGAACCTGCAGCTTCTGCGGTAGGGGACCAGAGGAGTGGATCTGCGGTATAGGAACTTGAGGCTTCTGCAGTATGGCAGGCGGGGGAGGGGTGCTTCTGCGGTATAGAAACAGGGGGTGTGCTTCTGCAGTATAGGAATCTGAGGTATTTGCGGTATGGCACCCAGGGTGTGCTTCTGCGGTATGGCACCCGGGGGGTGCTTCTGCGGTATAGAAACCGGGGGGGGTTGCTTCTGCAGTATAGCAACTGGTGGGTACTTCTGTCGTATAGCAACCGGAGGGTGGTGCTTCTGCGGTATAGGGTCCTGAGGCTTCAGCGGTATGGTACACAGGGGGTTCTTCTGCGGTATAGGGGGGTGCTTCTATGGTATAGCACGCGGGGGTTTGCTTCTGCAGTATAGGAACTTGAAGCTTCTGCGGTATAGCAGCTAAGGGTAGGGTGCTTCTGCGGTATAGGACCACGAGGCTTCTGCGGTATAGCACCTGGTGGGGGTGCTTCGTCAGTATAGGACCACGAGGCTTCTGCAGTATAGCAACCGGGGGAGGGGGGGATTCTCTGGTATAGCAACGGGGGGGGAGGGGGTGCGTCTGTTTGTATTGCACTCGGGGGGTGTTTTTGCAGAATAGGAACCTGAGGCTTCTGCGGTATGGCAACCAGGAGGCTGCTTCTGTGGTATGGCACCCTGGGGGTGCTTCTGCAGTATGGCACCCAGGGGGTTGCTTCTGCGGTATGGCACCCAGGGGGGTGCTTCTGCAGTATAGAATCACGATGCTTCTGCAGTATAGCCACCAGGGGTGGGGTGCTTCTGCGGTATAGGACCACAAGTATGTGCACTGGGGCGACAGTAGGTACGTATATAGTCTGCGCACCATTGTGGCGATACATACGTATATAGTATGAATACCGGAGTGGAGATAAGTACCTATATAGAAAGCGCAGATAGAGGTGGTACTTTTTATAGAAATATGTCATACTATTGCCCTGGAAAACGTAGGAGAAATGGTGGGGAAGAAGCAGCTTTCGCAAAAGGCAAAATGAGAAAGTAGCGGTGAAATGGGGCGACCAGGGAAGAGAAAGGTAGAAAGATAAAGAGACGGCTATAGAGGAGGGGGGAAAAAGAAGTTTGAATATAAAGATGTTACACACGCGATTTCTCTTCAATTATATGTTTTTATGACCCCGAGCAACGCCGGGTAGCCCCGCTAGTAATATATACACAAGTTATTTTGCAAGCCTCATATTCTGTATAACAATATCTGTATTTTATTCTTAGTAGCAATCTCATTTCTTAAATGCATTTCGCTTCAGGTTATTTAAAGAATACTTATATATGATCTGGTATTTAGTAAATTAGCTCACGTTTTACTGATTAGCATTACAGTGTTGTCTGCTTACTTTGTTTTTTACGAATAACATAAACTCCTTTCTATATGTTAGTTCTACGAGAATCAATTATATCTTTAGATTATCAATTACTTATTTATGTATCATTCATATTCACTTGTGTACTGTATTTATTAGTATAATACATTGTTTTCAAAAATATGTGTACACTGTAGTATTCATTACATTGATAAATTTACCTTATGAATTAATAAATACCGACTTGCGATTTTGATAAACTAAAAATGTTAAAGCTTTTCCGGGAAGCTAGATAGAGTTTCCAGCGTTTATCAAGTCATTCCAATTGTTCACTTCGTGAAGGCACTCAATTTAACTGTGATTATTTTTAAGTTACACATATCATTTATAAGATTCTGACAAGTTAACACACGTGCACTAAACTAAAGACTTACTAAACACAGCTTTTCCAGAGAAAATTATTCGATATTATTCACGAATAAATGGCAAACATATTCAGCCTTTAATCGTTATGAGACGTTCTGGGCAGCGGCAACGCGAGTAAAGACACTCCAAGGCGAAGGTTTATTAGCTCGTATGCGCTTATGGAATAAAAACACTACAAGTTATGTTAAAAAATACCAAAATAAATGCATTAATATTTAAAGTAATAAGAAATCAGAAACCTTATTTTTTTCATGGATAAAATATATATTTAAGAAAATGAACATGGGAACATTATTGCAGACAGAAAAGTGGTCGAAAATTACACGGAAACCGTAAACGGCCATAACTGACGTCAATGTAATACACCATTGTAAGTTATGGACGGCGACTAAGGTCCAATTTTACCGAGACATATCGCAGACCATATGCAGCTTCTAGGTAACAGATCACGCAACATATCCAATGATCTATGTGTTGCTTTATGACACACACACACACACACACATATATATATATATATATATATATATATATATATGTGGTAGTGTGTGTATATATATATATATACATATATATATGAAAAGTAAAGTAATTATTTATATTTAAAGAACTGTCTTGTTATCAATTCAAAGTGGAGTAACTAATACTCCAACAAAATAAAAACAGATAAATAAATTCGATTACGTCTCTTACATAAGATACTATGGATTAGTCAGCAAAAGTTTAAAATGTGCTAGAGATCGTGTTACATATTTTTTTGTGACATAATTCTACAGATCTCATTCAAAAGGAAATATACAAAACCAGAGTTGATAGAACTGTTTTGTACATATTCGATTCTGAAAGTTGTTGAACACAAGAACCGACTGCCTTCGACAATGGTAATACGCCACACGGATTTTTCGGTACAAAATAAAAATAAAACAGAACAAAGAATAATTCAATCGACGAAACACAACAATTACTTACACAGAAATCAAAAAAATAAATAACAATATCTACGAAGCTGAAGAAGAAACAAAATGATACAATTTATTTGTACACAGTGTGAAAAATTATTTTATTTGTCCTTAAAATTTGACACATGTTAGTGTTGTTTTTTGACGAAACAAAGGAAATAATGCAAAATCTCTGATTATTACGATAGTTCATGCAAAAGAAAATAGAGAGTATTTACGGTAAATGGACAACTAATATAATCTGGTTTTAAAAAAGCTATGAAAATAGTGTATAGTAGAAGCCAACGTGCACTATATTCAGTTGAGGATTAAAACATACAGTCAAAAGAGTACCAAATCATATGTAGGAGGCGTTGAGATTAGCTAATAAAAATACAGGTTAAGAATTAATTCAGTTAGTAATTTGTGATGAAAACATAAAGTTATAACTACATAGGGATTAGTAAAACTAGTAAGACCCAACATACCATATATAGTAGAAATGGATTATAGCCTAAGACGTTAATCTAAATAAACATCCGGAAGACGAAGATCGGGAACGGATGGAGGTTCGCCTTACATGCAAGAGTTTATAGATAATTATCTTTATAGATCATTGTGAAGAGAAGAACCACATAACAGGTGCACAATCGGCGGAATATGCAATTTAGCCTTGGCTATGGCTATGTAAATAAAGGGGAAATATAGTGCGGCATTTTTGTGATAAGAGAATGTTATGAGATTTGTAAGATCCAGTCATCGAAACAAAATATAGAATCGAAAGTGATTGGTAATATGACATCGCCTCACTTTATAACAACAACAACATTTTGTGATAGAATTTAAAATGGGCTTAGATTCAAGTTGGGCCGAAGTCTTAGTAGTACATGAGAGGGTATGGTATACTAGATCTACTTAGCTAGCAGATAATTGCATCGATGTACAATTGAAATACAAACGGAGAGATTGTGTGTTGTTTCGTTTTCGAATCGAAGCGCGCATTTACCAAAACTTATGAATAAAATATTCAAATAAAGCAAACTTTTCACGAATCGTATTTAGTAATAATTCTGTACTTACTATTAAATCACCAATAAATAAATGTGTTCAACTATAATTCATGTATGTTCCTCATAGTGTGGGGTATTGAAGTGGATTTAATTAATTGCATGTACGTAGAAAATCATTCACTTTATTTATTATTGTTTGTGCTTTGAATATAATTGCTATTACCTCATGTACTAATAAAATAATATTACCTGAAATATCGGGATAGTAATGCATACTTCAAACAAGCGATTACTTCGCTAATCAGCTCTATGTATTTTATAAAAAAAACAATATATACACCAACTTAGAAACTACTAGAATAGTTTAGAGAAACATATTCTAATATGAACGACAGTCAAATAAAAAGGGTATGAAAAGCAAAAAGATATAGTAATCCTCTATAGTGAATAAAGGAGAAATATAAATAGCGACCGATGTTCCTTCTTAATATATTAATGTTGTTTAAACAGTTTACATTAACATAGAATTGGCGTAAAACAGCTGAAGACAAGACATATTTTACCGATATGTTATATGAATTGAATAAAGTATGTTTCTAAACAATCCATTCGGTGTATGTATGATTCTCTCGTTCGTAATTTGAGTAATGTGCAAGATAACTTCGTCGACGTACATAAGCAATAATGCATGAAAATTAGTAGAATATAAATAAGCTGCTTGATACTGATGATAATAGTTTAAATAGGATTTTTTAAAAATTTTTGTAGTTTTAGTCGATAGTGTAATCAGTGAAATGTCAGACTGTTAACAATACGGATTGTTAACGCTGGAGTACGTTTTTTTTACTACACCGAAACCTCAGCGAACACGTGTCTTGATTAATAAGTATATATGAATGAATAAGTGTATGTATGCATGTTTCGGATACAAATCCTTCAAATACATTCGTGCTGCAAATATTCGTATGTTGATATAGGATATCACAGCTTCTGATACTATCAATATAATAAACACACTAACAGTGTAAAAAAAGCTAAGAAAACACGTGCATTCATTTAAAAGCATTATATTATAATTTTTACGGTACAATACACTGGACACTAAAGCGTATGGCGATTGATTGATCATATGCTATCATGATCGGAGATACTGAAACGATTCTACAAAGTGGTGTTATATGTTAATCGCTATATATCCACACTCAGCATAGAATATTCTATGAGCTGTTCCTATGATAGTTCCTTTCGTGCGATCGGCCAATGATGCATATCGAAACAGAAAAAGAAAAGAAGAACACACGACAATATGTTAAGACGACTACGATATATTTGACTGATTCAGTCTAATGTACAATGCAGCAATCAAGTATGTCATGCGTAATGATAATTGCAGGTATCCATTTTCGTAACAAAGGAATATGAGATGTCATATTTTGTTGTAGTACACCCCCACCCCCGTATGTATGTATATATATATATATATATATATATATATATATATATATATATATATATATATATATATGTGTGTGGGTGGGGGGGTGGTTGCATGTTGATTAAAGGTCATGTTATTATATTCATTGTTTAAACCACCGGATAATAAACTTGCAAATATAAAAATTTGCTTCTTCATTATTCCAGTATTTCTGATATATATATATATATATATATATATATATATATATATATATATATATAACAATGCATGATCAAAAGTTAATACAATAAGGAATTAAAACATTTTTCATTAACTTGATAATGGCAAGTAATAAAAAACAGTATTTTAATGGTTACTTGGCATTTTGGCTAAGTTTTATATATGTGCTTAGATTCTTAGAGAGCTCAGACGTGTTACTATCGACAGGAATATATACATATATATATATATATATATATATATATATATATATATATGTATATATATATATATATATATATATATATATCTGAGTCTTGCGTGTGTCACGGTGGGATCTTAACTCTTAACTTTTAACAGTTTTTATTACATCTATTTATTTCGTTGTATGTATGTAGGTTTTATTATCTAATATTTATTATAGTCAAAAAAATTAATTAATGAATCATATAAAATAAGATATAATACAATTATAATAATTAGTATATTAATAAGCAAATCTTTATAATATTTTAACTTTAGTTGATGTTGACATTCTCTGCGTTCCTACTACTTCCAATTGTCTGCTGCCGTATTTCTATGTTTTGACACCGGTTTTTCCCGTTTTTTCGACCCACTCGGTCTTTTATTTTTGTCTTCTGAAAATGAAAGTTTTTCTTTCGAAAATTTAAGATTACCCTTTGCCGAACTGTTACTTACCAGACAGTATTTACTATTTTGGTATTTAATCAGTTTTTCGTGAAATTATTAATAAATCGTTTTGAAATATGGCAATGCAAACTTACAAGTGTATATTACAGATTATTTGTTCATTAGAAACATTTTATCAAATAAATATCTACATTATGAAGACCTAAATGTGTTTGAGCGTATTTTAAGTTTTCTATATATATACGGTATTTTAAAAGTGTACCGTGTACATAGTAATATAGTTAGGATAGATGGATACATGTTTCGTATTTATTCATTTACATATATATATATGCATATATATATATATATATATATATATATATATAAATTTATATATATATATATATATATAGTGTTGTGGGTGAACCTACCTACCCTTTAGTAATAACTAAATAGTAGCAATCTGCATACCATAAATACCGGCTTTTGCCGGGAGAACATTTGTAGTACATTTAGGCACAGTCGTCGGTTGTGTTTTATTGGATTGCTATTGGATTATCTTTTACTATATCAGAGGTGTGTTCTTTTCTTTTCTGCACGGTTTTTTTGCGAACTTTTTTTTTTACTATACATTTTTTTCCTTATTGTTCGACTGTAATTTCATAATTATTGTTATCGGTATAGTTGCAGAACTTTTTTATTAATACTTACAAGTTGGTTTTTATTCCTCTCGAACGTTTTTTCATATATATATATTTTTTTATTTCCCGTCATCATGGCTGACGTTTCGGAGCCTGGTGACAGTGTCACAATGATTGAAAGTTCGGCTGAGGCCAATACCAATTGGGCGAACCCCCCAAAGTCATAATAAACGTCCAAGAATTTATTGAAAAGGCCAAAAACTGCTCACACCTGGTAACCGACACTGGGTTGATAGTAGACATCCCAAAATTGAAAGAGATGAAACAAAACGGAGTATCGTTGCTTTTGTTGTTGACAAAAAAAAACAAGACGACAATTAGGTCAAGTTCAGACCTCATATACAAGTTGTTCGCGACGGCAAGATTTAGACCTCAAAGGGTATCACACTTGAAATACCCTTTTTCCAGATGTTGAAACATGCATTAAAATCACGCAAACGGAGTTCATTACACCGGAATATATTCTGCGTACTGAATACATGGGAAAAAGACGATCTACCATCTCAGCCTTCAATGTGCCGTTTTTCGTGGAAGGCGAGCACGTGGGAGCCTTTTTCCTTAAATACGGAAATATGACCGCAGTAAATTGGGACGACCAGCACGGAACATGGTCGTTCGAAATATTGATAGACAAAGAAGCCTATGATAACATACCCTACTTTATCGAAATCGGCGAAGAGAAGCTACCAATAATTGTCGCAGGGTGCAAACCCATTTGTTGGTACTGTAACGAAATAGGGCACATTACAGCGGAATGCCCCCCAAAAAACGACAATTAAGACGAGAGTTAGCCTTAACGCAAAGGTCAGGGACACCCGCTAAATCACCCACTCCAAAAGAAATCGATAACCCAATTCTTCCTGACTTGTCGAAACTCGGAACAAAAGAACAGAACGAATAGGTGATAGTCACAGGAAAGAAACCCCCGGGAGGCTAGCCTTAGATAAAATGAGAGAAGAAGAAATGATCAGTAAAGACCCCGGCAAAAACAAATATAAAGAGGTGAAAGAACTCTAAAAGAAATTGGAGAAAACCTCACCCACCTCTCCTCCTAAATCCCTCTCCATAACAACAAGTCCAACTCCGTCCAAAAAGCCATCACTCACCAAACCAGTTTCCCACCAAAAGTCATGCCTCCTCCTACTACTAAACCCATACAAAGCAGACCACATAAGTTGATACCTTTAAGCCCTGCCCGCCAACACACAGTCTCTCCTAAACACTCTCCATTCGTCTCCCTGCAAAATACTCCTCAAACAACTCCCCAAAATACTCTTCCTGCCTCCCCTTTAAAATCAGAAAAGCTCCCGCCCCTTCCCATTATTACAAGGACTCTCATTCACACCTGCTCACTCCCCACTGAAAGAAGACATGCCTCCTCCTCCTTCTCCTTCTACTCCCTCTACCTCTCATACACGCAAAAGACAACGGAGCCCCTCCCTTGAGAGAGTTAGAAAAAAAACGTCTCACTTTTATGAAATAGAGATCTGTGTAGCAGGTTACACCCAGATAGAAACAGCCAAGTATTACAAACTAGTTGATCTAGACAAATTGTTGGCTTTTAGGGAGGTGGAAGGGAGATCAGTAGAGGGCCCCTTAAATTTTTCCAGCGCAACCAGAGTCCTTACTGTAATAAGGAAAAAGGAGGAAGCAAAATGACTCTGGTTGATGCTGGATGAGGCAAATACAAACTTTAACCTTTCACCTCCCTTGGCTATTAATAAATCATCTGAGTTATTGTCATTAAAAAAGAAATGTGTTGAGAGGGTCCCTGTTCGCCTGCTCACAGCCTTCTATAGGATAGCCAAACTAACCTATCCGAATGATGTTGGTGGCATCTCCCAAGACGGTCAAATCCATGAGCAAATGGCTACTCATTCCTTTGGGAGAGCCGTTGGCATCATGACCCCTTCGATGTTTGTTTCCGAACCCCAACCCTAAGCTACTCTAATGGCTCTCTATCTAGCAACGTTGAATGTCCGGGGCTGAAGGCTCACTCTCGTTAAGTTCGTGTTGCGCTGGACCTCTGAGTGAATGTATGTTGTATCTAGGAGACCCACTTAATTCCTGGTGACCATCTGGGTGCGCTGACTAGGTATGTTCACGTCTATTCAGCGTACTTCGATTCTCATAAGTAAAGCTTTAGATGCGTCGTGTGTTCCGTTGCTCATCGGGATTTATGCGCCCAACAGACAGGCTGAGCGTGCTACTGTTTTTCGACAGATCGAGCAGTTCATGAATACATCCCGAAGGATTATTTTAGCAGGGTCTTGGAACGCGGTCCTTAACCCCCAGTTAGATCGTAATATTGTTAGGGGAACTAACTCACGCGGGGATGCAAGAATATTCCGTGAGTTCATCGATAAGTTCGATCTTATCGATAAATTCCGGAATGAAAAACCCCAAGCTAGAGTATGGACTTGGACATCTTGGCCTTATGCGCCTGGGTTAAGTTGATTTGATAACGACGAGGCATCGTTGGTCTGGCTGATGATAAGAAATGCGCTCTGGGTTCGTAAGAAGCTTTATTCAGCTCGCTTGACAGATTCGCCGAATTGTCTTAGGTATGGTGACGAGGATGAGACCTTAGGTCACGCCATCCTTACCTGCCGCATAGGCTTGCCGCTGATTAGGCTTGTTTCTGGATTCATGGTTCGCATACGTGACATGTCTTCTTTGGTCCTGGAGCCAATTAATGTATGTAGCAATTGGGCTCCGACAACGGATAAGTTAAAAAGTTTTTTTTATTTTACAGCGTGCTTGCAATTATGAGAGACGCGATATGGAAGCGCGTATGAGCACAGTCTACGGAGATGAGACCTTCACTCTTCTCGACCTTATTGCGATTTACAAATATTACTTGAAAGCTCGCATTAGGGCCGAGACGGTGAGATTCTCTTCGGCAGATTTTGGTAAAATGAGGGGTGAGAGGCGCACGAGTGTGTAGAGTGACTGGAGCTAGTATAGAGTGGTATTTGGACGTGCCTTAGGCAAAGAATTGTGGCGTGCAGAAACGAACGTCGAAACAAGTCCCGATTTAGTTTCGTCATGTTATTTTCAGTTCAATAACGTAACTAGTGTGTGAATGAGCTCATCAAGTCCCCTTTTATTTGTCCCCCCCCTCTTTTGTTATAACTCCCCATCCCATCCCTTCCTAGGTGACAAGGCCCAGATTTGTTAGGATGCAGGTCGCCCTTCGAGATTTTCGAAGGAGGTGTAGTAAAATAAAGCGTTGGGGCCTGCATCAAAACTTTTTTCTATTTTCGATTTGCCACAATTTAGTAATGGAGGATCTTTTAACTAACCGCATTTTATATTGTAAATATTTCATTTTTATCTATTTGTACATATTCTCATTTTTGTATATACGTATTTTATCTTACACCCCCCCCCTGTTGCGTATATTTTTGTATATATGGGTTTTAAGTAGGTTTAAGTGTATATTCTTTTGGTGATAGGCGAAAGATGTATAGAATAAATGTGGTATTTTAGTGGATGATGGTCAAAATAGAACTAGCTAGGTTAGCCCATTTTTTAAGTTAAGAAAGACCGTCACAACCCACTCCTCTTTTTTGGCCTTGTGTCGCATTGTGTAAAAAAAGTATTTTT
Source organism: Sepiola atlantica (assembly GCA_963556195.1). Classification (NCBI taxonomy): domain Eukaryota; kingdom Metazoa; phylum Mollusca; class Cephalopoda; order Sepiida; family Sepiolidae; genus Sepiola; species Sepiola atlantica. The sequence continues at coordinate 49,884,751 of OY744539.1, read as the reverse complement.
ACAAATAAATATTTAGTACATTCAGGCACTAGCACTGCCAACACTGACTTGTGTATAATTTCTCTGTTCTATACAATCTATTATTATTATCTCTAAACCTGTTGTTCTTTTATTTCATTGTTTGTACCCCTAAACGGGTCCACAACATATATATATATATATATATATATATATATATATATATATATATATATATATATATATATATATATATATATATATATATAGGGCGCGTAAGCTACGCATACACATCCATGTAAAATTCCCGTAGAAAATCTTTCAGGCTTACTGCAAAAATAAATCCTTCGCAAATGTTACTTTATCAAAGAATCTAGTTAACTAACCCATCGGATTCGATGGTATTATTACCGCTTCGCGAGTGTATTTTCATTAATCAATGGCTTAATAGCTCTAACTCTTTATTAGTATTCATTCTTGTCATTCATCAGCACTGTTGAGCCATTTTGATATCAGTATTACACATACGTTAAAGTTTGTTGACAATCTTACGTTTTGTTTTTCTTTTTAACTGCCATTACTGACAGTTGAAATCTGCTATAATTAATTGTCCTTGTAAAGTTTGTATATATTGCTCTTCAAGTTAGTCACAAAAAGGCTATACAAGAGTGCGACACAATTTAGCGCGATTAGTGTTTTGTTTACTATTTTCTCACACAATTTTACAAATCAGTTCCGAAAATTATCGACTCTTTTGTTTCGCAGGACAAAATAAATACTTACACGAATTTACGTTTATTCATAGTAAATCAGTGATATCTAGTGACTTATATATACTGTTTTTTTTATATTCCTGATCTATGACGGCATTATGGTAGGTATACATTTATAATGAATACATTCATCACATGTTAATTCATTGTTAAAATAAATTAAGTAGTATATCTGTATCTATGTATATACATATATATATATATATATATATATATATATATATATAAAATATCTGTTCATGTTTATTATCTATGTACGTATACGTTTTGTCCCTTTTCAATCGAGACCTATCAGCATAGAGATATGACTATTCACTATCGGTCGTACGATTCGAACACCTGGATTACAAGTATATTTGACTCAAAGCCAACGTCGTTAACCGCGCGGCCAATATTAGAATATCCGATAAACAATGATAATGTAAACACATTTAAAAGCGGCACGATATCCAGGCATTCTACTACTATTGAAGAAGGAATGATGCATGTAAAACAAGTGACGTCATGCTGTGTTAGTACTACCATTTAGAGTACTCTACTTATTTTACGAGGAGCGACAAATATAAAATAGTTGTTATTGTTTATTATCTATGTACGTATACGTTTCATCCCTTTTCAATCGAGACTCATCAGCATAGAGATATGACTATTCACTACCAGTCGTACGATTCGAAACCCTGGATTACAAGTACTTTTCAATAAATATATATATATATGTATCTCTCTCTCTCTCTCTCTCTCTATATATATATATATATATATATATATATATATATATAAAGAGACGGAGTAAGAGAGAAAAGAAAAGAATGAACAAATATACGTATACAACTAAACATAACTAGAAATGGCACGGATAATTTAACCCATATATCTTAGACGAAAACATTGCCGTTTGAAAAGAAAGTTAACTTGCTCTATTGTACGGTGTGTATGTATATAGGTATTGATTATTGTAAGGATGTGTATGCTTCAATTTACAGTGTTACGGTTTATTTGCTTACTGATCGTTGCAATCGAAATCTATTTGCAAAGTCAAGGTATTTGTAGATCAAAGACGAGAAAGGTAATGCATTTGGGCGATGTGCACAACATCAATGGGTTTAGATGAGAAACGCCGACAGTGGATGTGCTTCATGCAAATCAGATCAGCAGGAAGGCGGAACATATTTACCGATATGAATTATCGCCAGAAGTATTAGTTTAACTCGACTGAAGACACTGAAAATAATAATACACAAATACACACGCAGGTGAAAATAAATAAATCATTATATATATATATATATATATATATATATATATATTTATATATATATATATATATACATATATATACGTATATATATATATATTGTGCGTATACATACATATATATTCACATAAATATACATGTACATATATACATATATATATATGTGTATATATATATGTATAAATATATATATATATATATACATATACATGTATATATACATATATATGGCTGGCGAAACTAGTATACAATGTGATCTAATCATCTGTAAAATTCATAAATATGTATGAACGTATACATATATGTTTATACTCATATGTATATATATCAATATAAATATATACATATATATATATATATATATATATAGTAACACTTAATCGCACACAGGAATGTGCACAGACATGACACACCACATGTAGGCGTGCGCACACACAATTATACAAACGTATACACACACACAAACACACATATTATATACACACATATATATATATATATATATGTATTGGTACATACTAAATGAGCTGTAGTCTAATGAAATTAACACAAAAATACATTAACATGCATGCATACCTATATGTATATACACTACACATACTAATCGATATGCATATATTATATAAAGATAGTACGTATACATTGTTCAATATCTATTTTACACAAACTCAATATATATATATATATATATATATATATATATATATATATATATATTAATATATTTTGCCAACTTATATATTAATATATATATATATGTAGGTGTGTATGTGCATATATATATATGAATGTATCATATATATATATATATATATACGTATTTATATATATATATATATATATATTAAGTATAGATGAATGTATATATATATGTATATATGTATATATATATATGTATATATATATCAATCTGTATAATCTGTTTATACAAACATGTTTGCAACATGTATACACACATTTTTCTAATTGCACCTTGTTACAATGCAGAAATAATATCAGATTATTTAACAAAGATGAGAGTTAGCACCCATACGTATACACAGACACACACACACACACATATATACATATATATATATATATATATATATATATATATATATATATATATATATATATATATATATATGTATATGAGGAAATACGTTTAATAAGTGTTAGACACCACATTCGGTTTCTCTTTACAAACGCTAGTCAGAGTTCTTCACATGAGGACACCTACAATTTAAAGTAAATCCTAACCAAATATAAACACCAAATGGTGTTTTTATACTTCTCAAGCCACCCATCACGTCCCCGGGTCGCAGACAAGGGCACCCCCTTGTATTAATAGAGGGTAGATTTGAATAACAAATAAATAGTCGTGTTCAATGAAGAAACTGACATAAAAACATCAATAAAACCAAAAGTGAATACTGTCAAGTCAGCACCCAAGATAAAAAAGAACCACCTAACTCGTTTATACACCAAGCGGGAACATTTAAGCAATGGAGTCATCTTTCCTTCTTCTGCAAGTTGCGATCCACTCATGACAGAGCCAACCACGGTTCGCCATCAAGTCTTGTAAAAAAGCCTTCTGACCCTCTATCTTTATGATATGTTGCAACAAAAAATAAGCATAAAAGTTTTAAAGGAAATCATGTTTATATATATTTGTATTCAATGTTATTATGGAGAAATATTTACAACGACAATGATATGCCAATATTAGGGATAGTTTAGTGAAAGTTAAAATAATTAGATGTAAAATAACATAATTGTAATGGTTAGTAAGTTCAGATAAGACAACACATTTTAATACAAAATATAAAAAAACTCTCCTTTAATATTTTTTTTAAATGAACACATTACCTCATCATCAGAAGAAATCAATTATCTTCTAATACAAACGTTCATTTAAATTATTAATTTAAAATTAGGTTCATAAATCAAAATATTATTTCTTTTATAGCTCGTAGTGAAAAATGTGAATAAACTCAGGAATATCGTTGAACAGGAGATCAACGGATTTTACAACAATAAATACACGAATATATTGTGAAGTTTCAAGACGTATCACCCATTCGAATATTAAATCATGAAATTGCTTACTTTAATATATCGACATCTAAAAAATTCGTTAAACACTCAAAGTCTAATATATGTAAAGTTATTAGCCTGACACATTTTCCTGAGCTGTTTTCAGAGAATAATCAGATATGTTCAAAAGAAAAGTCACATAGGAAATATTGAGAGAGAAAATAATCCTCAAGCGTTGAGAAAAATAAAAGATGTGAAGCTTCAACAAAAAGTTTTTAAAATAACACCGGTAAACGTTGCGTCGAAAAACTGTGGGGAAATGGAAAGGAAACACATCATAATTATTTATAAACTTACGTGTGTATAATTATTAATGTTAAGGCGCTGCTATAGTGGTTGCTTCGATAGTGTACAGAGCCAAACGCATATCTGGTACTAACCCCAAGAAAAAATACATTAAAATGAAACTTACAACTTTCAAAATGAGACTCTTAGTCAACATTAACACTTTCAAATATCTGGTAAAAGTGGCATCACTTCCCTAGCATCCATATTATGGAAGCTCAAAGTGTATATTTCACCTTCTAAAACTAAGTAGAAGATAATCGAAACACAAAAACGGATAGTCTACTTCCAGGAATTACCTACCATGCACAACAAACAAATTCAATATCCAACAGGCGATAAATAACCTTTCCGTAAACTGTGTGCACGTTAAAATTGAGCTATTCAGTTGTGCCTCTATAGTAAAAAAACATTGTATTTGCCAAATACACTGATATCGAAAACACATACCCTACTCAATGACCTTACACCCATTAATATATAAGTAAATAACACCTTTATTGTATAAACAATACAATATCTATCTAACCAATTTTGTGAACGAAATAGAATTTTATATGCAAGATAAAAAAATCCTTTCTTGCATACCAGAAATATTATGCATTTAACCTTCCCATCTTCCTATCAAACCAAAGATTGCCGACATTGCAGGAATATGTTTTAACGTAAGGATATGTTTTGACGAACTAATGTGCTTCACACTTATCGTGAGAAATCATATTGAGCATAAAGAACCAATTACAAAATCTAGTGAACATGAATGTACGTATATAAATCTGTGAACCCAAACAGAATTTTAACAGTTTTCCCCTCTCTCTCTCTCATTCTCTGTGTTCATCTTTCTATGTGTCGATCTTGCCATCTGTTAATCCATTTTGTATTTATTTGTATCCTATGTATATCCTCCGTGTAGTTTACATAGCCCAGCCGGGAAGGTTCCTGCGGATAGGACTTCTGTGTTGGACACCGTCTCCTGTCAAGGTATGCCAAGATTGCGTCGGAGGCTTCGCACGTGGAAGATAGTGAGTCGCCGCTCCTGCCTGGCGTACGTGTTCCACGACTCGCTGCCGTAATATTTCAGTGTCAAAGGAGAGGTAGTCTGTGGAACCAAGGTATGTGAACTGGTGAACCACATCATATTCATGATCATCAATTGTGACGACAGGTGTCTTGTTGGAGGACCTTTGACTTTTTTATGCTGATGGTAAGCACAACATCCTCGCATTCCTTGAGGAATCAGTCCAACAATGCAGTTACTGCTGGGTATGCACCGAACTTTTGTGTCATCGGAAAACAGTATTCTCTGATGAGAACCTTTGTTATGACTCTGAGGATGGCAAGGTTGAATAGCATTTTCTCTGATCTGGTTTATATATAGATTCTTTGGGTACATAGTCAAATGTGTGCCTCAGGACGACGAAGAAGATCCCGAAGAGTATTGGAGCAACACCCTTAATACCAACACTAAATGTACGACGTATCATCAAGTTAGTTACGCCAATCCCTCGGGTTACATACAAGAAAATGTAAGATTGATTGTCTGATCGGATAGATAACAATGGTATAGGCGTTAAAATACCCGACTACGTTACGTCTGATATATTTCATCAAACATTATACGTTTTAGATGATAGAATGATACGAAGTTTACCATTTTAACAAAAACAATGAACACATTTACTACTAATAATAATGCTATTACTGGTACTACTATCATTTCTAAAACTGTTTTATTATCAAAATACTATGACAACTACTAAACGCGCGCTCCTTTGTGTATACTTATGTAACGATTTTCAGACTATTTTTACAAAGGAATTCTTGGATTGCCAAGTGTAAATGCAAATAAAATTGAACCATATTTAGTGTATGTCGTGAAAAAATAAAGATTGTACACATTTCAATATCTATTTGTCACAATACAAATAAGATGTGATAACTTAGTGTATGTTTGTCTACGTAATCTAAAAAGTTACATTGTTCTTATTCTGTAAAGAATGTGAAGCTAGCGATTTATTTGACGATAGTGCCCGTAATATTTTTATTAACCGACTCCGATTTTTATAATTCATGAATATAAACGTTCGTGTTATTTAATTAAACACTATCAACATAAATCATTTGACAGTGAAAAGAACGGCAATCGGTTAGCTTAAATTTTGCACAACTAAAGTCATTTGTATACGATTTAACTCCGGCCTAAGAAAGTATTTTTAAAATGAGACGATTTCTCATCCCATCTACGATTGGAACTCAACATCTCACTATTGGAGTTACTTCATTTGTTAACGCTTTTCCAGTCTGCCTTTACGAAACACTTTTTCTTCTCAATGTAAATCTCTTTTCGTTGGACACCTTATCAACGGACAATTACCATCTGGACAAACCCCATATCTTGTTTACACGAACTTTTTTTCACTCTCCATTACTTAATAACATGTGTTCAAATGTTGAATTTTGGCTTTTCCTCTGCCAACTTATCTTCCTGTATAACTCCTCTGATGATAAGATTTCGATCTTTGAAAAGCCTTGGCTTAAGGGAAAATAATAAACATAATTTTATTACAGAATATACCTTGCATTGAACAATCGAAGTTTGAAATAAATCTGGACATTCGTACATGTTTATCACTCTTCTTCTTCTATATTTTTAAAAGCTCTATCTCGTAGCTTAAACAATTTCACTATAGGTTCTATCTACTAAAAGTTTACTTTTAGTTTCATATTTGATTCTATATATATATATGCATATAAATATATATATATATATATATATATATATATATGTGTGTGTATATATATCTTCATATATATATATGCATATGTGTATATATATATGTGTATATATATATATATACATATATACATATATGCATATATATATATTTTATATGTATATGTATGAAGTCATATATGTATATATATGTATATATATATGAATATATGTATATATATATTATATGTGTATATATATATGTATATATGTATGTATATGTATTATATGTGTATATTGTTATAGATATATGTATATATATATATATATAAATATATGTGTATATATATGTACATATATGTATATATATATGTATACTAATATGTATATATTATTATATATTTATGTATATAGATATATATATATGTAAATATAAGTTTATATATATGTAAATATATGTTTATATATATGTACATATATAGTTATGTATATATATAATATATATATATATGTACATATATATGTACGTATATGTATATATTAATATGTATAGATGGTTATATATATATATATATATATATGTATATATCTATCTCTATTTATGTATATATGTATGTATATATCTATTTTTTCTCATCTTTCGGTTTTTGCTGGAGATGGGGCATCATACCGGATTCCAGACATTCACTGGCTATGTCAGACACTCCAGCCGAGAGATCGTTTTAAGACTCTTACTTACCCTTTAAGTGTAGTTGTTTGTATTTCGCTTGCACTCGCTTCACCGGGTATACTCGCCAGATAGCTCTTGAAAGTCTTCTTCATTAGTCCTGTTGCTCATATAATTACTGGTATGATGGAGATTTTCCTAAGATTTTAGTTTCTTTTTATGTCGTATATAATACCTTGGTATTTAGTAATATTTTCCTTGTCTGCTCTGTTGAATACTGCATCATTAGGGACACTGACTTCAACTAGGGTTGCTACTTTTTTCCATTTTGTCCCATATTACGATGTCAGGTTTAACAGCTCCGTTTTAGATATGTTACTGTAGGGATTGCATAGTCATTGTGGATGGTGTATTAATTATTTCCAACTGTTCTTTCTGGTATATGCTCCCAGGAATTGCTGCTACACTGGATATTCAACTTTTTACAAATAGTCCAGTGAAAATATTTACACACTCCGTTGTGTCGCATTGTATAATAGCCGCCCCCAGGAGAACCTTACAACTAGATGCCAGGTGCCTCACACTCTCTACTTTTGTGTGGCAGAACCTGAACTTTTTATTTTTACTGAGACCACTTATCTTTTTAAAGGCATTGGTCATAAAGCCTTGATCTTGTGCAGCCATTATCATTCTCTCCTGATCATAGTAGAAATATCCTCTTTTCAGCCAGTTTACATAGCCTTCCGTATCTATATATTCCTGGGATAATTCACTTAGGAAATACTTAGTACGTTGTTGGTTGTCCCATTCTTCAAGTTTTCTGGAATCGAAGGTCTTGATGTATTTCTGACGGCTTTTACGAGCTATTTATGTGGCAGGATTGTTGTCTCTTTCTGCCTTATTTGTAAGACAGTCCTGTCCAAAATGTTTGCCCAGTTTTCTGATAGAAGTTGTTCTGCTTGCTCTGGTTTCTTGATGTTGGCATACCATCAAAGGTTTGGGTTCTTGGAGCTCATCAGATATTGACCGGATCTCACTGCCTATATGTATGTATGTATACATAATTATATATATATTTATTTACGTTTATATAAATGTATATATAGATACGTACGTATATATATATATATGTATGTATATTTATATATATGTATATCTATCTGTGTATATATATATGTGTACATGTATGTATATATATATATATATATGTTATTATATATATATATATACATGTACATATATATGTAAATATGTGAATATATATGTATATATATATTTATATATATATTTATATATTATATATTTATATATATATTTATATATTATATATGTATATATGTATATAAATATGTATATATATGTAAATATATTAATATATATTTATATATAGTTATACATACATATATGTATGTTTATATATATATATACATATATGTGTATGTATATGTATACATAATATATGTATATATAAATATATATGTATATATATGTATGGATGTGTATGTATATATGATATGTATATGAGTATATCTTCGTATATATATATATATATGTTCGAATATATATATATATGTATATATAAGTATATGTATACATATACATATGTATATATATATGTATGTATATATGTATACGTATATATGTTTATATACACATATATATTATATATGTATGTATATGTGTATATATATATATCCATATCCGTATATATTACATATATGTATATATATGTATATATATATATATATATGTATATGTATATATGTTTATATTTATACATATATGTGTATATATATATATATATATATATATATATATATGTATATGTATATGTATATATATATATATATATATATATATATACATAGTTATGGGTGTATTTATAATCAGATGTATATATATTTATATATATACATGGGTTTATGTATACGTGTATATATATATATAGTTTTTTTATATGTGTATGCATATATATATACACATTTTTTGTATTTATCTCTCTCTCTCTCTCTCTCTCTCTCTATATATATATATATATATATATATATATATATATATATATATATATATATATATATTCCTTTGCAGGCAGATTAAAAATATAAATATTGGTGCTGTATTTTCAAAAACGCTTTACACACTACATTTGAAGCTGACAGTAGAAATAGTTCTCGAAATTGTCCTATAGATGTTTTCTTTACATAAATACAAATAAAAAGGAACTCAACATTTTCATAATTTGAAAAAAAAACGTCTCATACACAATCTGCGAAATTTTAAGTTCATTTATAATTATGTATTCATGTCTTCATTGACTTGTGTGTTTTTCCTGTCGTTAACAGCGTTTTACACCAATAATATATATATATATATATATATATATATATATATATATATATATATATATATATATATATATATATATATATATATCAAATATGTTCTCTTTTCGGCTGCATATTATTGCTAGGATGTTAGAATGATATCATTATCAATTAACTACATACCCTGACCCTCAAAAGAGAAAATAACACCTAAAAGAAATGTATCATGATAAATGAAAGATATATCACACTCCTTCAAAGGAGGTCAATCCCGGGAGGATATTTCTTTTCTAAATAAAACGATATGGTAATGAATAGTCGGATGGTATCATAACAACATAATATGTACAACAAACTTTAGCAAAAATGGAGGAGGGAATACCTAGGACGAAATCCCTTATAAAAGGAGAATGTATAGCCTGCGAGTATTGTATCATGGCAACATAATATATGTCACACTACCTGATTCACAGTTTTTAATGTTTTCGTTGTTTTAATAAGCCATGGCTTGATTTACAATTATATAAGTTTGTTCCTAATGATGCGAACATCTATTTCAGTCTTAATAATTTACGTTTCTATTATAAATTTGAAACCCAAAATCTCGTAGTAAAAACAACTCTGCCCAACCCTTTATTTTATGTTATTTCTAAGTGTACATGCCCTTTGGGAGAACGTAACTCTCATACTACTGATAAAGCTAACAGCTTCATTTGTTTTACAACCACTACCCTATCGTGTGGCATCATCATGTTTCTTGTTATCTGTAGCTTAATGTACCTACATCTACAAATACATAACTACCCGCTCTCTGATTTAAGACAAATTCTAGTCAGTAACACGAAAATAATACGTTCCGAAACTAATTCAAATTAAATTAATTACTGGAAGCTATATGCATAAAAACACAACCTAAAACTAATAACATCACATATGAAACCAGTGGAAGCATTTAAAAATGCTTTACGTAATGCGATTTTGTTCTGTGATGCCACTTCAGCGGTGCTGAATTTAAGTTGTCAACGTCTTGATGGAGCAATGCGAAAAACGTTCTCTGCGCGTTGATCCCCCGTCTTTTTAATAATCACCTTCTGTCTCCAGCTGTTTTGAAACCTAAGGGCATTCGACGAAGAATCTAAAACCTTTGTGAAACCTATAAGACATTTATTATTTTTTCGCATGTTAATACAAAAAAAGACCGTCAGAAAAATTTTAAAATAAAACAAGTATAATTAAACAAACGAATTATGTTTTTATTACAATGTTAGCTTATATATATATATATATATATATATATATATATATATATATATTTATATATACTCACGCATATCACTCTATATATACACACTATATTATAAGTTTAATGTTATTAATATACATGTACACATGAAACTGTCCTTTAATACTATTCTATATGTGTATACATTAATTTTTTTATTAATATCAGTTTTAATATTTTTTGTGAAACCTTGAATTCAAGTTGCCCACGCATCTCTGTTCATATAGAGAGATATCTGCACATTTCTAAGGGTCTATGTTGTTAGCTGCGATCCTATTTGAACACAAATGCTTCTCAGTAAAAAAAATAATTTCTTGTTTTCGCTTTGAAAAAACTCTATTTTTATTTCATGCTCAGGTTTTTGTCAGCGAACGGACCATTGAACACTTTGTCGAGATTGAAGGGCTTTGGTGATGCGTTATGCATTTGGCAAGGATCTTCATTGAAAGACTTGATAGGAATTGATCAGCTAAGCAATCGGCAAAGCTAGGGTTGATCTCCTGTGTTATATTTGGTCGGATTCTGAAGCGACCGGAATTTTCCAGATACTTCCGCTTTTTAGCGACGTTATTCAGTGTGCCTTCTCAGCTGAATTCAATTTGGAATCGAAAAACGCACATGTGATGAAATATCCTTAAGTCATTTTATAGCTGGTCGATATCTTTACCATATATATATATATATATATATATATATATATATATATATATATATATATATATATATATATATATATATATATATAGCGTGTATGTGTTTCAGGCTAAGTTGAAAATTATTCAATAAAGTGTTCGGTCGCGGAACGTGAGATCGACATAAATTATTTGTAATATATATATATATATATATGGGAAATGAAAAAGGAACAACCAAAAGATGTTTTTTCATGTATTCATCAACGTTTCGCCTTTATTTGTAAAACTTCCCCAGGATGATAATTTCAAGAAAAATGTCATGCAAGTACGTGAAAATGTTGGGTTGACATTATGTGTTAAGCAGTAGCCACCACTGAGAGCACAAGACCGTGGTCTGGGCCGAGATAAGTCGGCGGTGGGGAATGAAACCAATGTGGGAGGGGTGGGAGTGAGTTTGATTAATGTGGATGTCTGTGAGTAAAAAAGTGAACACCGTATTTTGTATTCATAGGGCTCTCTTCTAACCTATAATATTTATATTATCAGAAATACAATCTCCGTATAATAATACTTAACCATAACTATCATTGTCATAGAAGTACCCTTCCTTTATTTTTGAATAATATATATTGACATTAATATAAGTGCCTTAATTTAAGGTATAGTCTCTTAAAGTACTGGTTATTACATCTTAAATATACCTGAAGTTGATATCGACAAATTATTGAGCCCACTGATCTGCAGACAGGAAAATATGATTTAAGATTTAGAGATGAATTCTTGTCGGAAAAGTGTCGTATATTATACGTTGTTTTATCATTAGAATATATGAATAGTATTGTTCTTCTAACAGAAATGTACTGCTCATCAGTCTTCAACGATTTTACTTTCACACTCTTCTGTCATCGATATTTTGTAGATTAGGAACTGAAATATTAATATTATGTACATGTTTATAGTGACCCTATTTTCTGTTCTATTGATATATCACGTATTCTGTAGCAGTTAATGTTATTACTTCCGAATAGAACGGATGAGAACTGACAACGTATAGGAAAGTAAATGTTTGCGATATTTGAAAACAGTTTAATATTTACAATAACGTAATATCACCACATATCATTGCATTTTTTAAAGATATGCCCACATTTAGAAAGTCTGGTCTTGCAAGCCTCTTGATTTAAATATATTTAAATTATGGTTCCCTGATTTATTAACAATTGTTTTGTAAACATGAGGACTTCGCAACTTGTATTTTACTTGCAGAGTAACGATACATAATTGTATTCCCTCGCAAAAGTGATATATATATATATATATATATATATATATATATATATATATATATATATATATATATATATATATATATATATATAAATGACGAAAGAGATAGAAAGATGTGCGGATGACAAATCTATTCCATCTGTGCTTGTTCAATGCAACATCCGTATTTCTATCTTAAAATCTTTCGTCACCGGGCATTTTGTCAGTGGACATTCACCAAGTTCACAGACTCTACATTTTGTTAAGTTGTTTATACACAAACTTTTACTTTGCTATACTTCATAATGTTTTTTTAAATTGTAAAAAAATTAATTTTGGCGATTCCCCTTCCAACTTATCTATCTATGTACTTCCTCTGATGATAAGATTTTTATCTTTGAAAAGTCGGGCTTAAGGAAAGACAAATAAACATGTTTTTATCGAGTACACTTTGCATTGAACAATCGAAGATCAAGATAGATTTGTCATCCGCATATCTTTATCTTTCTTTCTTTCGTTTTTCTTTATAATTGCTCTATCTCGTATATTGAGCTTAAATCAATCCACTATAGGTTACATTATATAAAAGTATACTTTAGTCTCATATTTTAGTCTAAGCTCCTACAAAGTTGAGCATGTTTCTCCTATTTGTGACACGTTCAGCAGGAAATTTCCCCGCTCTCAGCAAAAACTTACCAATCCCTTCAAATGAAGCTTACATGTGCAAGCTCATACAGTCAGTGAAAAAAGTATTACTTACGTAGAGTAGAAGGCTTTCCAATCTGACTTAAACCTCAAATCTAACAACTACTAAACCGACACAAATAATATTTCACCTTCAAAACATTATCGAGTTACACTGCCTATGAACTCTTCCAGAGAACTAAATAATTTGGGAAACTTAACTGCATTCAGAATCGGTCTTAACACATCTGCTTTCCCTAAAAAAATATAAACTTCAACAACTTCGAAAACGACTTAGTTGACCTAATTAGGCGTATCAAATTTTAGAAATGCATAAACATACACACCTTTCATCAAAATAATCAATAAATTCACCTAAAAGTTTAAGAAACAACCCGATATAATTTTCCCTGCAGATAAAAAGAAAACAACTTTTACAAACTTAAATACACTGACTATAAAAGTTTAATCAACAAAGAACCTAACACATTTCATAAAACTGCTACTAGTAACGTCCTTAATAGCATAACCAATGCAGCTAACATCTTTAAATATCCTTAATTACACAAACATGTTTACCCCAGCAACATCGAGATGCATCTTAAAGGACCATAAACTATTTTTCTAAGGAAACCCACCCATTAGACTATTTTGCTAATCTAAATCTGACCTAGGCATCATAAGTAAAAAAAAAAATTAGATAGCATAATCCCTTACTTAAAAGAAAAACGGTTATACACCTTGTTGAGGAACAAATTAATTGGTTTCTAAACCCCAGGGACAAGTCTAATTTTAATCTGAACTTACTCACTTTCGACATAAACAATTATCATCAGTCCATTTCCCCAATCCTACTAAATAAAGCATCAATATTCGCTAAGAACAACTCAGACATCACTGACCTAAAGACTAACCTAATAATTTTGGCCAGAAGATTCTTATTATAATTTGACAATAAATTCTAGACTAGGAAAGACACCTTCAATAATTTCGAAATTGCCATGTACGGGGGGCTTCAGACTCGGATTGGTAACTGACTTTGTGGATTTGTTCTCATTAAGACAATTAAAACTCGACTTCGGACATTGCACGGTGGTCTATACACAGATGACGCACTGTTTGTATCAAGGGAGAGATCGACACAAAACACCAACACCATTAAAAATCTACACAACTTTTAAAACCTTTCATTTTACTATTACTGTAGAACCTGAAAAAAGAATATCTAATTCCCTTGCCCAAACATTAGACCGTAACTCCGAAACCTGTAGCCTCTACCACAAACCAAACGTAACCCTCTTCTACGTGCATGAGCTATCCAACCATTAATTCAATAGTCCCCTCAGTTTCTAATAGAATTTTTAAAAAAATATCTGCTAATAAATCTATCTTCGAACAAAATTCTAATTTCTACAATAACGCACTACTAAATTCGGGATACACTGATATTCTCAAATACAAAAATAATCCCTTCATCCAGGAAAATAACCGTTTAAGTTTAACTACACACAACATGGCAATACAGAATAAAAAGCAGATAAATACTTCATTACCCAGGAAAATCAAAACATATATTAATAGGCTCACAAAAGATATCAATATTGACAAACTAGATTAGCCTCAAGAACATAGTAAAAATAAAAGAATCAGAAGAAAGCACAGTATTTGGCTTAATCCATCCTATAATTGTAATGTTAAAACAAATATCCCCGAGGAATTCTTCAAAATTATATATACCGCCTTTAAGTACCCGCATAGATACATCACTATTTAAATAACCTCTCTATTAAATTGTCCTACTCCACAATGCCCAATATAGCGCAAACCATCATCACCTCAAACGTAAAAAGAAGTTAATCTTCCCAGCAACCAACACCTATTATACCCCTTACTAATCATTGTAAATGTCAGAAATGAAGAGAATGCCCGTTAAATAGAAATTGAATACAAAGTGACGTCATATACGCTTGTACTGTTAAACAATTCCCCCAAAATGTCATTATGAAAACAAACCGCAGCATGCAAACTCCCCCCTCACCCAATAGCCCTCCACATCCCCAAATCCCTGCACTAACTCTTCCTTCAAATTATGTTATATTCTTCGCCTAACAATTTCAACTAAACTTTTCCCCAGAGCTTGAGCATGCAAACCCAAACTCCTGATACTACAAATAACACAGATAATATAATATAATCACAACCCTATGAAAATGTATACTTACATTGGGGCTAGTGCCTCCATTATTAAGACCCGAATCTCAAACCATGTTTACTCTTTTAAACTAAATAACAACATATCCACTAGCACCTCTCTATCCAATTTAATCCCGGTTACTCTTATAATGGCCCATTTGCCCCCTCCTTTTATCTATCTGTCATCACTTCGGTTACATAATCAACCCAATCGCACCCAATAACACTTATACTAGAACTCACTTGTTGTCAACATATGGATGCTGTTACCAATCCTAACTTCAGTAATATATTTAATTATTTTATTTAGTCACGCATCTAATATTTAACTAACTGGGAAATCTATAGATTCTTTAAATAGTAATCTCTGAAATAGTGTAAATTTCCGGATAATCACATCTGAAAAACGTAACTTCAAGATTTCTAATCGTCTGAGCAATAATTCTTAATTTGAACTTTTTAAAACTTTCTAGATTATACATGAATTCGTCTGAGAAAATCCGTTTAAATACGGGGATACTCCCCCCGAACTGTTTTCTTACTGACCAGAACGATACTGTACTAGCTTATTGAAACTCAACCCAACTCCTAACTGAAGCCACTCCAGCAAATAAACTGGCAGTAAATACTTTATGTTGTTGCTTACTAGCGATGAGATGTAACTAAACAATCACTCCCTAACCTACCTCCAGCATAAGCCATAGTTCGATCCACTAAACCTTCTCCTCCCTCTCCCCTTATTTCCCACTCTCTTCCCACTTTTTACTGTCTTCGCCTTCGACCGGAACATTATTTCTCATTCCTTAGATCGATTGCAATAACTACTTCCACTTTCCATCTGCTTGTTTGAAATATATACTATATTTTAAACTCAACTCCTTAAAAACTATTTTCCTCGGAGTTCCACGGAAGTATTTTAAAATGGCCCTAATTCTCAAAATGACATCCTAATAAGTAGTTTTTATATACGGTTGAATTGAACATTATTCTATTGAATGTACTACATTTTGAACACTTTTAACGCAGCGAACATCTTGTCAGCGGACATTCACTAACATGACAGACTCTACATTTTGATAACCCATTTCTATACCCACACTTTTACCTTTTAATTGTTTTGAAAAGTTTTCAAATTTTGAATTTGGATATTCCTCTGCTAACTGATCCATCTATGTAGTTTCTCTGATGATATTATTTTAATCTTTGAAAAGCCTGCATTGAACAATAAAATATGAAATAGATTTGTCATCTGCACATCTTTATCTCTTTTCCTATATTTATTTTTATAATTGCTGTATCTCGTATATTGAGCTAAAAAAAATTCGCTATAGCTTCAATTATCTAAAAGTATTCTTTTAGTCTCACATATATATATATATATAATATATATGTATGTATATATATATATATATAGAGAGAGATAGATATAGAGAGAGATAGAAAGAGAGAGAGACGGAGAGGGCGGAGAGATCAATTCACATATGATAAATGTGGTCTGCTTGCAATCACAGAATCTTAAGTTAATTTCCGCCCAGTTTCATAAAATGACTGTCACGTTAATTATTTGAATTGTGTAGATCGTTTTCCTATTCGCTACACGGTATGGTCGCAACCGCAGACAATATGGCATGTGGTCTGTTTCAACAACGCTCGTGATGTCACTACATTTACTACAAGGTCACTTAACTCGACAACTAAAATATGCATGATTTTTAGTGAAATTTGCGAACACATCACTTCCATCTAAAACCACTTGTGGCAAGGTCCAATTTGTATTACATGTATTGTTTATTTATTTGAAGGCCAAACCCTTTGAGCAGGAAAAGGCATTAATGCAATATGCCCAAGAAATAAAACCTTTTTCGAGGGAATGAAAGAGGCTAAGAACAAGGATAATATATATCTTTGCATTTCAAAGGTGATTTTACTGTCAACATTTCCCGCTTCTTCATTTTGTTTATTCATGTACTGAAAATATAACATTGTATATATTATGTAAAAATACAATTAAGAATGAGTCTTATATGGAACTTATTTAGAATGAGAAATATATATAGTATGTTTATTGTCAGTATTGATCCATAACAATTGAACACAATAGATAAGGAAATGTGTCTATCAGCGTTCAGAGATGGCTGTATCTATTGAATAACTTCCTATATTTTTACAAAATAATCCTTCACCCGTGCATGGAGTAATATTGCTGCATTTTGTCTGGTGCAACAATCATCAGCATCTTACTATTAAACGGTGAAAAACAGACAAACCTTCTGCACTGACGACCGAGATAACGTGTCTATTTTGCAGCAACATCAACAGATTGTGCTCTGACGAACGTACTTCACTTGCACCCCTTTAATGTAAATATCATCGACCCACACTTCTATCATGAAAGTTACACTCTTTTAGTGAAAATGTCCGTACATGTCGGTTGATTTCCTACTTTTCACGAATTGCTTACTTTTAGAATTCTGTCCCTGCTCCCTGTTTCTCAAGACCCTACTTATATAGATTGACGTAAATGTAGTTTGAACAGACATATGCCTACAAGACTCCACACCTAGATTAACCCCTATCAATATGTTCCCTAACCCTAAACTCCTTAATTTGCAGTGTCAGTATGATTTGTTTCACGGAAACAAAAGTACAAATAAGACGTAATTACTCGGTTCACACAGCGTAAACACCATTATTTGCCTTCATCTTGATTAACTTTACCCAAACCGTTCATCCTGTTTTCGTGGTGTGTGACGCTCGTCTAATGGGAGCACGTTCATTTTTACTTTTGAACTCAGTTGGACGCGCTTACGATTTCTGAAATATTGAGAATTAGTTTAGTGATATGGTTATCTATACACACTCTGTTTGATATCCTATTCAAACATACTTTTACATACAGTAGAATGTGCATGCATGTTAACAATATATTGATGTGTAATATGTAAATAAGTGTAACACTTCATACCACTCCTGCTGCCTTCTTTCGCAGTGCACACTCATATGTAATAGTTTGTTTTTGTGTATTGCAAGTGTAGTGTTTTACTTAGTTATAACTAAACACATAAGTCTTACTTACGAGGAGAAATGTAATTAACGACAAAAACGAACCCTCATTTCGAAATCACTGGGGTAAAAAAAGAAACGTGGTGCAAATTCCTACATGATACTCTTCTGTAAAACGCAATTCTGTATGTATAAAAATATAGCAATTGATCAGATAAATGTGTTCTATTACATTTTTAAATGCTAATGTGTTTTAAATAATGGCGCATGTCAGTTTCCCCAATGTTCATGTGTCAACGGTGATATTTTACGTTATTTAGTTCTTTAATAGAGACGATTGGTTAATAGTAACTAAGTAAACTCTAAAATATCTATAGAAACAAGGGAGGCTCACAAAGTAGATTAAATAAGGTGTTCACACTTTAAAAAATTTTTTCGATGACAATAAATGTTTCGAAAGGGAGATTACAATGACCGTGACATTAAAGCTGTCATAAATGTAGATAACTTCAATAATAATCTGTCAAAAACAGATCATAAAGTGGTGACCATCAGCCTCGACGATAATAATTAGTAATACATGTGCACATAAACGTAACTCAACAACTATTGAGCGATGATATAAGACATTTGACAAGTTTGTTTTCTGGTATATCAATATTATGCTTATGTTTTATGCTGATGCAACACCCATGAGAAATAATTCATAGGTAAAGAGTATTGCTAATATAACGATTACTCTGGGGATATAGTTGCCTCTGTCTTAACTAATGATATTAACGAGTAAGACGATTGGATAAAAACTCAGAATGAAATTCTATTGAAAGATGTATTAGCCACTGCAGTTTGGAAAATGATAACACCGTATATTCATGTATTATTCATATAAATAGAACACATCCTATCATGTATTATAATGTTAACATACGCCCCCATTTTTGGTAAGTATATACTTACTATATGCAGTTAACTAATTATCTTTGACTGAAGTAATGGCCCGCCGTGTATCTCTCTCCTTCTGGCTCTCCTTCTCTCTCTCTCTCCCTCTCTCTCTCCCTCTCTCTCTCTCACTCTCTCTCTCTCTCTCTCTCTATATATATATATATATATATATGTATATATATAATGTATATAGATAGCTAGAAATGCTATCCTGCTGATGTCATGCTGCAATGAAAGATTAACGTTTCTCTGTACCTTGTTTACACTAAATATTTGTTCATAGTAATACAATGCTCTACTCACATGTGTTGCATTATTGAAGTAAATACTGAATATATATATATATATATATATATATATATACATACATATATATATATATATATATATATATATATATATATATATATATATATATATATATATATATACGTGTGTACACTATAGTATAGTAGTGTCCTTACGTTGCCCGAGAAAAAACATAAACCACCCATCAGAACATCACGGGTATTTAAATAACGCAATTATTTATCTAGAGCTTCGAATGCATTTATTGTGCCATTGTACATTTGTCTCATACGATCAAGGAATAATTTTTTTAAACTTTTCATGAATCTGATCAATTTTATATTTGGCAAATCGGATCCGTATATTTTGTATCGGGTAATGACAATTCAATTGTCAAGTAGGCTATTCTACATCTATGAAGAGAAGTGCGTGCGGGTGCATCAAGCAATATAAGGTCACCTTGCTTGTATATTACATATAAGAACTACAGTTCGAAATACATTAATCTGTTCATTATTTTGTTGTGCAATAACATTCCGAGCAATTGATCCTTTCTCATGCGTTTTCTAACTAATTTCACGCGTCCATGCACTAATAACCAGGCGGGCATTAGATCTGTCATGGAAGGTAACACCCATGTATTTGAGTGGTGCATCATTCATCTTAGTAGTAATTACTTCGATATGAACCATAGCCATATTGAAGATGTCGTCTGAAAATGTGATATAATCCTCAGGAAGTTGACTGCTTAACCTAAGAAATAAAAATAATCGCTAAATACTTTTTTGTGTACATCCAAAATCGTTATGGATGACGGACAGCACATGTAGTCAAAATGATGAAAACCATTATCTCGAATTACCTGCAGCTGCAAATATCTATGCTTTATGCCAGGGTAGCCGTCTAGTGGTAAGCACTCTCAGGTAGTTCATGAACACTACATGGATTCCTCTATGTATACATCAATTGCTAATTGATTTATACGTCAATAAAGCTCGGTGGACCTGCAACATGTTGTAGAAACAGTCGCAAAATACACAGTTTACTTTCTGACCCTCACAAAACAATATTTTAGTTTTTAGGCGATTACATGTAAACGGCCTGAAAAGAATATCTGAAAACAAAAGTAATACAAAATGTAAACATTTAAGAGTTTAGAGTTTGGATCATTTATATGAATGTAACCTAAAATGAGATCATTCCTGGCCAGTTAGCGATAAATATAGACGTGGAAGCGCAGTATTTCTTTTTAACTTTGTCTTTTAAAAATATTTTTTAACAAATTTCTGAACTGTACTCGGCTTTTGAAAAAAACAATCTTGACTTGTGGTTATAGGTTAGTTTTAGTTCAGTGTAAGGGTTAGGTTAGGGTTCTGGTATATCAATATTAGGCTTAGATTGTATGCACATGCAACACCCATGACAGATAATTCATACGTGAAGAGTATTTGCTAATATAACGATAACTCTGGAGAAATAGTTTAATGTTAGTTCAGTGTTAAGTTAAATATACCTCTGAGTGCCCCCTTAACCTAAAATAAACTAAAATATGTAAGTTCTTTTACCGCTCAAGAAAAAAGTGTCTACTCTATGGGTATGTATTTACGTGTTATTAATTAATTGTTAATAGCATGCCCCGAATACTTTATTGTGCGGCAAAATCTAAATTAGTTGAAACGCATAATTTTATTGTAAAAAAAAAATAACACTTTCAAAACCAAATTACAAATAATATATGTGTAATAACAGTTTACCTCTAATTTTTCGTTTTCTTAATGTACAATCATTGATAGCGGTTTAGATATACGCCGACAGTACTATGTCCTAGTATAGTACTTTGTCTTTCGAAAATATTTTTTAGTAAATTTTTAAAATTCACCCGGTTTTTAAAAAATCAACAAGGTTCCCTTTCGGCTACATGTTAGTTATAGTTTTATGGTTATGTTAAATATACGTCCAGTACATCTATAACTGGATCCTTGCCAAAAAAAGAACGAAAATATAAGTGCTCACACCACATAAGACAAAGTTAACTGACCATTGGTATATATGTTCATGTATTAATTTATTTCTAAATCTGCCCCCCCTCTTTACACTTTCTTGTATGTAAAAAAAATAAATTATTTTAAGGGCATTATTTTTATAACCTTCCACCAAAGTAACTTTAAATAAAAGTAACGTATCCAATGCAGATTACTCCCGGAGAAGTGTCTTGATTTTATTTCGCATAAGAATAAATCTTCTAGAATGAGGCGTGATTTTCACCAAATAATATTTAAAATAATAGTTATTATAAATCAATGCTTTTAATCATAGTCCATGTGCGTCCAGCTAAAAAGAAATCATTCTAAACTGAAACACTATTTATTTGTGCGGCATTTTCCACAAATAAATTTCGAAATATTTTGAAGCATTTTTTTGTGCATAATAAATAGTTTCGTGTTTGTTCGAAAACGCACTATTGTTTCTATAACATATCCAATATTTAAATAGTAATTATTTCAACCTAAGAAATAATCTTTCTAGACTGAGGTAATCTTTATTGAGTTTTGATAAATGTTTTTGTTTGTTTGAAAATACATCTGAAATATTTTATATCGAAAGTATTGTTTTAATAACGTGTTTTAATATAGAATAATAGCGAATAAATTATTTTTATTCTGTCTGAGAAAAAAACTCGTTAATTTTCTTCACAGAGCCGGATTTTGCGAAGAGGAAACACTGAACGTGTGTGTATATATGTAATTACATTGTTATGTCTACGATGTGTCTATATTCGTTTAATATAAATATACCTGAACAAAGAAGGTGTGAAAAGCTATAATGTAATTCGATATAAAGCTTGACCGTTTAATTATTAACCCCACTATATAGGGAAATACACTGAATAAGAAATCTCGCAATTTCACATTTGAATGTCTCTTAAGGTCTGGAAGTTAACTCTGAACAACTGAAACATGTATGCACATATGTACCCAATAATAGTTCTATAAATAAAAATGTGTACTAAAAAAACGCTCAACTTGTTTATTAGCATGTGTTATAAACACTGGAGTGTCAATGGATAAACATCTATAGAAACAAATATAAATCATACTGAATTAATTGTTGAAATAGTTTTTCCACTTAAATATTCATAATGCTTTTTGTTTTTAGACAATTAACAAATACTTTAAAGTAAGAATTAAACTACATTTCAATATGATGCTGTTGGTAGGCTTAATTCAATTTCAGATGTATAATAATGTATAAACATATCTGTGAGAGCGTGGAAGAAACGAAATTTACTAAATTACTGTATATAAGAAATAGGAATAATTTTCAATAGAATTACATAAGACAATTATAATAACATGTTATGAAATAGAGATGGAAAAAAACATACCCAGGGGAGGAGGTATATATAATGACGAACGTTGATATAATGACTAACAAACACTTCCCCCTCTAAAAAGACAGTAAGAGGAAATGGCTGGTGACATGATATCATGACAACAGAATAGAGAGTACACTACTCCCCCTCCCAAAGCGAGGGTAATCCTGAGCGGGTGGTATCGTAAGTAATGAACGTATTTAATACTGGCCTCCCCTAAGGGGAAGTGATGCCTGTGAGAAATGGATCATGCAAGAGGAAAATATACTACACAGAATTAAATAAGCATAACCCCTTTTAAGATTAGGTGTGGGACGTAATGGGTGAAAATTTCAGTTTCATGCGAGTAGTATTTTTTGTGTTCATTTATACATAAATTACACTAAACAATCTAGCATTTTGAAAATGTTGCAAAATTCAGCAGGTGCAAGCAAAAAATAGCCGCCAGGGCTCCACGGGGCTCAAAATCCATCATTTTTCGGTGAAAAAGTGGTTTCATGCGACATTGCAGATCCTAAAAAATCTTCAAAAGCTATAAATGGATATAAATGGTTACATCTGATATAGTACTGTAATGTAGGACTATTTTTAGGCTGTAAAAAGAATGTTCATGAATGTAGAATAGCCGAAAACTAGTGATAATAGCCAAAATTAGCCAAAATTTCCCAAAATCCTCTGTTAAGCTACCTAATTTGTTCCCAAGCCTCTACAATGGTTATACATGGCTGTAGATAGTTGAAACTGACAAGATACTAAGGTTTAACACCAGTTTTGGGGTTGTATGAGCCCCCAAGGTAGAAATGGGGGTCAGATTTCAGCCAAAATGGTTAAACATGCACCAGAGACTACGTATCCAAATGACAGCGCTGGAATCATATAGACCGAATAGTGGATAAGGCAGTCAATTTAATAAAACATCCTTAATGGCTATGAAATGTCATGAAATAGTCAATTTAAGTTGTGGAAATCCATGGGGAACTGCACAGGAGATCAGCCAATTACTTGTACATCGATTGAAATAAACCTTCAATGATTTCCCAATTCTCGACTTCGAACTTGGTGTGCCGTGTACTCATGTCCCAATTATATTCATGTTCTGTTTCTCATCTATCTGGGAATATCCCCATGAACGCCTTACAGAATCACGGTTGAAACATTCCAGATACTCCTCCATGTAGTTGTTCTTGTCAACCTTCTTTTTAGTCATTCCGATGTACCAATTTCTTCCAAGGGGAGTGTCCCAAACTGCAACACAAGGTTTATTCAGAGGAACATCATCAGACTCTTCTAGGATTTTTACATCTTCTCAGTATCAACGCTCACATTATTATCATTATCTGTCGTGCAAGAAAGCAGAATGGAGTTTTCATCTGGAAATAAAAGTTCTTCGTCTGCATCCTCATCATGGTCACTAGAAAGAAGAATTCCCAGATTTATTTTCATCTCTCTGTCACTCATTCCATTTACAGCTCTGGGTTCACCTGAAAATCTGGCTTGCAGATGAGTTTACGAAACAATAGTCATTCCTCAGCATCGTTCTTTTCGTTTTCTCATTTTGCTTTTCTTTCAGTGCTCTCTCCACCTCTTCTACTGAGGTAAAGGGACCACTATACTCTTTGCATTTGCTAAGAATTTTTATCTCGCCGATTCCCGTGTACGATGAAACTTACCATAAAAATTAAACACTCTAAGTTGTTCTGTTACTAAAATATAGTTTAATTACAAAATATATAAGAGCTTTATAAGTGATGCCAAAATAATTTACGTGACTGAAATTAGAATACACCTGATATAATAAAAGAATGACGAGAGTGGCTGTTTTGTAATTAGTTATTTATTGGGGTAAGGATGTTTATAAAAATATTTATTAAGAAGTGAAGGAAAACTTTCATTTAAAATACTACATTTTAAACAGACAATGTAATGTTATTGGTTTTAATTTTAAGTTAACATATTTATATTCTAAACTATGTATATTTCTAATTTTGAAGGAAAAATGTTGAGCTGTTACCCTGGAGTTGAATCCTGGGAAGAGGGTTTAATAATGAAAAAATCAGAACTAAACTATCCACCCTATTAAATATATTTCGATTAAATTGAGTGTTTTTGTTTATTTTTCATTCATTCAAACATGACTATGAACAAAATACATATACTATTTGGTCTCATGTTTAATATCAAAGTGTTGTATATGTTCCCCACATCTAAGTAGAAATTTGAGAACATGTTAATGCAAAATACCTCACTTAAAAATGAAATTCGAAAAGTGTTTAGATTCTATCTTTTTTTAATGAAATCATTTAAATAATCTTTTTAAAATGTTAATAACAATATTATAGATGAAACAATTGCGTGTAGAAGAACATTTATTAAGACAGAATAAACATCTATATCAAAAAATATTAATTTATTAGACACTTAAAAAAATGACATGCAAATAAGCAATATCGAGACTTGTTTGACAGATATCAATATATATATATATATATATATATATATATATTTAGGCAGCATATTTTCATTTAGGCAAACATTATTAAATAACACAGAGTGGTTTTGTTTGATGCGACTTTTTTTTTTCTCAATTTTCCGAATTGTCCATCAAATTTTTCGGTCAAATTGATGTAAATATGATCCATGGGTTTCTTGTTCCATTCTTTTTTCTTTTTTACAAGTACTTTCGATTTGAATCGTCAAATCATCTTCAGGCGGTATTAGTTTTAGTGTATATACAAATTATGACTTTACTGTTGTGCTCATTTTTTTATTATAACGACAAGTAGTTTATAACTTGAAAAAGCGTCTGTAAAGTTGAAATGTACAGGAGAGCGTGATGGCGTTCTACACATATGAGAGATTTAAAAGTGTGACTGTTTAAACCGGTCAGAAATTGATGACGTTAAAGAAAGTGCATACAATTCAAACGCATAACTATCTTATGGCTAAGAATTTGGTAATGTTAATTATTATGCTAGACAATTTAAAATATTGCGACTAGTTTCATAATTGACATCATTAATTGTGGGATGTTTAGTTTTTATGTAGAGGGCTTCAAGTATTTTTAATTTTTGATATTGCTATCGTGGTGTATTATTTTGGTATTGTTAACAAAGATGTTTCTATATTGGGAAGGGGGTGCAATTATGTTTTTTAAGGTGTTGGCATATAGAGCTAGTGTCGGAGATATGTAGGGATAGTCTTCGGGATAGTGTTGTGGAAGTGAAACCTATGTAAGAATTAGTTTTTTATTGTTGTCGGAGATACATTCTCCCATAGGGCATTGTAACTGATATATTACATTGGTTCTTCCTAATGTATTTTGGGTTTGAGAAGTGTTATTTTTTAACAACATAGTTTGATATTTTCATTTTATTATAATAAATGATAAATCATATTTTATCATCAGAATTGGTGGGGGATATATAGCGATGTATTATATTTTTAATAGCTTTTTCATCCAATTTAAAGTTTGGATGCATTTTGTTACAATAGAATAGATTCATGTAGTGGGAATTATTTAGCTTATTATTAGTAGTATTATCTAAATTTCTAATCTTTAATTTTATTTGTTCATCAACAATATAATATGGAAATAGATTATTAATTAGGACTAGCTTTATGTTTTTTAATTCATTAACAAATATTTTTTTTGGATGAGGAGATTAATTTTGCACGGTTTAATAGATTTTTGACCATGCCAATTTTATATCTATATAGGCATTCACTTTTAAAACTTAAAATACACGTGTTAATAGATGTATGTTTTTTATAGGGAGAGGTGATGAATGTATCACTGTTGGAGTCAATGAGAACATCTAAAAACGGAATTTTATTTTTAACATTAAGCTCATGAGTGAATTTAAGAACTGAATTATTTTGAAAAGTATCTTGTATTTTTTTTTTATTTCATCTATACTATTTACTAAAATAAGAATATCATCAACGTAGCGGGCATAAATGGGAGGTTTAGTGATTATATAAAATATTTTATTTTCGAGGTCGGCTATGTAAAAATTACTAAAGGTCGGTCCAAGGACAGATCCCATAGAAACTCCGTCAATGTGGGTATATATGTTGCCCTCATGGTCACGGAAAGGGACTTCAGTTGTGCAAATAATAATAACTTTTTAAGTAGTTCAGGATCAATTTTTAGAGGGGGAGGGATGGGTTATTATATAGGTTATTAATAATTATATCAATTGTTTTGTATACAGGGACATTTGTAAACAAACTTTCAACGTCGAGTGATGCAGTCATTTTATTATCTGTCTTTTGGGGTATGCTGTATATGTAAGAGCTCATGTGTGGATTTTACACTATATTTACTAGGTAAATAACGGGATATAAGATCATTAATAGTTTTAGTTAATTTATATATGGGGGTAGGGACTTGAGTAATTATTGGGCGGGGAGGAGAGTTTGGTGTATGAATGTTTCCAGTAGCGTACAAGTAACCGGGTTTATAATCTCCAATTATTTTGGGGAGTTTTACGTTATCAATTACGGCATTATTGGCTATAATAAGTTTGTTTACTTGTGTCTTGAGTTTATCTATGAGGTTTCTTTTAATTTGTTTAAATTTCGAATGGTCATCTAAAATTGTTTGTAATTTAGTGTAATAGTCTGATTTGTTGAGAACGACATAGATGTTGGTTTTATCTGCTTTTTTAACAATTATGTTTGGATGGTTTTGAAGTTCATTTAGAGTGTTTTTTTTTTAATTGATGTAGATTTTTGTTTTTTATCGTACCTGTTTTTTTATGGCTTCAGCCTCGAGTAAATCCTTAATTCCGAGATGTGTAGTAATATGTTGTTCGGTTTCCAGTTTGACGATGTTTTCAAAAAGGAGTTCGATTTCGGCCTTTTTATTTTGGTGGTTGTATCTACCAAATAAATGACAGTTAGGTCCGAGGTTAATAAATTCCTTTTGTTGTTCGGTGAGTTCATGGTCGGATAAGTTAATAAAGTTCTGTGTTTTGTTCGGAAGGAAGATGGAGCCTTTGTGGAGAGTGTTGAGTTTTTTTTTGGATAGTTATTCTGTGTGAATATTCGAAGTTATTAGTTATTTCAGTGAGGCGTTGCTGGATTACAATATATTGATCAGTGGTGACAGTATTCTTCAATTTGTTTTCAAGTTTGTTAATTTCGGAGGTTTGCTGGGTAATAACTTCTTGGGCGGTGGCAATTTGTCGCTTAATTAAGTTAAGTCTGAAGTTCCAAGTATCCGTTTCATGTTGTGCGGCTGCATCATGTAGTTTACATTGTGTGTATTTAGGCAGCATATTTTCATTTAGGCAAACATTATTAAATAACACAGAGTGGTTTTGTTTGATGCGACTTTTTTTATTTTTTCAATTTTCCGAATTGTCCATCTAATGTTTCGGTCAATTTGATGTAAATATGATCCATGGGTTTCTTGTTCCATTATATTTTCCTTTTTGTAAGTTCTTTCGATTTGAATCTCAAATCATATTCAGGCGGTATTAGTTTTAGTCTCTTTACAAATTATGACTTTACTGTTGTGCTCATTTTTTTATTATAACGGCAAGTAGTTTATAACTTAGAAAAAGCGTCTGTAAAGTTGAAATGTACATGAGAGCGTGATGGCGTTCTACACATATGAGAGATTTAAAAGTTTGACTGTTTAAACCGTTAAGAAATTGATGACGTTAAAGAAAGTGCATACAATTCAAACGCATAACTACCTAATGGCTATATGTATATATAATATATATATATATATATATATATATATATATATATATATATATATATATATATATATATATATGTCTTCGTGGGTCTCAAGAAGTGGATATCTTTGAAGAGTACAACCGAAATATCTTTGCACATATGTAACCAATGATGTTTGTATAAAAATTTATACTAAAGAAAATCACTATATTTCATTGAGCATTTTTTATAAACGTCTACAGAAACTAATATATATATATATATTTATATATATATATATATATATATATATTTATATATATATACACTTACATATACATATATAAATATACATATATATATATATATATACACACTTACATATATACATATATACATATATAAATATACATATATATATATACACACTTACATATGTACATATATAAATATACATATATATATATATATATATGTATACACACTTACATATATACATATATATATACATATGTAAATATACATATATATATGATACAATTCAATCAAATAAAACAGCAGTAAAGAAATAAGAAACAAGTGCCACTGTCGTTATGAGTCAGTCATTAACATAGTTTCCATCGGGTTCAGTCTGTGTCGTAGACTGACTATCAAATAACAAAGTTGCGTTTCGATTGTAGACAACTAATCACCTATGTAAGGCAATTGGTTACATGTTCGCACTGTTTTTTCCTCTCTTCATTTTTCTCTTTTTCTTACAACAACAACGACAGGACATAGAGGGGAGTCATCTGTGTTTCAGTTCATTAAGGCATCATTGTAAACAGAATAATATATACAAACAGCAAAATCAAGCCCATATGCATAGTGCTTCTCTCTCTCTCTCTCTCTCTCTATATATATATATATATATATATATATATATATATATATATATATATATATATATGTATATCTATATACATATACGTGTGTCTGCATATACATTTATGCATATGTATATATAAGATTTTATACATTCAAGTATATATACACTTATATACATTAACATATATATGTATATATATGCGTATATATACAATCATGTATACATAAACATATGTAAAAATATAATTCATATAATATATATATATATATACATATATATATATATATATATATATATATATATATATATATATATATATATATATATATGCAATCATTGATTAACATAACAGAATTCGTCTCTATAATTATATTTTTAAAAATAAATTTAAAATTTTCTGATGAGTCTTTTTTGTATTAAAATCAACAACATTAATAGATGTTACATAGGTTTCACGAACGTTTTCGATTCTCTGTTGACGTATCATCAAGTGTCAAAAGCAAATAAATAAAAAAGCATGCGAAAGAAGTTATTTTTAAAGACGACAGTGAAATGCGCAGAGAACGTTGTTCGCATAGTTTTCAGAAGTCGTTTACGATTTAAATTCACCATGACATCACAGAACAAATCGCATTACGTTAAGCATTTTAAAATGTTACCAGTGGTTTCATATGTGATGTAGTTAATTTTAGGTTGTTGTGATTTTATTTGGATAGGTTCCGGAATTTTAAATTTTTTTGAAATTGGTTTCGAAATGTATGTATATATATATATATATATATATATATATATATATATATATATATATATATATAACGACTCCTAATTCAGGATGACTCTCAACACTTTAACTGTATTTCTCAGTAGCCTATTATGTCTATAGTAGAAAAGTGTCTTGTTTAAAGAGAACTATTTTTAAACCATATTTATACATACCCTTATATAAAGAAACCTATATACGCCATAATCACGTTTAAACACCGGTTCACGTTAGATTACCGAAGGTAAGCAACGGTGAGCCTTGTCAGTACTAAATGGGTGATCATTTAAGAACGCCCAGTACTGTATGTGGTCTGGAGATGATATGAGCACTACCAGGTTCTATCATGCCCACAGAAAAGTTAAGGCATATAAGGTATCTGGCTGACCAACTGAGGGCGTCCCTGGATGTTATGGGAAAAACAGCAACAACAACATAACAAATATGATATAATCACATACGTTCAGATATATATTGAACCGCACTTATGGATATATATTAAGATATACATATACATAGATGTATACATAACATTGACACTTATTTATATATGGAAGTGACATATGTAGATAACATGAATAATTATATATAACTATCTAAATATATACATATGTATTTACATCAAAATACATATGTATATATATATATATATATATATATATAGGTATATGTATATCTTAGTATAAATATATCTATTGTTATATATCAATTTATATATATATATATATATATATATATATATATATATATATTCATTTAAAAAGGATGCGCGAGAAATCTCTCAAAGGGCCTTTCGACTATTATCTCGTCAGGAGAAAATCGATAGTTTTTAATAAATAATATCGCGTAAAGAAAGAGCAAACGGGGAATTGAATGTGCCAAAATTAACAGTGGAGCGATTAAAAGAAGTCAATTGAATGATTTCATTAAAAAAACGATTTCGTAAGGATAGTGTGCCTTAAACAAATTATCGTAATATTGTATACCAATTTAAATGCCACTGCGGTGCTGGCTATATAGGGCGTACTTCCTTGCATTTGGAGACCCGCATAAACCAGCACGTTCCATCAAAACTACGACAGGGAAGGGTAGGATCCTTGTGTTACCTCTCCTCTAATTCTTTGGACTATGCTATTGGCCAGCATTTGGTTGAAAACCCAAGTTGTGCCAGTAGCTATAAAATACACCGTTTTGAGGTCTTGCATAGAGCAGATTCCAAGAACCATTTTTAAATATTGGAATCTGTCTCCATCGCTACTCGCAGACCTTCCTTGTGTCGGCAGAAGGAATTTGTCAGATCGCTAAATCTCTGTGGGAAACTTTTAATCCCCTCCCCTCCCTGTCTCTTGTTTTTCCCTAATGTAGTACCTTTTGATCGTTTTTTTTAATGAAATCATTAAATTCACTTCTTTTTATCGCTCCATCATTAATGTTGGCACATTCAATTCCCCGTTTGTTCTTTCTTACTACGATATTATCATCGATTTTCTCCTGACGAGATGATAGTCGAAAGGGCTTTTAGAAAAATTGCCGCGCATTTTTTAAAAATGCATTTGTAAGTTTTGTACCCCAAAACATTTATATATATATATATATATATATATATATATATATATATATATATATAGTAAGTTATGAAAATATATTCATGGCAATTAAGCTACACAGAAACTCCCGCGTTTCATCCCCGGGGGAAATCTTTAGTCTAAAATGCATGGAGTTAGCTTTGCCGAGTGTTTTTATATACATGACTTGCTTGTTAAACAATCAGATACTTAGTTGTTCACTTAGCCAATCCGTGGGCTTCGCACGAACCAAGGTCTGGTTAGTTTTACTTCCTATTTCATCTTCTATCTTTCGGATTTCTATAATGGGTTACCTTATTTTAACTCGTTGTTCCTTGTATTTCTGTTGTAGGTTTTAGTTTATTTTTGTACTCATTTGTTTGTTTATTTATTTAATTATGTATTGTTAACCTAAGGTAGATGTTATTCTGCTGGTTGCTATCTCACTTCTACACTTTAATAAATTTCAGGGGTATTTAAAGTTTAGGATTTTAAATTTCTTATTCAGACATAATCTACACGGGTGGTCTAAATTTCTACATTTACTGGCCTGCCGTATTATTTTCCACTCAATTATTGCTGAGCGTCTATTTTCTTTGAGCTCCCAATAATTGTTTGATAGTGCAGTTTTAACTTGACGTTCCCTGTTTTTAAATGTGCTTTTTTGTCATAATATCTGGTTTTAAGATGTGGGGAGGTCATACCCACGTAGTAATAACAATAATGTTATTCGGTCTTTCCTATGAACATAGCGTGGCTTGGTATACAATACTTTTGGTTAGGCATTTATTTTGTATCTGACAAAGTGTACAAGTTATGCAGTTATATATTTTCTCTTTATTGCTAACTTATTCATTTCTATTCGGGTAATTACTACTAGGGGTTTTGTTATTTCTATGTGTAGTGCATATATGTTTGTTTTTAGTGTTATTTTTGCTATATTTGTCACTTCTTTATGAAATCTGTAATTTTCCTCTTCTTCTCTGCTGTTCTATTTTAGTATTTTGTTATTGTGGGGCTAAATTATCATTTCTAGGTTTTTGCAGCGGCTGTAGGACCGTTTTAGGTTATTTTTATTGAATATTGTATGCAGGGGATTGGTTACGGAGGAAGTGTTTTTCCATTAAATTAAGATATTGTTTGCCCAGTTTAGTTTTTAGCATTTTATTATAGGGCGGTGTATACCAGATTATATTTATTTTTCTTTTATTTTTAATTTTATTATTATGTAGTTTAGATTTAATGTTGATATCATGTTAGCCACTTATTTTTAGAGCTGTATTGAAAATGTTGCTTGATTTTCAAAATAAATTTTCGTTGCTAGAATTATTCAATAGAACTCATAACTTTGGAATTATCTTTTAAATATCGTTCGTAAGTATTTTTATTTAAGTGTAACGTGACATCTAGAAAGTGAATATTCTTTCTATATAATTTCCTAGACTCTAAGCTATACAAAAGAGCTGCCAGAACTGCAGCCATCTAGACTTGTATCTTGGTGTCAATCATTATCTCTCTGTCTTTCCAGAGCCCATTACCAAGCTTCTGAAATGCGCTTGACGTTTTAGCTATTTGGTTAACTATTTCATCATTCAAGTATTAACTGTGCTACCAATACATTTGACGTGTTTCACATACTTGAAGTTATGGCCGTCAACTTTAATTGACTTTGCAGGAAACACGTGAACAGGTGGATTCTGTTTCACCCCTCTCATTTGCTTGTGTGGAGAGTCAGGCTTGTGAACAACTTCAGTTTTTGCGATACTGATTGTTAATCTAAATTATTTACACGCTGTAGAGAATATGTCCATCAGTTGTTGATCTTCTTCGAAATGCGTAGCTACAAGTGTAGTATCGTCAGCAAAGAATAAGTCACGGATTATACCAGTTAGAGTTAGATATTTGGCTTTAGACATATAATGGTTGAAAATGCCGCCATTTTTTCTAAATTTAATCCTGACACTAACATCAGTTTAAGTAAATGCGTGGTTACACCGCCACTGAAAAATAGGGGGCAAAAAGTACCGGTGCCATAACACACCATTGCTTGACAAGCCTCGTTTTACCGTACTTGAAAATGTCCGGTGGGATTGTATCTTAACCAGGTACTTTTCCTGGCATGATTTTCTTAATAGCTGCCAAAACTTCCTGAAAGGCCGATAAAAATGGCAGCACTGGGATTTCCGGACGTTGCGGGATGGAGTCAAGAATACTCCTGTCAGTACAATAAGTATTGTTGAGGACAGTATCAAAATGTTCATTCCACCTTTTTAAAATGTCAGCATTGTCCGTCATTTAATGGGGGACAGACTATTTTTCTGCGGACCAAACTCTTTCTACATTATTTTATAATGAAAATCAGCCTGTGCAGACCACTATCCCTCTTTTATTGCACATAGAGATTTTTTAACCTGACTTTTGCAGGTTGTGTAAGCTTTTATTTTCAGAAGAGTTTTTATCCTAAATCCAAAATTTGTGCGAATTGTGAAGTTTTTGGAGTACAGACTGTACTTCCTGATTGTGATCATCGAACCGATCCTGAGCTTCCAAATAGGTAACACAAGAGATGTTGAGTGAGTAGCACCACGCAAAGCTTTACAAGACGATTCAATGTCACTACCGATGTAAACTGTTTCCAGCAATGCATCCAACTCTTCTGATAGTTTTTCTTGTTGATCAATAGATTTTAAAGGCAAACTATTAATGCGCTCTGCAGCAGAAGATTGTTTGCACCTTCTGTGATCTATAAGAATTTGTGCTTTATTACGAGGCAAAGCGTGATCTGAGAGGTAGCATGCTGTATTAAAAGCTCTTGTTAATTCAAAGTCGTTTCTATCCAGTCTTTTTGTTATCACGTAATCGATCATGTGCCAGTTTTGAAGTGAGGATGTATCCATGTGGTTTTAAAGCAGTTTATTTCTGTTGAAAAAATGTTTTTGTAATGCGGGTCAGATTCTCTGCAGAAAG
>OY744539.1:49576698-49846698 GCA_963556195.1 Sepiola atlantica | reverse complement strand
ATAATCAATACATTTAATAAAATCTAGAATATTTAACATGAGAGATTAATTTCTTTACTTTATATTTAAAAATTCTTAAAATACGAAAAAATGCCAAAATACTGAAAAACACTGAAAAATAAAAAGTAAATAATTAAATTATAAAGAAATTTTTAAATATATATATTATTAAATCTAACAGTTAATCAATCACCATACAATACCTATCATTTATCTAATATTACACACATATTTTTAAATACAACATATATATACAGAACATCAATTTAAAACTTATTAATTTTTATTTTCTGCGGGACTTGTTAGAACCTACGCTGACCATGTATTCTGCCATCCATTTTGGCAGATTCCCTGCACTGACGGAGTTTTCCTCTGGTGTTTATAATTTTTGACAAAGGGCAGTTTTTTTCCTGAAATAGTAAAAAAATAATTTTTAATCATCCGGACATCACACAAACAGCTAACACCACACTTGCTGTTATGTAAGATTTTTAGAAAAAATAAATAGGAATGTTATATAATGGGGCGCATGTGATTCCACCTCCAAAAGACACACCATTTCCACAGAGGTGTCTTGAACCTAGTGCAGATATAATGCTTAACAATAGAACAGCACCTAAAATTAAATTTGTGTGCTGACCATAAAAGGTTATATGTTTTGAAATAGGGGTTTCTGTTTGTTCCCCTAATTCGCTAGTTAGAAAAATGACCATCGGTTGTAAATCGATGTTATGGAGTACGAGAGTAAGGTGAGTGTATGCCTATGTGTTGGTGTGAATACCCCGGGTCAGAGGTGAGACCGTTGTGGGTTCAGGGGTGAACTGAGCAGGTTATTGGGCGATGTCACCCGATAATGTTTATGACGGAGAGGCCCACGAGAGCCGAGGTTGATCGTACGAGAGGTTTCATTACATCCCGAAGATAACGTCATGGGCCGAATGGAACGGCCGGTTAAAGAGGTTGGACGTTAGAGGTCTAACCGTACTAACTCATGGTTCTGAGGAGACCTACAGCGGGGGCGTAATAAAAATCAAAATCGTAGGATTGTTTTTTTTGTGTAGGGAGGGGAGGAATGTTATATAATGGGACACATGTGATGATGGACGTACAAAGAGATCAGAAAAACTTGCGCGATTTGTAACGGAATCATCTCGTGCAACTTTGGTGCGATGTTTTTCTCACGATTCGCGGTGACAGTTGGCGAGACCTCGGGTCAGGGGTGTGGTCGGACCTGTGCGTTGATCACCAGATTTTGTGACTTCACAGTTTTCTCAATGAGAAAACTAGGGTGATTAGGAGAGTTATTGACGGGAAGCCGACGAGTCAAGTCGCATTAGCCATGTATCGATTAAATAAGATAGGGGAATTCAGATCCCAAAAAATGAGAGCAAGACAATGTCGCCCTATTCCTTCCCTTGCAAGTGATAAAGTAATTAGAATTAACTAGCGTAAGCTTCTCTCTCTCTCTCTGTTTCAACGAACATGAAAATAAATGGCTCGGAACTACAGGAGGAGACTTGTTATATTTGGTTATGTGTAGATTGATTTCAGTTACAGAAGGAAACCGCGGCACGAAATTGTGACAACGACAAAGCGTCTGCAGAAAGTGGTCACAACGACAACGAGAGTGGTGTTAGCTGAAAGGGAGAGATTGAAGCCGGGACCAACTGGCAAGACCACTGGACGTCGCCCGGATCGAGAAACGACATATCGTCCCGTTAGTAAGCGATGTTGTTCGTTGGATCAACGACGCAGCTGTTGTACTACGCCATAGATTCCGACATACGAACATATTATAAGCCAAATAAGTAAGTCACATTTCGATTTTTTATTTTTGTTTCTTTCCAGCTTACATATTACCCGGAATTTGCATTGCACACAGCCTTTTAAAAACATACTACTACTATTCCCAGCAATGCTTCAAGAAAACTACCATCCCCCCCTCTCTCTCTCTCTCTCTCTCTCTCTCTCTCTGTACACATATATATATATATACATATATATAGGCAGCATTTTCTCTTTCAGGCAAGTATTGTTGAATATAATAGACAACTCATGTCTAGATATCCTTTGGTAGATCATTTTAATTATCTGAATTAGGAGCTTAGTTTCGGATGGGAATTGGCTGATGAATTTGCCATAATTTGCATCTGTCTTCCAAGTACTTTCGGACCCATCTGGGTCTATCTTTAGGGGGAATGAAGCTAATCAGTCTAGACCATGTGTAGTATTTATAGAAGTTGTTTGGCGGGAATTGTGTACTAAGTACGAAACTATATTTGAGTAATAAACATTTGAGAATATTATTACATATATTATAGTTAATTCTATTAATTAGTTTTTTATATATATAAAGGGATTCTAATATATAGAGTTTTTGTTTGTTAGTACTCATTTCTACATTGTTTGTATTTTCTACATGGAGTTTTCTGAATTCTGATCGGGGGCAGGAGTGGTTGTAAGTTAAGTGTTAGGATATGGCGCTAGTG
Source organism: Sepiola atlantica (assembly GCA_963556195.1). Lineage (NCBI taxonomy): Eukaryota > Metazoa > Mollusca > Cephalopoda > Sepiida > Sepiolidae > Sepiola > Sepiola atlantica. The sequence continues at coordinate 49,844,209 of OY744539.1, read as the reverse complement.
TTAGACAAATGCATCGCAACCTCCTCGACAAAGTCGTGGTAATCAAACCTATGTATATGTGTTTTCTTCGTAGTCGGAGACACAGTCTCCCGAAGGGCATTTAAACTCATAAACAAGGTTTATCTTATCCAAGACCCTAACTGAGGGGGAATAATTATTTGTGATTATAAGGTTAGTGTTTTTTACTTTATTGTATAAAATTATCTGTTTTACTTTTTTATTTGTGTCAGTAGGGAATACGTTCTTATTAATAATATTTCTTAGAACTTGTTTATCTATTTTATAGTTCTGATGGAACTGGTTACGATAAAATAGTTTAATAGTTGTGTTAAGTGGAACATTGGATTTATTATCATTATCATAATTATTATTATTATTATTATTATTATTATTATTATTATTATTATTATTATTATTATTACAGCCTGAAGGTCATTTTCTAAAGATTCAGCCATTGAGTCAGATATGTACGCGTCTTTCCTACATGACAAATGTAGAACGTGTTGTCGTCAGCCAATATACATATTTCAGACTCGATGTCATCAGAAAGTTCATTTATGAAAATCAGGAACAATATGGATTTATGATGTACACCTTCATTTATTTCATGTAGCTTAGATGAACTGCCATTGAGGAAAACTTGTTTTTTTTATTTTAGTTAGGAAGGAACTAATTATATTAAATATATGTCCAATAATACTATATGAGTGAATTTTCGGAGGGGTCCCTTACGCCATACATAGTGACAGACATTGGATATATCAAACGCTACTGCCCTTGCTGAACATGTTTTTCCAGTGTATGATATATGCGTTCATAAATGACCGTTAAGATATCCGCAGTAGATAGTGCTTGTCTAAATCCATACTGGTGGTGAAGAAAAAGTTTAACATTAACTTGGTGCCGGACTATCGCTAGATTGATTAAGGATTCAAAGATTTCTGCAAAAATCGGGAGAAGACTGATTAGGCGAAATTTCTGAAAAGCTGTTGTATCCCCATAATTCTTGGAGACTGGTTCCACAGAGGCAATTTTCCAGCTCTCAGAGAAGCAACATTCAGCAAGGCATTTGTTTTAAAGTTTCGATAGAGCAAAGGGGCAGTGCTGCCGAGCATTTCTTTATTAATATTACCGGTAAAAGACCAGCCCACAAGCTTTGGATGTGTCCATGTTTTTATGATGATCCTTACCTGAGTTGAGACGATGACTAGGGGTTCAAGTCTGGCTTCAGTCCGCAATGGAAATTTCGATAGATAGTGGTTTGCTGAGTCTAATGGTGAGTTTAAGTCGAACCGTTGGGCAAGTAGTTCGGCCTTATCAGCTGCCGTGCAAACGACATCATTTGATAGCGGAGGAATCGCTGATTGTCCATTGTTCACAACATTATTATAGATGTTCCACACATCGCGAGTGCTTAGTTTCTGTGATTGAATGCGTGTTTTGGTTATCACTGTATACCTTCTCTTTGCTCTATCAATGCCTTAAATTATTTCTTGATTCTATAAATTTCTGTATATTCGCAGTTGACTTATGACGGACGAACTTTCGGAATACTTGCGACTTCTCAGCAATGGAAACTGAACATTTCGAGGTGAACCCTTGAGGGGAGTGGGGTCTGCTGAATAATGTTCGCATGAGGACATGAGTTTCGATGCCTGTTTTACCTATTCGGCTAACTCATCTGCATGCTGATCAGCAAGGAGTGCGATCGGTTCCCTCTATGGGGCGTCGCTAATGTGATCTCTGATGGACTCAGAATCAGCCTGCTCGTAGTATATCGTAGTTTTGAACAACGGCTCATTAGTTTTTGAAGAGTATTTTAGGGTAGTACAATCATGAACACAATTTTAGGGTGGTACAATCATGAACACAATTTTAGGGTGGTACAATCATGAACACAATTTTAGGGTGGTACAATTATGAACACAATTTTAGGGTGGTACAATCATGAAAACAACGTGATCAGCGTTCCCGAGCGGGCAATTTGTTTCAGTCACACAGGCCTCGGGCAGTGAGGCCAGGTCGAGAAGTGAGGTTTGTTGGTTTATTCGATCAGAGAGGCGAGTCGGGAAAGCGACAGTATGTGAGAGGAAGGAATCTAAGGAAAAATTAGACGTACAGTTACCGGCTGCGTCAATAAAACTGAAGAATCCTAGCCAGTCATAGTGGTGTGCATTAAAATTCCCAAATACATGTAATTGGGCATGCAAATCGAGTAATAGTGATCGATCTTTGCTTTCCGAAACAGCGTTTAGCACGATACAGTCTTAGGTCGAAGGTGAACGGCATAAGAAATATTAGTAACTAATGCGGTGATGTAAAGTCAATCTACAGCACATGTAGTCTTGGTAATCTAATTCTAACCTAGATTTTTTAGTCAGAGTGAGGATGTTCCGAACATAAACTCCTAGCCCGTGCATATGTTTGCCAGAGTCTTTACGGTAGAGAGATAGGTTATTAGTCATGTCAAAGTGGTGAGAGGAGGTTGAAGATTGAAAGACGTTTCACTTATTGCTAGGATATCCAGCGTGTTTGTCAGGAGAAAAGTGTGGAGGTCGTAGATGTTAGCTCAACGTCCCCGGATATTAGTGAATGCGAGCCTGAAAGGCAGAGGCGAAGATGTGTTGTGTCGAGTGTCTGGTTAACGCTTGATTTTTGTATTTTGCAATGACATGTTTTTTTTATAGAGTGGGGTGGACAAAGTGGGTTACTGTAGGGTCCATATTCATGCGCGACATAGTAAGTAAAGCTACCAACAGTATAATATAACCGATGATTGAGCAGCCGTTCCTAGCGCTACTTTAGAGTTTGGGGTTCTGTCCTGTCAGTCGGAAACAACAGCCAGACGAGCTGTCTAACCTGTACTTTCAACCTGTCGGAACAAGAGCGATTAAGACCGGTCATGTAAGACTTAATGACGATAACACTTTTATCAAGTTGTTTGGATAGAGAGACGGAATTCATTGTCTTAATCAGTAAACAAGACTCGGCACTGGGTGCCTTAAAGACCTTCCTACGCAGGCACCGTTGCGCCTGGATTATAGACAGAGAATGAGTGCAAGGCCGGACGATAGGAAGAGGCCATCTACTCTTTAAGCAATTTTAGGTTTACAACCCGGATATTTTGTTCGAAATTCTAGCTCTAGGAAGTTTGTCGACGAGGAATAATGAGGCCCCCCTCCGAAAGGTTTGCTGCCAAAACGTAAATGGTTAGTAGCAAGGTTTTACTATCGGAGTCTTCCTTCTCTGAATTGGATGGCCTGACCAGGTCTACGGATTCAACACACCGAGAGGGGATTGTCTGCGTCGGTGTACTAGTCGGGTATTTCTGTGTCCCCACAGGTATGATTAGAATATATTCATATATATATATATATATATATATATATATATATATATATATAGACAGATGGAATGACAGAATAAGTCCAGCCACCGCATCCTAAGGATAATGAAAATTAAAGATATTCTCCTCTTCTGACTCATAAGATGAAATTTATTGTGGGCACATTTCACCGGTCATTATGGTGTGTAAGAGGGTTTAATCTATTTTTCTGTAGGTTCCATAAACGGGCACTTACAAATGGCGGTGCAGTATGAAAGGCAATTTAGTAGTTGGGTAACGGTTCGAACTACTTGGATAAAAATATTGTTTAACTAAAAATTAGTCATCGCAACGTAAATACAAAGATAGTTTTAAAAAATCAATAAACAATTAAGAACGTCTCTATTTTTCGCCTTTAAGCTTTAGTTTTATTGCGGTCTCCAGTTGGTGGCAGATATAAATATGGCTCAACTAGTGGCTCTTTAGGTTAACGTAAAGCGAGTGCGTTATGGTGGGACATCTACCTTCTTTAACTACATTTGATAGTGGATTCCTCCCCCTTTTTTTCTATTTCAAACTCGAACGCGTTGACTCTTCTAAAAGCTCGCAGAATATTAGCAAGTAAACAAAAGACGGACAAATAAAGAATTATGCACAGGCAAAAGAAGCAAAACATGGAGAAATATTGTTTAATTAAGAAGTTGTCATCGCAACGTTAATAGATGGATTATTTAAGACAGAGACAGTTTACAAATATGAAATCATGAACTTAGCTTTCTTTCTTTTAATTTCGCTTAAAGGCATTAGTTTCTATTGCGGTCTCCATTCCAGGTCGGTGGCAGATATAAATATGGGTTAATACGTAGGTCTTTAAGCGGGAGTCAAACTAATGCGTTTGGGTGGGACTTCACCTTTTTTTTAGTACATTTGATAGTGGATTATTTCCCTTTGTAATCTCTTTCTACCTCGAACGTGTTGACCCCTCTATAACCTCGTAGAATATAAGCAAGTAAACAAAGACGGACAAATAAAGAATTTTGCGCAGGCAAAAGAAGCAAAAACATAGAAAAATAGTGTTTTACTAAGAAGTTGACATCGCAACGTTAATACATTAATTATTTAAGACAGAAACAGTTCAGAAATTAGAAATTAAGAACGTATATATCAGCATTTTTCTATGTATTTTATATACAAGTATAAATATATTTTATTGTCTTATTTCACGAAGAAATCAAACAGACATGCTGGATTTTCTTTTGTGGAATTATACACTTTTCTGTGAAGCTTACTTGCGATATTTTTTGGAATATCATGCGTATATAAATTCGAATATCAGAATAACAATTAAGAACAAAGCATGTAATATATTACTGATTCGTTAATTGTGAGGTAAGAGACAGATTATTAGCGCAACATTCCATTTCAAAATTCAAGTATTTCAGATTTGCATTAAATTTCATCAACAGTCATTAGTCAACAATTAAGCAAAATTCCCTCAATTTTCATGTTTTCTTAGAATTTCTTTTAGAATCAAAATTTCATGAATAGTGCTGATCCAAATTTGAATCATGACATAAGGTCTAGTATCTTGACATTTCTCTTCGTAAGGGGACATAAACGCTGCTAATTATTATGTTTTACTCGGTAGTTACAGGTTAAATCGATTTAGACTTTTAATGAATTTCCGGTTCTATAGCGGTTTATATTTTAAGAATGTCTCACTTATTTCGTGTTCATGTTTTATTTTTCATCAATATAACAGTCATGACATGAATTTAAATTGCCGTTTTAATTAATTTTTATTAGCTAAAATTAATGTCTTCCCAGCTCAACTTGAACAATTAGCGAAATTTAAATCGAACATTTGAGCCGCTGGACTTATTTTTTAGCTTGGATTTGATTTAATTTTATTCCGTGATTGACAAGTGTTTTTTATTGTGAATAATATAATGTTTAGTTAGTGAAATTTCAATGTTGATCAATTTATGCATAAATAACCTGCATTGCTGCATTTTCCTCAAATAAAATGTTGTGCTAATTTTTTATGCGTATTTTAAAAAAGAAAACTAAGATTAGAAATTTGTATTTCCATACGATTTAATTTTTATTTGCTATACATTTTATAAAATGACTAGTTTTAAAATACCCAGAAATGATCACTAAAAATTAATAAGGAATAAGTTTTGAGCTTATACGATAAGTTTTAAAAAACCAATACTCCAAGTATATACCAAGATATCACTTAAATATGTGTCATATCTTTATTGAATTGCGATAGAACTGCATACGTATAACTTATAGATTGTAATTTATTAATAGCATTTTAAGTAAAAAAGAGAATACAATAGTTCTAAATAATTAAAAGTGATGTCCTAGTCATATGTACATTTATTCTAGGAAAATAATTATTAAAATAATAGTTGTATAATTGTATAATACACACTGTTTATATATATATATATATATATATATATATATATATATATATATATATATATATATATATATATGAGAAGAGAAGGATTAAGGTAATCCGACGTGATGGGAAAATGATGAAGGAAACCCCAAAAATGGATGTTTTTTATGTGTACATCAACGTTTCGTCTTTATTTATAAGACTTCATCAGGATGATAATATAGAGAAAAATGTTATGCAAGTACAAACACATGTAGGGTTGACATATTGGGAAGAAGGGAATAACATAATGGCCACTACTGGGTGGACGTCCGTACTTGGTGAGGAGTGAAAAATGAATGTTGATGAAAATGAGTGAGGAAGAAGTGGAAAGATGGGGGTGAACAAGGACTACTGTGGCTGGTAGTAAGAGAAAGAGGTGGGGGATGAGCAAGAATAATGTGGATGGCAGAGATGGAGTGGAGGAGAGGGAGGAAGGAGATGTTTGAACAGATGGCTGCGGTCAAGACTGAAGGGGAAAAAGTAAGTTGGAATGTTTGTGTGTGGGGGGGTATAAAGAGAAAAGGAGGGTGGGTAGAGAAAGAGGGGGCTGTGATTTTGGTGGATGGGCGAAAGTTATGGTCTTAGAGAGCGTTTTGAGAAAATGAGGGGATTTAAGAAGGGGGTATGGAAGAGTGAAGGTACGAAAGAAATAGTTGAGAGGGGGAATGGGTGAGGGGGAGAGGGAGGATTTGTTGTGGTAGGGTATGATATATTTGAAATATTTGGAAGATGATGGCAGATGTGAGCAATGCGTGGAGGGGTGGAAGAGAGGGAGGAGGGAGTTAATTGAACAGGTAGGTATGGAATATTTGAAATATTTGGAAAATGAGAAAGTTTCATTGAACTGAAGTGTTCAAAATGTGAGGGAAAAACGGAATGAGTTAGAGAAAGTAAAGATTCATGGAGAAAAGGGCAGGGTGTGAGAAAGTGGGAGAGTGTCATTAAGGTTAGAGATGAAAATAAATGTTATCTATAATCAGGCAAGTGTTTTTGATCTTGCTTATTAAAGGTGATAGGATAAAGAAGCCATTTCGTTGCTTGATGTTGGTGGAGGCGGTGATGAGAGCAGTTTCCAATAATCTTCGCCGAGATTTGTTGTTGATGTATTTTGTGATTCCGGGTATGAGAGCTCAAAGTAATAAACAGAGCAATAATGAAATGAAATATAGTAACACGAAATTACATAATCTTCGATGAAATAATTTATGTCAACCTTGTGGTATTGTCAAGCATCCAAGTTAGATGATTACATTTTTAGAAACTGAGAAAAATAATTATATTTGCATTGTCGAATGTGATTTTCAGAGAGAGGGTGAGTGACAACATATCTAATACATATTTAGAGAGAGCGGGAAAATGTATAATTTTATAGGGGGATTACATGATTATGACAAAGTGGGTAGAAAAAGTCATATATATGAAGAAAAATTGTGAAATTGTAAAGGTGTAGGAAGGGTATTCAATGGCTCTCAAGAAATACGGTCAGCGTGTCAAGAATAACCAGGCCTAAACCCCGCCTCTGCCCCTTGGAAAGTGGCATCACTGTCTGGTGACTAAAAAAGTATCTTAGTATCTTGGGGTGGGTAGGGGCATAAGAAAAATAAAAGATTTGAAAAAACCCACCAGACATCCAATATATATATATATATATATATATATATATATATATATATAACAAGTACCCCTCATCTCTATGCACCGTGGGGATCGTTGAATACTGTATACGCTGCTATCTCCGCCCTCTGTGCGAATACTAAATATGCGCCTATCGCCGCCCCGATGTGCATACTATATGCATATCTATCTCTTCCCCGGTGTGCATACTATATACATACGTATCTCTTCCCTGGTGTGCATACTATATACTTAACTACTTCTACACCAGTGTGCATACTATATACGTACCTATCCTCACCCTGCTGCGCATACTATATACATATTATCTTTGCCCCGGTGCGCATACTATATACGTGCATATCCCTGCAACACTGTGCATACTATGTACGTACCTATCCCCTCTTTGGTGTGATTTATCATATCATGGCCGTAGTGTGTATACTATATACGTACCTATCTCTGCCCCAGTGCGCATAATGTATATATATATATATATATATATATATATATATATATATATATATATATATATATATATATATATATGTATATACGTACCTATCTCTAACCTCGTGTGCATACATAAGAACTAACATTAATGCGGCTCTGTCGTATCAAATAAGCAAAATTATGTTCGTGCATGGTGTTTCAATATTATAAAAAAATAACTCATATTAATGCGCCCCTGTCGTACCAAATAACAACAATTAAGTTCATTCCTGTCGCGTCACTATCATAAAAATAAGTTATATTAAAGTTCCCCTGTTTTATTGAAGAACTCATATGGGGCGTTTGTGCTCCTGTTCATGAAGAAGAAGAAAAAAAGAAGAAGAATATAAGTAAACATATTCCATAGAGGAATGATACTGCACAAGCATATTTGTGCTAGTTAGAAGCAGAACTCATACTTAATCATCTCTACACCTCTCAAAAAGGAGAAGTTAACGCCAATCCTGTTAAAATATTTCTTTTTGTTAAGAATAAAGTATTTAACCCCTCATCTCAAATTGTAGCTTTTACTTTCCACTACCCGCCAAAATATTTTTAGTTAAAAAAAATGTCCCTCTCACCCATCATTTCACTCTCACCCACCCTAAGAAATAATTTTAGTTAAAAAAAAAAATTACCATAACCTAAAACAAAATTTTTACTCCTAAAGTAATATTTTTTGTTAAAAAAAAATCCCCCTCAAAAAACATTTTTTTCTATTCACCACCCAAAGAAATATTTTAGTTAAAAAAAAATCCCCCCCAAAAAAACATTTTTTACTCTTCACTACCCTAAGAAATATTTAGTTAAAAAAATTCCCCCCAAAAAACATGTTTTACTCTTAAACAACCTTAGAAATATTTAAGTTAAAAAAATTTTTTATTTCCTTCCCCTCATTTTATTTTACTTTCGTCTCCACCCTAAGGAATAGTTTTAGTTAAAAAAAATTATTTCCCCCACCCCCCATTTTTTTTACTTTCGTCCCCACCCAAAAGAATAGTTTTAGTTTTTAAAAAAATTGATTTCCTCCCCCCCCACCCTATTTTTTTTTACTTTCGTCCCCACCCAAAGGAATAGTTTTAGTTAAAAAATATATATATATAGTGCAATTGTGTCCGATAGTTTTGGAGCTCAATAGTGTCCATTATTTGTATTAATAGCAGCAAACATAACCGCACAATTTGTAAAAGTTATAACACCCTCTCTTTTACAGATTTCACATAGTTTTGGAGCCTATAAGTGTATATTATGTGTAGTAATAGACGCAAAAGTCGTAGCGTAATTCGTAAAAGTTCATCCTATAACCTCTGTTAAACATTTAACATGCTGATAGTGATCAATGTCAAATATGGTGTAATTGTGTCAAATAGTTTGGGAGCCTATAAGTGTTCATTATTTGTAGTGAAAGCAGCAGTAGTAGCACTGTTTCTTTGTAGTTATAGCAGCTTAGTTACTACTTTCGTAGAAGTTTTACCTCACTCTCTTTTACAGATCTGACATGTTAGTGGAGATAATGTCAAATATGGTGTAATTGTGTCAAATAGTTTTGAATCCTATCAGTGTTCATTATTAGTAGTAATAGCAGTATACAGAGAAGAACAATTATTAATGTTCTACCACACTCACTGTTACAGATCTGACAAGTTAATGGGGAATAATGTCAAATATGGTGTAATTGTGTCCAATAGTTTTGGAGTCTATAAGTGTTCATTAGTTGTAGTCATATCAGCACCAGTAGTAGCACTCTTCGTGAAAGTTTTGCCACACTCTTTGTTACAGATCTCACATGCTAATGGTGATTGCTGTCAAATATGGTGTAATTGTGTCAAATAAGTTTTAAGCCTATAAGATTTCACTATTCGTAGTAATATGAGGAATTCGTAAAAGTTATCCAGCATTCTCTGTTAAAGATGCAACATGTAAATGGGGATTAATATCATATATGGTGCAATTGTTTCAAATAGTTTTGGAGCCTATAAGTGTGCATGATTAGTAAATAATGCACACTTTGTAAAGTTGTAGCATTATTTGTAAATGTTCTACCACACTCTCTGTAACCGAATTGCTAATGGTGATTAATCAAGAAATGATGATGCTGGGAGATGCACCTTGTCTTCCCAAATCGTCATCCTTCTTCTTCTTCTTCTTCTTCTTCTTCTTCTTCTTCTTCTTCTTCTTCTTCTTCTTCTTGCTCAATCAACAGCTGCATCTGTTCTAAATATGAATGTGTAGTAAAGCAAGTGTCGCTCAACCCCAGTTACATGAATGAACTTGATGTGTGTTCTTTGATACAACAGGGGCTTATTTATATGAGTTTTCAGGGACTATGAAAAACACATTTAGGGGGATTGTGCAGTTTAGCACCCTATACGAACCCTTTTCCTGGCGTGTGCAGTATAGCGCCCGTATGTAAAACACTTATTTGGGGCCTGTGCTGTATATCACATTTATGGAATACGTTTTAGGGGGCTTGTGCAGTTGAGCGTATCTATATGAAAAGCTTATTTGGGGCTCGTGCAGTTTAGCGCATTTATGGGAAACATTAATTTGGGGGGTTGTGCAGTTTCGCGCCTCTGTAGAATACGTTTTTAGAAGGATTGTGCAGTATAGCGCCCCGATTGAAAACACTTTGTGTAGTTTAGCGCGCCCATGGTAAACGCTGTCTGAGACTTGTGTAGTATAGGGCTCTTATGGAAAACGCTTATTTTGGGATTTTGCAGTTTGGCGGCCGCATGGAAAACGCTTATTTTATGCTTCTGCAGTTCACCGCTCCTAGTGAATCCGTTTTTAGGGTGCGTGTGCTGTTTAGTGCACCTATAGAAAACGCTTTTCCTGGCTTGTGCAGTATAGCGCCTTTATGGAAAACATTTACTTGGGGCTTGTGCAGTTTAGCGCCCCTATCGAAAACGCTTACTGGTTGCTTGTGCTGTATAGCGCGCCTATGGAATACGTGTTTAAGATGCTTGTGCAATATTGCGCTCCTATTGATTACGTTTACTTCTTCTTCTACTTCTTCGTGAACAGGGGAACAAATACACCATATGCGTTATTTTATACGACAGGGGCATATTAATATGATTTTTTTATGATTATGACGCTACATGAATGAACTTGATTTGTGTTCTTTGATACGACAAGGGCTCAGTAATATGAATTATTTTTTATTATAGTTACACAACGTATACGAACATAATTATGTTTCTTTGATAGGAAGGGGGCGCATTAATATGAGTTCCGGTTTGGAGATAGGTAGATATATAGTATGTGCACCTGGGTAGAGATAGGAACATATATAGAACAACGTAACAATTTTTTACAAAAGTTTTGTTTATTGTATTTTTGTACTGCGTTTTAATTAATTTTTCTGCTGATTCTAAAAATGTTATTATTTTTTCTGTATCATCGACCATTATAGAAATACATCGTGTTTCGATATCATCATATATAGGAAAATACTATGTGTTCCGCTACAAAATGTATATTCAATTTTCTCTTTCAGATCAATTAGTAAGTTCTGTTCTTATTAAGATAGCAACTAGAGGATGTAAAAATTATCCAGATTCATTTTACTATGTGTGTGGTTTAGACCTCTTCAAAATTGACCTTTTTCTTCAAACATATGGAAACTGCTATTATTCCCATTCTCCAAAGTCGAAATTAGCTAAATATACCAGTTATTGTGATCTTGGACCTTGGCTATGCCTGCCTCAAGAGCCATGTAATTTTATTGTTGACGTTTTGCAAAAACGCTGCAAAATTTGGGATATTATGTCCTTATATTCATTGTAGCTTTCCGGAGTTTGAGGCTATAGCATTGAAAGTGGTACCAAATGAAAGCTAATAATATTTTCTTGCATATGGTAGTAAACACATGAACACCTGTGTTAATTTTAATTAATTTTAATGCACAAACATATATATTTTTATGCTTGGAAAGGATGCCCTCATATAATACATAACTTTATCTCAAAAATTTTATTCTTAATGCATGTATATAATTTATTATCACTAAGTATGTTTTATCTCTTCATTTCAGATTGTAAGTTAAAGCTGATTTGTTAAGATTTGTGAACTGCTGACAACATGGCATCTGGAAGACAACTATACTGTGGGAAAGTGGTCAGCGATACAAGTGAACGGGATGAACCAACTGAAAACAGAAGAAAGGTGGCAACTCCTGCCACAAGGTCATTCAGTGATGTGTATCTCATTGGGCAACCCAGCTCCAGCATCAGGGGCTCTCAACTTCCTACTAATCGCCAGGTGTTCCAGTATTACCTGCATTTGAGGAATGATAATCCCAACAGTGACAATAGGTATTTAGCCCATGATACAGTGGATGTCGTTTTGCGATTCTGGAATATGGCAAGGATTAAAACACTAACTAGACCAAATGCAGTCAACTGTTTCATGATCCTCCATGAAAAGTACAGGAAAATTGTTAAAAACAAGGGAAGAAATAACAAACCAGAGGAAGAGAAACGAGGTAACTTTCTGAAGGACTTAGACAAGTTATTTGATATTGTAGCAAAGGATGTTGTGGAGGAGATAAGAAGCAACAGGCTGCTCACAAAGGAGACCAAGGAAGAGGACGTCAATTTCTACTTGGACCAACAGACAACTCGCCTGACACACATGTCAGGACATTATAAGGTGTTTGAGAAGAAGTCTAGAGAGAAAAGCTTCCGAGAAGAAAGAGAAGAGAGAATGTTATCATCAGTGACTGCTGCAGCAGCAGAAGTTGGGAAAATTTCAAGTGATGAAGACCCAGAGAACAGTCAAGGCTCTGGTACTAGTGAGGGTTCAGAATACACTGAGACAACACCAAGCTGTTCATCAAAACCAAGAACGATAACCTTCCACTTTCCATACTCAGTTATGACCAGTGAAGAGATTTGTAGCACTGCAGATCGGTTGTCACTCTCTGACAACCAGACTACAGCCATGGTGTCTGCAGTGTTGAAGGCAGGAGGCGCAGATCTTGATGACTTTGTTATATCAGCCTCTACTACAAGACGAAATAGGATAAACACTCGTCATAACTTGTGCCAAAGTTACATGAATAACTTCAAGGAAAGTCCGCCAGATTACTGCACCCTACACTGGGATGGAAAACTTCTACGGGATGTTCTTGGTGAAAGATACCCAGTGGAAAGTCTTGCAGTGCTCGTCTCTGGTACTCCACAGTATGAAGAAGGGAAGCTGCTTGGTGTGCCCTTCATAGAGAGTTCCACAGGAATCCAACAGTGTAATGCTACATTGGAACTGATAGAAGCATGGGGCTTCACAGACAACATTGTAGGCTTGGTATTTGATACCACAGCAAGCAACAGTGGCATCAACAAGGGTGCAGCGAAGCTTATTGAAGAAAAACTAGGCAAAAAGGTATTCTACTTCGCTTGTCGCCATCACATATCAGAGGTAATAATTGGAAGTGTATGGGAGGCTGTGTTCAGCAAAGTCAAAAGTCCTGACAACCCAATGTTCAGCAATGTAAAAGAGAAGTGGGACAAGTTGGTTACGGACTGCCCAAGAGTTCTGGGCCTAGTTGAACAAGACTTGAAACAGAAGAAGACAAGCACAATTGCAGTCTTAAGCAATTTCCTTGAGGAAGCAAGTCCGAGGGCAGATTACAGAGAGGTGGCAGAGCTGTGCCTGATCCTGCTTGGTGAGGATCCTCCTCGAGGTATCCACTGGGCCAAGCCAGGTGCCATTCACCAAGCCCGCTGGATGGCCAGGAACATTTATTGTATGAAGATGCTCATGTTTTCCAAGAAACTAAAATACAACACGGACACTATCTTCAAGCTGGAGAGGATGAACAAGTTCCTGACCTTATTCTACACCAGCCACTGGGTGACCACCACATCTGCAGCCGATGCACCTATCCATGACCTCCAGCTTATGAAGAACATGCTGCAATACACGCAGTATGACTATGAACTGGCAACCTCTGTTCTCAAGAAAATGAACAACCACCGCTGGTATCTGACCCAGGAACTAGTGCCATTCCCATTGTTCAGTTCACATGCCAGCATGACCAAGTCTGCAAAAGAGAAGCCCGCAGTCAAGCTGTCAGAAACAGAGAAACCTGAGAGTTACAGGAAAGGCAAGCCAGTGTTTCCTGTCATCAATGCAGCTACAGTTCTCACAGAACTGGTAGGGCCAGAGTCTCACTTTCTGTTTGATGCCCTTCGAGTGAAATGTGACTGGCTCACTACTCCTGCTGACACCTGGGAAGACAATGACAGCTACAAAAATGCACAGAAGTTTGTGAGGTCAGTGAAAGTGACCAATGATGTGGCTGAGAGAGGTGTGAAACTAATGAGTGACTTTGCAACTCAGATCACAAGTGACCCAGAGCAAAGAAGCTGCTTACTACAAGTTGTGGAGTACCACAGGAAAAAATTTGACAGTTTCAAAAAAGCCACATTGAACAAGTGATAATACATGTATTAGTAACATCCTATCTTACAGTTTCTTATGCAATATATGTGTCAGTGCAGTGCTATCATACTACCAAACTGATTTTTTGTAGTGTACCAGCTGTTTGTGCATTAAAATTAGTTAACATTTACACAGCTGTTCATGTGTTTTATTGTGTTTACTACCATATGCAAGAACATTTTATTAGCTTTCATTTGGTACCACTTTCAATGCTATAGCATCAATCTCTGGAAAGCTACAATGAAAATAAGGACATAATATCCCATATTTTGCAGCGTTTTTGAAAAACGTCAACAATAAAATTACATGGCTCTTGAGGCAGGCATAGCCAAGGTCCAAGATGACAATAACTGGTATATTTAGCTTATTCAGACCTTGGAGAATGGGAATAATAGCAGTTTCCATATGTTTGAAGAAAAAGGTCAATTTTGAAGAGGTCTAGTGTGGTTATTATATTGGAAAAAAAAGCAAGTATTACATGATATCGTGAACGGAGCAATATTGTGGATTGCATACAGGCTCTATTTCAGAATTTATATGGGTGAGCAGGACAAATGATGAGCCCCTCATGTGATATGTGGAAGCTGTCGGTCTACTCTAGAATGATGGCTAAGAGGTACGGGAAGGGCAATGCCTTTTTCCATTCACCGAGTATGAAGAGAGCCGTAGAACCATAACGATTACTGTTACTTTTGTATGATTGATGTACAGAAAATTTAAAGGAAGCCAAGCTCTTCAGTATTCAGGCATATCATCATGTAGAGCACCTGCCCCACATGATGAAAGCATGCCAGTACCACAAGCATAAGAAAATGTAATGTACTTCTCATCGTACTCACCAAAAGTATTACTTTTAAGTAATTTGAATATTCAGTATTCACAATGCATTTATTTTCTTACAGATTTATGGAATACTAATGTTATTCAAGTCTTTGTTTAAGTTGATATATGTAGTTATTTTTCTTTACAGACGCAAGATGCAATGGCTATTTCATCTGAAGGGTCATCAAGTAGCACCAGGTAAGAAATGGAGGAAACTTTTATACCAAGAACGACGACGAAGCCTCACTTTCCAAAGTAAAGTAGATGATTTAATCAGGGATTTAGTTATCACTAATTCAAGAGCTGAACTTCTTACATAAATACTGAAGGAATGGAATCTAGTAGACGAAGACTGAAGGACATCTATGTACCGAAAACGGCATGAAGAATTTGAAATTTAGCATGCAATTAGTGATTATCTGTGTTGTTGTTCACTGATCTTGGACTCAAGCGTGATCCTGCAGAATGGTGACTGTTCATAGATAGCTCAACATGAAGTCTCAAAGCAGTATTACTCCAAATTGGAAATAAGTACCCATCTTTGCCTCTTGCCCACTATGTACAGAAGAACAAAATATGATAATGTCAAGCAACTTCTTGACAAAATAAAGTATGCTGAATTCAAATGGGATGTTTGTGGTTATTTCAAAATGATTGCTGTCTGCTTGGCTTGCAAAGGGGATATACAAAGTACTCATGTTTCCTTTGCTCATGGGATAGCAGCGCTGATGATGATCATTACAAAAACGTTCATTGGCTCCCCACAGCTGCATCCAGGAATAAAAGAATGTTCTCAGATAACCGCACGTAGATTCCAACACTGTCTTATTACCTCCACTTCATATTAAACTAGGATTGGTTTTGTGAAGACCTTAGATTTTGGAGAAGCTTTTCAAGGAATTCGTCTCATGTTTCCAAAGCTATCAGAGGTAAAGATCACGGGTGGTATATTTGTTGGACCCCAAGTATATGCAATGTTGAAGTCGGAGAAAATAGATAGAGTGATTACAAAAGTCAAAATAGAATCTTAGTGCGCATTTCGTGATGTAGTTCGTGGATTCTTAGGAAATCACAAGGCTCCTAATTACAAACAACTGGTATCAAAGCTTATTGAGAACTTCAGAAAACTATGTTATCGTATGTACTTAAAGTTTCATTTTTTTGCATTCTTATATTATATTCCCCGATAACTTGCGTGATGTCAGGGAAGAACATGGTGAGAGATTTCATCAGAACATCGCAACAATGGGATGATGTTATCAAGGACGATGGGATACTTCTATGATCGGAGATTGTATATGGTCTGTTGTCAGTAAAGATGAAAGTCTGCATTTTAGAAAATTGCCATAGTCTAAGAACTTCTAATCTTAAGAACAGAGTAATGAAGGCATTTACATTGCAAAGTTGTATGGTTTGTTTTGTTCTAACTGACATTGTATTTACTAAATACCATTCAAGATATGAAAAAATACTAAATGATGTATATCTTTACAACATACTGCTGTAGAGAAAGGTTGTGCATAAAACGCAAAAATATTAAATAAAGAAATAACTTAAAAACTATCGATGTTATGCTAAAACGAATGTGATTTTTGAATTGAATAGCAAAAATAACAAGAAAAAACGTTAATAAATGCAAATAAACAAAACATGTATTATAGTGTGTAGTATACGCACCGAAGCGGAGAAAGGTACGTATATAGTATGCACACCGAGGCGGAAATAAGTACGTACATAGTGTGCACACCTGGGCGGAGATAAGTACGTGTATAGTATGCGCACCGGGTTGGAGATTAGTATGTATATAGTATACGCACCGAGGCAGAGAAAAGTACGTATATAGAATGCACACCGAGGAGAAGATAGGTGTATATATTGTATGCGAACCGGGGCGGTGTAAAATACGTATATTGTATATATGAAAATATATATGGATATCAAGCTACACAGAGGCTCCCGCGTTTCATCCCCGGGTGTAATCGTCAGGCTAAATGCATGGAGTTATTTTTGTCAGGTGTTTTTATATACATGGCTTGCTAGTATACTAATCAGATTCTTTGTTGTTACCTCAGCCAATCATTGGGCTTCCTGCGAACAAAGGCTTTGTTTGTGACGCTCCTATGCCTATCCTATTTTTGTTTACAATGGATTTTCCTATATCATGTTTCCTTTGTTGTGTCAATACAGTGGGCGAATTTATTTTAACACGTGGTTACTTGTATTTCTATTTTAGGTTTTAAATTTTAACAGTTTTTTATTTGTTTATTTAATTATTTATTCATTTATTTATTCATTGATTTTTTATTTTTTTTATTGTTTTATTTTTATATATGATCCTAAGGTAAATTTATTTTTGTGTAAACAGCTATTTGCTATTTCACTTCTAGAGTTTAATAGGTTTCGGTGATCTTTAAAATTTAGGATTTCATATTTTTCATTCAGGCATAATCTACACGGGTCGTCTAAGTTTCTACATGTACTGGCCTGTCTTACTATTTTCCATTCAATTATTGATGTGTGTCCATTTTCTTTGAGCTCCCAATAATGGTTTGCTAGTGCTGTTTTAGTTCGACGTTCTTTGTTTTTAAATGTGCTTTTGTGGTCATAGAAGCTGGTCTTAAAGTCAAGGGATGTCATACCCACGTAGTATTTCTTGTTATTTGGTCTTTCGTTGGCAAATATCGTCGCTTCGCATACACCACTTTTAGTTAGGCATTTATTTTGTAGTGGACAAAGTTTTCGATGCATGCAGTTACATCTTTTCTCTTCATTGCTAACTTTTTCGTTTCTATTCGGGTGGTTATTATTAGTGTTTTCTTTATTTCTATTAGTATTGTTATATTTTTGTTCTTCGTATGGATGAAACACGGGAGCCTCTGTGTAGCTTGATTGGCATATATATTTTCATTGCTTACTACCTAGCTCTACTTACGTATCGAGCACTGTTAAAGTAAATACTGAAAACTGATACATAAAAAATTATATCTCCTTATAATATTTTATGTGGATACATGAAGTACTAATATATATTTATATATATATATATATATATATATATATATATATATACATATATTCCATGATAAATGCAGTATACTTTAATCATATACACTTAATAGGGTTACGATGATCCTTCATATACACTAAATGTACAAAGCAAGGAAATTCCAAAATGTTTACACTTTTATTGTCATTAATTAAGGATACGACTATATATCAACCAAACCATTTCATTATCACATCACTACAGTATAAATCTCTATGCATGAGTGGATAAAGTGTGTAAGGTACGCTAAAGAAAAATACGTGCCAGTAAAATATATAGCCCTGTTGTGCTCGCATACCCTTAATGACAAAAAAGTGTAAAAATTTGGGCATTTCCTTGCTTTTGTACATTTAGTGTATATGCATTTTCGTCTTAAACCTATTAAGGGCATATGATTTCAGTATACTGCCATATATCATGGAACATAACCACTTTTGTATGCCTCAATAAAATGGTCGTTGTTTAGGTTTTATTTAAAACTTTTGTGAAAAAACTAAGGTATATGGTAAACTGAAATCAAAGTGCCATCAACTAGACCCTAGAACCCCTATATCTGCCAAGAATCAGCTGAACCCATCGAATAGTTGATGAGATACAGGGTGGCACATACGTACGTACGTACTACGTACACACAGATAACATGATTTTATGATTACACTTTCTGGATCTCTTGGTGGCCTTGACTAATGGTGCTGAAATTCTAGACATTTATAGAATCTATCAAATAAAAATGTTGGCAAAGTTTTAACTAATTTGGTTTATTGGTTTTTGAGTTATGATTGATCAAAGAAATGAGATTTCCAGCCGAGGCGATTCTTGAAGTCTATTCAGGGATAGTGCGCTCTCACGCCTCCCTTGATATATTATATATATATATATATATATATATATATATATATATATATATATATATATATATATATATATATATATATATATATATATATAATGATAATAATCCAGGTGAAACATCCACAGGGTAGTAATCCAAAGAATTTCAACCAGGTTTTAAAAGTGCTCAATATCAAATAGAACTTTATATAAGATCATTTTTTTTCACAGACATGTAAAAAATCGTCGCCCCTAGCATGTCGATGCTATCGATCAACAGTTATTATAAACTGAGATCTCATCAGGTAGAGTTAGAATCCGATCTTAACCGTGAATCCTATTTTGGAAAGAATGAAATGGAGAAAAGAAATGAGAAGAAAAGAAATTTAAAATTACAAAATTTAGGAAGTCACCTGGTTTTGAATCGTTAAGAATAAAAAAGTTAAAATAAAAATATAAAATATAAAAAATAAAAAACATAAAATATAAAACATAAAATATAATAAAATAAAATAAAGTAAAAAGAGAGCGATATCATAAAAAGGGTTGAATAAAGATAGATAGATAGATAGATAGATAGATAGATAGATAGATAGATAAATAGAAAGATAGAAAGGTAGATGGATAGAAAAAAATGAAATCGTCTGTTGATTCAGACAGAAAGTGGAAAGGGAACATACATGCAACATAATGCGTAAAAAAATCGTTGGACAGTTTCTGCAACTTGGGCGAACCACATATTCTCAAATCAGCTGTAGTTCGTAGCAAGCTATATGTGTATAGGGTGTTCAGACGTCTGTGCGTGATCTCAAATCAGTCGTAATTGGTATGTGTAAGAGCGTGCAGGCGTGTGTGTGAGATGGGGGGGGACAGGGGTTGTTAATCTATTGTGTCACTAGTTCTACATTTTCACTGTTTTATGTTCCTTTAAAGGTTATAAAATTATCATTAATAAATTAATAAATCTAACAAATAAACAAGCAGGTTAATTAAGTTTACATAATTAGTAATAATGATAATAATAGTATTATTATTAATAATAATTACACTAATAATAATAATGATAATTAAAATTATATAAAATAATAATAATAATTATAATTATATCGGTAATAATTTAAAATTATTAAATGCCGCTATTGTTAAGTATTAATAATAATAATGATAATAATAATAATAATAATAATAATAATAATAATAATAATAATAATAATAATAATAATAATAATAATAATAATCCGGGGTCGGGAGATAATATTTTTTGCGTTTTGAGTTGAACGTTATTAACCCCCCCCCCTCTCTCTCCAAAAAGAGGCTTGTCACGTTAGAGATAGAGAACAGTATTGACCGTTATTTTTCAGCTGGCGATAAACATTTCAAGTTTCGAGCGTATGAATTGAAGACGTATTTTGGGTAGATATACATTTGTAAATGTTTATGTATATATATATATATATATATATATATATATATGTGAGTAAGTTGTTCAATATAGACTGAATGTTTGATAACTTTGCGTCAATTTATTAGACAAACATAGGAGGGGAATCTATCATCTTTTATTTTTTTATTTAAGAATATCCTAGAAAACTTATACTATGTAACTAGGTAACATATATATATATATAGGTGTATGTATTTATATATGTGTGTATGTATGTGTGTATTAGGTACGTGCAAAATCAATGGCCGATTCCCAAAATGTAAAAACATTTTGACCCTTCCTTCACTTAAATATTCAGGAAATCAACCAGATTTTATGAAATTCTCAATATTTATTAATCCACAATCACGGAATATAATGAAACCATGTTTTTTTTGCTTTTAAATCTTGGTGAAAACATTATTTTTTTAACACAAAATACACCTTTACTAAAGTTATAATTTTGTATATTAATAAAAAATACAATTTTTTTTTTTTTTTTTTTTAATAAAAATAAAGCATTGTAAGGTTAACAATTAAAAAACATATTTAAAAAAAATATATTTTGTATATTACGAAAAAGACCCCCAAATACCGTGTTAACAAAATCAGTATAACTCGAAGAAAAATTAATTTTTGTAATTAGCGATATTATTGTTTAATCAATATTTTCACAAAAAAAAAAATAATAATATAATTGCAAAAAATATTTCATGTGATTTTAATGGTTAGAATTTCTGGGAAAATAAAAAATGCGACATAATTATATATTTTCCCTTTCATACATGAACGTGTATCATCAGCGCAATTTTTTTTTTTTTTTTTTTTTTTATTCAATGTATAAATTGTCAGTGTAGTCATTAACTTTAATTTACTTTTTCACACTTAAAATAAAAAATACACTTTATCTTAAAAAGAATCAATGTAATTTATCGTTACGACACGTTAAGAATAAATCGAGTAACTAAAGTTTTAAATCATGTTAAAAAAAAAATGATAAAATTGACGCAGTTCGTAACGTAAAAATAATTTTCAACATTTAAAAGTTTTATTTCAAATTCTAAGAAAAAAAATTGGTAAACAGATGTCATCAATAATCAAAAACTAATACCAAGTTTAATATGAACCTCTTTTGTTAAAAATAAAATAAGATGTTAATTGCGTACACTCACAAATATTTTAATTAAATAAGCATTTCCCTTTTTATTATAACAAAATAAGGGTACTTAAATTTGTTTGTAGCGTTAAAAAGAATAAAGAAATTAATGGATAATAATTTTTCAACTTCTATAAATTATTACAAAACCATTTTTATATATAAAGTTAAAAATGATAAATTATAACATTTTGTTTTTCTTCCATATATTTTGCATAGCGATAGTCAATTGGTAAACAAAGTTGTTTGCCGATTATGTGACGCCGGATTTTACTAATTTATGACTTTTGCGGGTATAATTTTTCTAACTTTTAGTAAAATATGGGATTTTTTTTTTTTTTTTTAATTTTTTTTTTTCAAATCAATATCTTATGACTTTAATTTAATAATTATCTTTGAAATAGTTCCCAAAAACTTATATTTATCTTTCAAGGGATTTTTACAAGTAATTTTCCCAAAGTTCAAAATTCACTGCATTTTTGGGGTTTTCAGCCGTCGTGATTACATAATTTATTTATTTTTCACACGTAAATATGCAGTTTTTTTGTTTTTTTGTTTTGTGTTTTTTTTTTTTTTTTTTTTTTTAATTAAAATTTTTTTTTTTTTAATTTATTTATTTTTTTTTAAAGATTACGTTTAGGCTGTTATCTTTCAAACACAAGAGGCGGCCATTTTTACACGTGCCTGGTGTGTATATGTATATGTGTGTATGTATGTATATATATATATATGTATATAATTATTATCTTTTTTATTTATTTATTCATTTTTATTTATTTATCAATTATTCATTATTATTATTCATTTATTTATTTTTTATTTATTTATTTATCTATTTATTTATTTTTTTAATTTTTTTTTTTTTTTTTTTTTTTTTCGTAAATGTTTCTTTATGTATGTGTGATAGTGCACCTTGAACCTCATGAAAATGAGAGAAACACTATCCCTGTGACAGGATCACAGGTAAACTAAGCCTGGGCCTGGTGTTGCCACAAACACTAAACCATGATAAATGTCTATAAACACATATAAACGCCGTGGGACTCAGAAGAAAGATCTGAGTGTCATGATGGGCAGGTGCTCCCTCGATGGCCAACATGGGGGACCCAGTCCGCATCCTGCGAATGTTGGCTCCTTTAATTTCAGAAACAAGACAACGGACAAGAACCATGTAAGTAACCTCTCTGATTCCAGGTATGACAAGGACACAGACCAGAGACAAGTAAACCAGAGCGAAAACAGCAAACTGGAAAGATATAGAAAGAAATGGACCATGAAAGAGAACAGACTGGTGATGGAGTGCTACTATAAAAGCCGCTACCCTATAGAAAGAGGCTACCGAAAACGAATGAAACATCTCTGGGACATTGCTAGTGACCCACATACAACGGAACAAAGGATAGCAGATCAAGCAAGACAGATCCTCAAGCGAGGATGGTTCTCGGAGATGGAACTGACGGAAATCAGACAGAAGGCTAATGGCGAAACGGAGCAAGAAACACCACCAAAAGAGAGACCACAGGAAGAGGACAGGCAAAACATACACACTGAAACTGAAGAGATTGAAGACTACGGAATCACAGAACCAGGGGAGATAGAAAACTGCGGAACCACAGAACCTGCTGAGATAGAACTCAATGAAAAAGAAGCAAGTGAAGTGGAGAACATAAGACGATACATGTTAGAAAACAAAACAAAACTCCCATCTCTCAGGAATGAAGTAGCGAAGAAGTTACAAGCAGAAACAGAAAGAGTAAACAGACTCCTCACACACATCCCAACAGAAACTATTACAGACCTAAACAACCTGATATATGCAGGGGCAAAATCGGTAAGTATGAAACTAAGAAACGAAGAGAATGGACAAAAGAGAGGACCGACAAAACCTGGATGGGAAATCAGACTGGAAACCCAGATCACCAAACTTCGGAAAGAAGCTAAAACCGTGAACAGAAGGAAGGAGGACATGAAACGATTAAGAAGCAAAAATCAGAAACGCAAGGAAAAACTAAATGAGAAACATGAAGAAATAAAACAAAGGATAGCAGCAATAGAAGGAAGACTGAGACGATACAGGTACAAATCAGAACAGAGCAAACAGAACAGGACCTTTGAAAACAATGAAAGCCAGTTTTACAAAAACGTAAATGGAGAAAAAACAACGACAGAGCAACTGAACCCAACAGAAACAAAACAATTCTGGAGCAAGATATGGGAAGAACCAAAAAAGCACAACAAGAATGCCCAATGGTTGAAAAACATGAAAGATGAACTGCAAGAAATCGAAGAAGGAACCGAAACAGAAATCAACAAAGAAACGATCAAGAAAACCCTAAGAAAAATGGCAAACTGGAGAGCACCAGGCCACGATGGAATACATGCATACTGGTTTAAAAAATTCACGACCCTGCATGAAAGAATAGCGCAGAAACTGAGCGGATGTATCCGCAAAACAGACATACCAGAATGGATGACGGAAGGAAGAACAACACTAATACAAAAAGACCCCAAAAAGGGAACGACCCCCAGCAACTACAGACCGATAACATGTCTACCAATAATGTGGAAAATTCTCACAGCACAACTGAGAGAACAAATCTACCAATCCCTGGACAAACGTGGACTGCTCCCCGAGGAACAAAAAGGATGCCGGAAAGGACAAAGAGGTGCACATGATCTACTATACATTGATCAAAAGACTCTGAAGGAGGTGAAGAGCAGACAAAAGAACATAACCATGGCATGGATTGACTACAAGAAAGCCTACGACAGAATCCCCCAAACATGGATAATTGAATGCTTAAAAATATACAAGATACCAGACAGGATTATTAATCTCATCCAGAAAGCAATGGAAACATGGAGACTAAAACTGACAGCCGGAGGACAATACCTGTCTGAGATAAAAATACAGAGAGGCATTTTTCAAGGAGACTCTCTATCACTACTACTGTTTATAATAGCCATGATGCCACTCAACTACATACTCAGAAAGTGTGATGCCGGATACAGGTTTACGGATACAGAACAAAGAATAAACCACCTGATGTACATGGATGACCTTAAACTGTTTGCAAAAAACAAAACAGAACTGGAAAAGCTGATAAACACAACCAGGATATTTAGCCAGGATATCCAAATGGAGTTTGGAATAGAAAAATGTGCACTGCTAGAGATCAAAAGAGGAAAACTGGAAAAGACAGAAGGTATAGAACTCCCCAACCAAGAGGAGATGAGGGCGCTAGGAGAACAAGTAGTTACAAATACCTGGGAGTTCTGGAAGCAGACACAATCAAATATACAGAAATGAAAGAGAAGATTGGAAAAGAATATCTACGAAGAACAAGGAAACTCTTAGAAACTAAACTATATAGCAGAAATCTAGTAAAAGGGATAAACACATGGGCTGTATCACTAATAAGATACTCTGGACCATTCATAAGCTGGACCAAAGAAGAACTCAGGCACCTTGACCAAAGAACTAGAAAACTAATGACTATGCACAATGCACTGCACCCAAAAGACGACACGGACAGACTCTACGTGAAAAGAAAGTAAGGAGGTAGAGGACTGGTAAGTATAGAAGACTGTGTGGAAGACACCAAAAAAGAGCTGGAGAAATATGTAACCCAGAACACGGAAAGACTGATCACCACAGCAAGAGACACCAGCCCAACAAACAACCCCGGAAGCACTGAACCCAGAAACAAAAAGACAAGAAAGGAAAAGTGGGAAGAAAAACAACTACATGGACGCTTTATAAGACTCACAAGGAATGAAGCCAATGAAAACAGCTGGGCATGGCTAAGAAAAGGAAACCTGAACAGAGAAACGGAATCTCTGCTGACGGCCGCACAGAACAATGCGATTAGGACAAACTTTATTAAAGCAAAGATAGATAAAACCCAGGAAAACAGCAAATGCAGATTGTGTGGACAAAGAGACGAAACGATAAATCATATAATAAGTGAATGCAGCAAGCTAGCACAAAGGGAATACAAGAACAGACATGACAGCATGGGGAAAGAAGTACACCGGGAAATGTGCAAACAACTGAATTTCGAATATGCAAGAAAACGGTACAAACACAAACCAGAAACTGTACTAGAAAACGAAAAACACAAAATCATATGGGATATGAATGTACAAACAGACAAACCCATAACAGCAAGGAGACCGGATATGATAATAATCAACAAGAAAGAAAAATCCTGCAAAATCGTGGACTTTGCCGTTCCAGCAGACCACAGAGTGAAGATCAAAGAGACGGAAAAGAGAAGCAAATATACCGAACTTGCCAGAGAATTGAAAGGAATATGGAACATGAAGAAAGTCAGTATAACACCAATAATCATAGGAGCACTAGGAACAGTCCCCAAAAACATGGAGAAAAGACTAGGAGAAATAGGAATCAAAGGGATAACTGAGACAATACAAAGGACAGTAATGATCAAAACAGCTACAATCCTGAGAAATGTCCTCGAATGCGGAAACCAACCCACATAAGCAACGAATGGAGAACAAACACATGGAAGCACAAAACAACAGAACCGGGGAAAATACAACCGAACGAGAGAGGCGTAAGCATAGGCTGACGCCACGAAAATTATGGACAGAGGGTCGAGGAGGGAAAGCGCAAAACCAGACCTCCACTGGAAGAGCGCGGACAGCTCTGGGACCTTGGGAAGGCTTGTTGCCACTCGGGCCCCAGAGGAGACCAATGGCCATTATCAGCGGGAAATCGTTGGTAGGTGGCTGTTGCGATTACCGCAAGGTCATCAGCGGTGATGAACGAAAAGAGGTGGAGCATACTGGAGGCCTGAGGAGACTTGTTGTCACTCAGACTCCAGGGAATACCACAGGTTGTCGGCAGTGGGTGACCACTGACGATGACCAGTGTGATAACTCCTAGTGAGTAAATAATAATAATAATAATAATAATAATAATAATAATAATTAATGAAAAAGTAATAGTCAGGTAAAAAATAAAATAATCAGGAAATATTAGAAGGTAATAGTAAATAATAAAATTAATAATATAAAAGTAAGTAGCAGTAGTATTAATCATAATGGTGGTAAATATGGTAATATGAATAATTTTATTAATAATAGTAGAATGAGTAGTTGCAATAATACTGATCATATTAAAAATGATAATAATAATAGCCATATTAATAATAATGATCACAAATCTAACCACAATAATCATAACGATAGTTATAATGATAACTAACCTGGCATAGATTATGTCCCTAATTTCTGGTTGAAACAACTTACTGCACTACATAGCCACTACAGTGACTGCTTCACTAGACTAATAAAAGTCATTAGCATGGCTCACCAAAGGAATAACAACCCTCATTCCCAATACAAAAGAAACAAAACTGCCAAACAAATATCGACCGATATGTTGCGTCAGCACTACCTACAAGCTTTTCACTGGTCTTATAGCCGACAGTATCTACGAGCACCTCTCTTATGAAAATTACCTTGAAAAGGAGCAGACTGGATGCAAGAGAAGATACTTTGGTACTAAAGACCAGCTACTAATTAACAAAACAATCTTAGAAGATTGTAGGAAACGGCAGAGAAACTTAAGTATGGCATGGATTGACTATCAAAAAGCTTATGACAGTTTACCTCATGCATGGCTACTGAGATGTCTTGAGCTATACAAAATAAACCCAATAATAATACAAACAATTGCTTCCATATACAGATGTGGCAAACCACTATCTCCCTAAACCACACTGAAGGGAACATTTCAATCCCTGACATACATATTAGAAGAGGAATCTTCCAAGGAGACAGCTTATCTCCACTTCAATTCTGCATGGCAATAGACCCGCTCAGTAAGTTGTTAAAAAAGCCGAGGTTCTTACAACCTAAGTCATAGTCGTCAGAAAGATAAATCCAAGAGAATCAACCATCTACTCTTTATGGATAATGTAAAACTGTATGCGAGCTCAGCCAATGAGTTTAATGAAGGTTGCACACATTTTCTCGAGGGACATCTGGATGAAAATGGGCATAGACAAATGTGCCAAGTGCACACTAGAGGCTGGGAAGAAGATCCATGCAGAAAACCTCCACTTAGACATGAAAAATACCATCAGAAATCTGGAGGAACAGGAGACATACAAGTACTTTGTCATTGAAGAAAATGATACCATCCTACATGCAAGATGAGGGAAAAATAGGCAAAGAATACATACGACGCGTGAATAAAATATGTAAAACGCAGCTCATAAATAAAAATAAGATTACTGCGATAAACCAGTTTGCAATACCAGTAATCACGTACAGTTTTGGCATCATAGATTTGCCCCAACAGACAATACACAGGCTTGATTTTTTGCCAAGACTGTACTTACGTAGAGGAGAGGGAGGACTGGGACTTTCAGAAATCAACCACCAACATAGAGACACTATTGTCAGTATTGGACAATATCTGACAAGCTCCATAAACCCGAACCTCACAATGGTACGGGAACATCAAGAACAAAGAGCTAGCCAAACAACTTCCATAACATATCTGGCCAAGCATTTCGGACAGGGCTGTTTATCGGACGAGGTTGAAACACCAACAAAACCCGCAACAGAGATAGCCCCAAAAAGTCGTAAAAAATACACTGAAACATTAAAAAAAAGGAGCCTTAAAGAGTGGGCAGAACAAAAACGTGCAACCCACTTTCTTGATGAGATATCTAAAGATTATATTGACAAAGAAGGTTCTTTGGACTGGCTTAAAAGAGGGGCTCTCCATTATCATCAGGAACGGCTTATAATGGCGGCCCAAGACCAAGGTCTTATGACTAATGCATTTAAAAAGATGGCAGGGCTAAAAATGATAGCAAGTGCAGATTTTGCCACACAGAACTGGAGAGTGTGAATCACTTGATATCCAGCTGCAAAATTATGTTAGCAGATGGAAGCTACACAACGCGTAATGATGGTGTATGCAAATACATACACTGGAACATCTGTAAAAATCTAAACATCAAATGTAGCACTAAGTCCTGGGAACATCTACCGGAGAGGACTATGGGAAACGATAAGTATACTATACATTATGATTATGTGGTTCCTACATCTACCTACATGGAAAATGCAGAAGTCAAACCGGACATAGTCATATTAAATAAGGCAAGAAGAGAGGCAACACTGATTGAGGTGAGTGCTCCTAATGACAGTGGCTTAAACAGAGCAGAAAGGGAGAAGGTGAAAAAATACCAAGGCCTAATGTATGATATGAAGAGAAACTGGAACCTACAAAACATCAACATTATCCAAGTTATAATAGGACCAAAGGCCTCATGAAGAAAAATTTCAAAAAGTATCTGGAAAGTATTCCCGGAAAACCAAGTGCAAAAGAAATCACAATAATTGCATTAAAGGGAACGGCAAAAATCCTTAAAAGAGCACTCGGTTGGAGCCTCTAAATAGCATGTGATCGTCTGGCATTTAGAAGAATGCCTCGTCCCTATGCTAACGAACACAGAAATAAGAAAATTTAAAAAAAAATAATAAAAAATAATGATAAGTAATAATACAAATAATACAAATAGTGGTAGTAATAGTAATAATAATGGTAATGCCATTATTTATAATTTTATTATTGTTATTATTTTATTATTACTGTTATTATTATCATTATTATTACTATTACTACTACTATTTGTATTATTTTAATCATTATTTATTATCATTGATTGTTATCATTAGAACTATTGTTATGATTATTGTGGTTACCAGTGTGATCATTATTAATCAATAGCTATCATTATTATTACCATGTTTAACATTGCAACTACTTATTCTATTATTATTAATAAAATTATTCATACTACCATATTTACAATCATTATGATAAATACTAATGCTACCTACTTCTATATTATTGATTTTATAATTCACTATTACCTACTGATATTTCCTGATTATTTTATTTTTTACCTGACTATTACTTTTTTATTAATTATGATTGATTATTATTGATTGCTATTATTATTATTATTATTATTATTATTATTATTATTATTATTATTATTATTATTATTATTATTATTATTATAATAATTGATATTATTAATACTTAACAATGGCGGTATTTAGTACTTTAAAATTATTACCGATATTATTATTATCATTATTATTATCATTATTATAATTATTATTTCATATTATTTTAATTATGATTATCATTATTATTGTTAATATTATTATTACCACTAATTATGTGATCTTTATTAACCTGCTAGTAAATTTGTTAGATTTATTAATTAATTAATGATAATTTGATAACATTTAAAGGAAAATAAAACAATGTAAATATAGAATTAGTGACACAATAGATTAACAACCCCTGCCTCCCACATCTCACACACACGCATGCACGCTCTTACATATATTCCAATCACAACGGAGTTGTTGAAATGATGTTGAATGTTTTTAATGTGTTTAATCACATGGAAACGTCTTTTAAAATAAATTCACCAATTTTATTTTGCATTGTTCAATCATCCGCCTGAAGACGACCAATGATGGTCGAAAACGTTTGCGTCAAATATGGAGATTTCCTACACTCGTTGGTTAATAGTACAGAATCTATTGTTCAACGAATAGAAAGATTAGATCACAAAATGAATAAACAGAAGTTGGCACTCTCGTTCAAACGAGATATGTATAAAACAAGAATTGTTGACTAATTATACATTATATATATATATATATATATATATATATATATATATATATATATATATATATATTTATATATATATATATATATAACTACAGTGAAGTTTAGAGACAGAAGTTTAAATACCGCACAACATATACAAACGTAACCATAATTCATATTTCTTTTCTATACTACGGATATATATATATATATATATATATATATATATATATATATATATATATATATATGTTCACATATATATATAGATACACACATATATATATATATATATATATATATGAATTAAAACTTATTAAATGATGTTTAACTTCATACTACGTCGTGTTAAGCTTATGCTCTCATAAGTGTACGGAAGCGATAATTTCAGACGGGCGCAAAGACACGGACGTAGTTCACAGAGTACACCTACACTCCGCATGCTTTCTCTCTATCCTCAAGGCAATATGAAATTATCACGTGATACAGGAGAATTAGATTTATATTCATTGCTAAATAACGCGGGCTATAAACACAAAACAATCTAAAAGCTTATAGGAATATAACTAGAGCCTTGCTTTATTGTGTAGGGGATTGTCTGTTTTTTATATCGTTGAACAATGCCTTACAGTTAACCTCTTAAAAGGGATTCACGAAATATTCATGAATAAATATTAAATTATTTGTTATTTACATACGACGTTGTTTCAAGTTTATTTTTTCAGCAGTGTAGGGACGCGATAATTTAGGGCGGTCTCAGGGCGCGAACCCGTTTAAAAGATTTAACCCAAACTCCGCACACGTTCACTTTATCCTCAAATTATTACGTATAAGCTTCCGGAACAAGTGTAAAACTCATCACTGTTTATTTAGCCGAAGGGTTCTAGTTGTCGGGATTTGAGTTGTAAAATTCTCGTAGCCCGGGGGTTCGAACCTTGCGACCAGTAGTGAATAGTTATATCTCTATGCTGATGAGTTCCGATTAAAAATAACAAAACGTACATAAAAAATAAACCAAATAACAAATATTTATCATATATGTATATATGTATATGTATATATATATATATATATATATATATATATATATATATATATATATATATATATATATATATAGTATTAGTATAAAATAGTATTACATAAAAAAATAAGTGTGTCTGCATCGGGATCAGTTAACTATTCAATCAACCAAAATATATAAAAAACAGTGTCTCAGATAGATAGCTTCAATACAATATTGTATTATAAAACTTGACCTATTGCAAGTGTCTATTCAAATAATATACTCTAACATTTAGAATCAATGATCAAGTCTTTGTAGTCAACAAAAATAGAAATTACAACACAACACCAGTGTTTAAGAACATACGATATTTGCGTGTTTACTCTGAGTGAGATGTAAACTGGTCATGTTCCAAGATTATTTCGAAATTACTAAGTATTGACTCAACAAGGCTATATTGTCTGATATCCTCGAATGTCAATTCCTTTGCCTTGTAGCAAGAGTAATGTGAGGGTAGGAAATCATCGCTTTCTTGAAAAAAAGAATTATTGATTTATCTCCCCTTACATGACATTTACCTAAGCACCAGTTTTACAAATATTAATAGGGTTCAAAAAGTAATCGGTGAATCATTTCGTCAATAATAATTTCGATAGAACATTGGAATCAATCAAGTATAGATCAATAGCTGATTCGTTTCATGACAAAATAAGACATGTCCATAGGAAGAGCTTATTACATTATAGTCGCCGACTCTCACTTTTTTATTTCTATCTCCCTCTCTGACTCTCTCTCTTATATATATATATATATATATATATATATATATATATATATATATATATATATATATATATATGTATTATCACCACCGGCGGGGTCTATTTTTCTGGTCGGATTATAAATTATGTTTGTGTGTTATCTTGTGTGTGTATATACAGTCAAACGTCCACATCGCTTGACCAATAATCATAAATCTTAGTCAATATATCGGTTATGGTCTACATTAGAAGTGCTTTAATTTTGCAATATCTAGATCAAATGTCAAGGACAAACTCCGGGACGACGTGTTGTTTCAGTTTTGACGATAACCTCCGGTATGTACATCATAGTGACTTTCTACTTGCCGTATAGTGTAGCTAATTCCGAGCCAGATTTCATACCAACTTGACTTTGACTGTTGACATTATGTTTGAAAGAGTTCGTCAAGCTCAATATTCTGACGGAATTTCAACTTCTGATTTGTTGTAAATGTTATTAATGGGTATGTTTCTCTTTGACATGCACTATTTTATAGTTATCAGGTTGTAACGATACGAATAAAACTTTTGTCACTAAATCGTTTTTTTACAGTTCATATTACGTTTCCTGAAATGTTATAATAAAGTTTTTCGATTTAACTAAGCCTTTTAGAAGTAATCCTAAATCATTTTAACTATCATTAAACTTTCTTCGTGTCGTCTCTTTTTAATGTTACGTTTGCGGAGCGTGTTCTCTACAAATGCGTGCGTGGAGGTGTATTGAATGTTATTCTACCGCAATTCCACACCTTTAAACTGTCTGTAACCTTTTTTTACTTAACGTACGTAATTCTCGGGTTCCTGGTTTCATACACTATTCACGAGTAGATTACACTATTTTACATATTAGGAAAGTATCTCATCAGTTAGTGTACGTATGTGTGCGTGTGTATGCAGTCTCATGTGTTCGGTTGTAACTTTTAACTTAAATTCTTTTCTCTTCAATACAAAAGGTGAATTGCACGTCAATGTCGTAGTTTACCTGTTTCTTTCCCTCACTTCCCACATCATTGCCCGTCGTCGTCGGCATCGTTGGCGTCGTCGTCGTTTTCTGTCGCATATCGCCCCGTAGATATGCTTATTATTTTTCTCTGTATTTCGCTTCTTTTATGTCGTGCATGTTCTACTTTCTCAGTTGCGATGTATCTTTTTGGTTTCCTGACAGATTTTGAGGCAAGTTCAGAAATTTTATTTGTCCTCTTTGGAGGAAAAATCGCTGTTTTCTACATACTCTTATTAACTTCTGACTAAGCGAATTCGGACTTAACTCAGATTTCAAAGTATCTAAGCATACTTGGACACGTCTACTCGCCTCAAAATCCCATGGTAGACTCCCATGAACAACTATCGCTTTCCCACAGTCACAGGTGTGACGTCATACCCCATTTGTCCGTCAAACAACAAGACCCAATCCACTCTCGCTTTGTGTTCACCCTTGCTAACCCCAAATCTCTAATCTTGGAGAAACATGTATATTTTTTTATTTCATGGAGAATGATTCATTCACCGAATTCTATGTCAGTTTAACCCATACTAGTGTATGAATTTCACCTAATTCACATTTCATGAAAGTTGAAGTACACCTTTTCAAAAAATATGGGTCCCTCTTAATGTGACAAGATAAATATCTTCATAGTTATCAATATTTAGAAATTACTCTTACAATATAGAGATGTGAGGTCCAGATAAATGGTTCACATAACCGCAGATATTTAAGCAGAGTAAAGCAGTGCATGAATTGACTATTGTTCCAATTCTATGTTAAATT
This sequence comes from Sepiola atlantica, assembly GCA_963556195.1. Taxonomy (NCBI): domain Eukaryota; kingdom Metazoa; phylum Mollusca; class Cephalopoda; order Sepiida; family Sepiolidae; genus Sepiola; species Sepiola atlantica. Next base: position 49,810,338 of record OY744539.1, on the reverse strand, counting down.
CATCCGAGTCTATAAACTGTGACATACTAATACAGCCATTTTGCTTGCATAAACAACTAGTCTCTTTACTTGAAAATTATGATTATGATTATGATTATTATTATTATTATTATTATTGGTATTATTATTATCATTATTATCATTATTATTATTATTATTATTATTATTATTATTATTATTATTATCCTTATTATTATTATTATCATTATCATTATTAGTATTATCATTAGTATTATAATTACAATCATAATGATACTATATAGATATATTTTATTCTTGATTATCCCCATCTAAATGAATAAATGCAAAAATGTTATCCATATATCCTAACAATATAAACATACCACAGCTCACTTTTTGAAATTATCTAATAACACTCAATATTCTTATATACCGTATATATATATATATATATATATAGATCTCTGCAAAAACTCACAATTATCTTTTATTATTTTACGTTGCCTATGTATGTTATGAAAATCTTCTAATTAAGTAATAGTGTACTATGTGCTTTCATATGTATGTTACACACAGCTTCTATTTAAGTAATAGTGTAGTATTTGGTTTCATATGTATGTTAAAAACAGCTTCCAAGTAAGTAATAGTGTAGTATTTGTTTTCATATGTATGTTATCAACAACTTCTAATTAAGTAATAGTGTAGTACTTGTGTTTATATGTATGTTATAAACAGCTTCTAATAAAGTAATAGTGTAGTATTTGGTTTCATATGTATGTTATAAACAGCTTCTAATCAAGTAATAGTGTAGTATTTGTTTTCATATGTATGTTATAAACAGCGTCTAATTAAGTACTAGTTTAGTATTTGTTTTCATATGTATGTTATAAATAGCTTCTAAGTAAGTAATAGCGTAGTATTTCTTTTCATATATATGTTATAAACAGCTTCTAATTAAATAATAGTGTAGTATTTGTTTTCATATGTATGTTATGAATAGCTTCTAATCAAGTAATAGTTTAGTAACAGTTTTCATATGTATTTATAAACAGCTTCTAATTAAGTAATAGTATAGTATTAGTGTTCATATGTATGGTATACACAGCTTCTAACATGCCGCGCATGCGTGGTCCCTCTCTGTACATGACTCGATGTGGCGAGTGTAAAATGCAATACATTTGGGCAATTTGCGGCGAACCAGCATTTTTTTTGGTCAAGGACGCTCATTTTATATCCAGAACAATTGCCTCTACATTTTAGCGAAGTTTCAGAAAAAATTAATGGATGAATCAAACGTTATGGGAGAAAAGGGACCTTTTTTGCCATTGTGGGGGCTCTTGACCCCCTTGGGGGCGCGAACCAGATGTTTTCCAAGGTCAGCGATACGTATTTTCTATTAGGAACAATGGCCTTTACATTTTGACCAAGTTTCAGAGAAATTGAATGAATGGGTGAAAAGTGATGGGGCAAAAAATGACATTTTTTTGCCATTTCGGGGCCTTTTGACCCCCTGGGGGGCTAACCAGATTTATTTACAAAATTCGGAGTATGTCACTTTCTAACCTGACCTAAGTTACAACTTCATGCAACATTTCAGAGAAATTCAATGGATGGTTGCGGAGAAAAAATCCGGACGGACAGACGGACGAACGGACGGACAGAAATGCCTCAAACCATAGGTCCCCCGATGTTATAAATCGGGGGACCAATTAAGTAATAGTTTAGTATTTGTTCTTACCAAAACGTATACTACAGTATACGTGTTTACTTTCGTTGATTGTAAAACGCCTGATGTCGATGTATGGTGAGAACAAATACTACACTTTGATCTTATCAAATAAACCGGGGAAACATAAACACTATGTTTTAATAACTTGGCTCAATTTACATAGATGAATAAATAACGAGTTAATCCAGTATATTATTATATTTTAATGGAGATAAGTAGTGTAATATCGATTCTGTTGTCAGAAAAAATCCTTCCAGAAATTATCTATATCGTTTATTAGCGTGGGAATACCTTCTTTTAAAAATATGAGTTTATGTAATATTTTTTGTATCATTATATCTGTCTCTCAGTCATTACCTTCTTACTTCTGAGGTCGGTGAAGTATATGTACATTAACAATGATATATATTACCAGGCAAGCAACAAATATGTGACCAGGGGGAGCATATCTTTTCTATTATAAGTATAAAAAATTCTTATTGTGCAACTTAAATTACATAGAATGTCATGCTGATAAAAAATATGCCACCTTTTCCCTGAAATTCGTCACAGTGATTTTATAAATATTGAGGTATTTGCGAGACTGTTAGCGCCGAACTCCACTTGTTCTTTTCATACACGATTAACAGTAACAACTGGAAGTGGTCGCTGACATTCTGTAAGTACTTTTTATTCAAGTATCATACGTAAAATAATATTATATAATAAAATAAATAACTGCACTCTTAAAAATATTCTCTGAACACATTCAAATAACATATAGTCGGACCCATCTCAAATAAACTATCAAGTGGCTATTGCCAACATGTATATATATATATATATATATATATATATATATATATATATATTTATTAGAAAATTATATGTTGCATATTTCAGAATCGTACTTCGGTTTCATCTAGATGTGCTGATTTTCATATTTTTTTCAAAAGTCTACGCCTATAAATACTCATCGGCGTACTGAAACGAGAGCGAATAATAAAACACATGGGAAATGGCGTGTTTGTTTACCGATAAACAAATACGCCATTTCGCATGTGGTTTATTCTCCCCTCTCGTTTAAGTACGTTGACAAGACCTTATAGGCATAGACCCTTGGAAAAAAAATTAAAAGTAATCCCACCTGGATGAAACCCCAGTACAGTTCTAACCTATGTAACATATCGTTTTCTAATGAATTATTTGTATTAGTTCTCACTCTTTTGCGATCGAGCACTTTATGGATTTATTTTCAATATTACTTGACATACTATATATATATATATATATATATATATATATATATATATATATATATATATATATATATATGAATATATATATATATATATATATATATATATATATATATATATATATATATATGAATATATATGAATATATATATATATATATATATATATATATATATATATATATATATACTAACACACCCTCCCGCTCTCCCGGCAGTAAGTAATTGGTATGGGAAGCCGTTTATTAAAATATAATTTTACTTAGTGAATTCCAATATTTGAACGACACACTTTGGTAAATGCGTTGATTAAAACAGTCAGCTAAATTAAACCCCCATAAAATATGGTATACTTTTTACGGTCATTTTAAGTTATTAGAGCAGTTAAGTAATTTTTTTTACACTAATCCCAAGTTCGACTGGCCAGGTTTCATAACCACACGCAATCGCCCCAAAACAATAACCTACAGAATTCATCGCCAATGGTCAAAAATGGTTAACTGCAATAATAATAATAATAATAATAATCATAATAATAATAATAATAATAATAATAATAATAGAAGGCTAAAAAATGGAGGATTATTTTACGTTCAATGTATTTGCGAAACTAATTCCCCACGCTAAATTCAAAATATGTTTTGTTGTTTCTCTTTCCGCCAATATTTTAGGGTATTATAATATATATATATATGTATATATGTATATATATGTATATATATATATATATTTATGTGTATATATTTATGTATATATATGTATATATGTATTTTAGGGTATTATAATATATATATATATATATATATATATATATATATATATATATATATATATATACATATCAAACGTACTATGTTCCCAATTTCAAGATCATTCTATCTTTTTGGGGAACTTACCAAAGGTCATAACATGACATGTAATCGCCTAAGGAATAGCTACCACCCAAAAAACGCAGCGGATTTAACTCCCTTAAAATAAATAATTTGTTGACCACCCTTAAACTAGCTTGAAAAATGGGGATCATTTACATTAAATTTATATACAAAAATTCCCCCTATTTTAAATTCCAAAATAATACTGTTTTTCTCTTTTAATCTTTTTGTAAAGTGTTTCAGGATGTTCACACATGATCGCCTAATACAGGTAGAATACCTTTAGGGTAGATGGATTGTAATTTCGCGAAGGATGTTAATCTTCAATCATACTAAAATACGAATAAAATTTTTTCGTAATTGGGACAGTGTTATTAAACTACTGTTTTAATTTTTCAATCAGAATAGTGATAAGGTCTTAGTAAACATTACACAATAAGTTCGTTGTAAAACTTTACAATGAAGCATTAACTTAATTAATAAAAAAGTTGTCTATTTATATTTCAGTGAAAATGTAACAACTGAAAAAAGAAAGCTAAATAAGCGATCCGAGAGAAAGCGAGCGAGATAGCTTCATTCTCTCTCTCCTCACCTTTCTATTCTCGCTTATACCTCGCTCGGTCTTCAAGATCGTGAGCGAGCGCGCTCGTTTAAACTGAAAGTGTTTTTAAAAAATGTATTCCGATTTATTTATTAAATGACTTTAAGTAATTACTGTTAACATGAACGAAAACATTGCATATAAATAACGAACATATGCAAATGCAATTTCAAATCCATAATACAAATTGTTAATTATAAACGGTTTAAAATGGTTATACTAATTAGGTTATCAAAAGGTTCTCTTTTAATCTATTATATTCAGTATTTATACAAAATATCATCTGTTTTATGTGTAATATTGATTAGAATTACAGTAACCCATAGTAGTTATGAATAAAAACACTTTTGCATTTATTAATTTATATATATATTTATATATATATATATATATATATATATAGTATATATATATATATATATATGTGTGTATTATGTTTGTAAAAAAAGACACACGGAAAACAGGTTAGAATGCTGGATGAAAACAAAAAACAAGAGATTTGACCGGTCTTCAGAAAAAGTGATGATTTGTAAACAATTTTATTTTATTTTAAAGGCACACACATGGAAGAAGGAAAAAATAATCCGATTGGACCATATGAGAAGACCCTTAGGCCCAATCGGATTATATTGCCTTCTCTCATGTGTGTGCCTTCAAAATAAAATTGTATGTATATATATATATATATATATATATATATATATATATATGCATATATATATATAAATATACATAAATATATATATATATATACACACATATACACACATATATATGTATATGTATATATATATATGTATATATGTACATATGTATACATATATATATATATATGTATATATGTATATATGTATATATGCATATATAAATAAATATATGTGTATATATATATACACACACACATATATATATATATATATATATATATACATATATACATATTCACACACTCGAGTATATTGGTATCGCAAGATTGAACTTGAATGCTATATTTATATTTGTATTTGTTTCATTTTCCATAGTGTAATCAATAGAATACGCATGATATTTATTGAATTAATAGAATACGCATGATATTTATTGAATTCCCTAAAGTTAAATTCAATGTGCATTACGATATTAGCAGATATATAATTGGTTTTCATGAAACGTATTCCGTTAAGCGATAAATAGCTTTATTTAATGAACTGGCTTTATGAAATGGAACCGTCCAGTCATACCATGCCACTCTTGCTTCATTTGCGTTTTTATCCCTTTGGGCCTGACATCATTTTCTCAACGTCGCTTTCTATCTTTAATAAAATTCGTAAAGGTCGCCAGCAAACTTCTATGAATTGAATAGCATTTCAGTATATGTTACCAGATTTTCGCAAACATTTAAAGCTTGACTTAAACACAAAAGTCATATAGAACAAAACCGTTTAGTGATTCATTAATCTGATGAATACCGTCGTTGACTATCATATTAAAAAAATGCTTAATTTAATTCTTGTCGGATTTAGTGTGCTAATATACTGGTCAATATCGTTGGAAAAGTAAAGAATAAAAATGATATGTTGTAATATGTAAGATAAAACTATTTTTAACATTTTTTTAATATACTTACTCTTTTAGCATACTTTTTTTAGAATCGTTTAGAATATAAGTGTTACAGTTATACTGTTACAATCTATTTTTTGAGCCAGCATTTTCTCACTCGCTCACACAACACAACATATTGGGAAAGAATACTGTTGAAAAGAATACAAATATATGTTGAGTCAGTAGATATGGATACACTATAACATACGTTTGAGTCAGTAGATATGTATGTACTATAATATACGTTTGAGTCTGGGTCTTTCATCTCGCCGAGCTTAAGTCGTGGCAAATGACAAAACCGGCATATGACGTCTTAGCAACTTGACGTCTAAAAACTAATTGTTAAAATAGAGTGCGAAAAGGTTTGGACGAAAGTACTACCCGCGTAAAAGTGTTCTGACAAACCAACGTGATAATAACTCCACGAGTGAGAAAATGCTAGCGCAAAAGTAAAATAGATCGTAACAATATTACTGTTATAGCGATATTTGATTAACTTACATCTCTAGTATTATTTATTACCTAACGGTAATGAGAAGCATCGCTAGATATTATATAACGATTTGCTTGCTAAAAATATACAAGCATATACTTGTCTTAGAGATTAAATCGATTGATATCCTTTGTTTGCTATGGAAGTTGCTCCCCTTTATTGGACAGAAAATAAATGCTCGCGACGATGATTTGTCTTTGAGTTATAAATTATGTTTTCGTTAAACAGTTTTATCAATTCACAAACAGACACATACTACCAGTCTTGGACAATGAACCCACTGATTACCTGCACTTCTATAACAATCGCCCATTTGTTTGGGGGTGCCTGTCTCTCGGCGTCCAGCACGTGTACTTTAAATTACTTGCCTACGTCTCCAATATCGCCTCTGAAGTCAGGAGCTGACCTATTTATTGGCAATACCAGTCTTTGCTGGTTGGGTTCTTTAGACCTATTTACGTCATAGAACATGTTATTTTTTTCGATTTTTTTCGTTTATTTCCAAAATAATTTTTGTCATTTTAGTATGTGTATGTTGTCTTAAAACCTATCTGCATGCGATGCGGGTTCGAACACCCGCGCCCTGCGTTGTTACGTTACAGACTATATGTTAACCTGCACATCTCAGTAAATATATAGTTTATTAAAAATTACCAGTAAAATAACAATTACATCAATGAGATTGTCAAGTTAAGATAGCTATAACGATATTGCTATTTTCTTGTTAATGTCTGAAAGACAAATATTGATGTAGATGAATATAATATTTATATTTTCACCTGGCCACCCTTTATGTGCGCACGTTTATTACATATGTTCAGTTGTCCATTTTTCTTAAAGTGATACCCACCGTGTTGTCTTGAAAATTAGTTAAGAATGGTTGACTAAAATACAGATAACGTACTGTTCACTATATTCTGTCACTCGAAGTTTGATTTACACGGTGTCTACTTAAAATGCAAAAGTACAATATATTAATTTAGAAATATGAGGTCCTTCCCATTTTATTTCTCCTAAAATCGCTTAATATAATCGAACAGAACTCAAATTTGAGGAATATTAATTGAAGTTTGATAACGGTGTTTAAAATTTCAGAAAATATAAGATATATAAAAATGTTCACAGAAAACTGAACTTAATAAAACTTTCAACTCAGATTTATAATAATCTAGTAATTAGTTTAAGAGTTAAGTTTATACATAGCATAAAATACATCAACACATGCTCAAACTTATATATATATATATATATATGTATATATATGTATGTATATATATGTATATATATGTATATATATATATATATATATGTATATATATATATATATATATATATATATGTATATATATGTATATATATATATATATATATATATATATATATATATATATATATATATATATATATATATATATATATGTACATATGTATATATATATATATATATATATATATATATATATATATATATATATATATATATATATATATATATATATATATATATATATATATATATATATATATATATATATATATATATATATATATATATATGGCACAATCACGTTGACACACCGGATCCCGTTAGATCACCGAAGTTAAGCGGCGTCGAGCCTGGCCAGTTCTTAATGGGTGACCATTTGAGAATACCAGGTGCTGTATATGCTCTCTGCTTATCTCGGTATTGTTTCCAGTCGTCTTGTATTACTACTTGCCATTGGAATCAAGCAATGCCGACTCAAGAGAGCGGTTGTTGGAGATTGCGCTACCCTTGCAATTACAAATTCACGCGCGGGCACCCCCAGGCGACGGGTGAGTCCATCATATATATATATATATATATATATATATATATATACACATTTGTATAGGTGTAATCAGTCAACAGATAATGATAAGCGCACAAGTTGAAAATAATAGTGAATAAAAAACTGAGAATGAAGAATAAATCAAATAAGGGTGCAACTTACAATGTTGTGCCGAATTTATTGGACGATTTCGGACGCAAAATAAACTTAATCACTATTTCAGTTTTTCATTTTGTTTTTTGGGGATGGTCTGTGGAAAATTTTCGGGAACTATTCCCTCTTCAAGCCTTATATGAGGTGTGAAAAGAATCTCTTAAAATGGCGAACTAAATTTTATATATATTTTTTATTCCATTTAAAAACTGACCACAACGAGTCGCCTCTCAAGGTAATATATATATATATATATATATATATATATATATATATAACTATATATAACTATTTACGTATATATGTATATATATATTTGTGTGTATCAATATATATATATATATATATATATATCATTTTAAACATATTTCATACAAAACAAAGAAGGCCGCCACAGTAGACGTAATGATTAGTGAGAATTAGGAAGTGTGTTTTGGGTCTCACCCCTAAGTTGGGAGCAGTGCACATTAGTTTAACACTTCTGCATTTCGGTATTGTCGGGGAAACAGGGGGAAGGGAGGTTGTTCCAGAGGCCAGCACCACCAGGAAATAAGCTATTGAAGTAGAAAGTTCTCTGGCATTACGGGACATTTACAGTGAATGGATGGGATTTAGCTGGTTGTCGATTTGGTCTAGTGGATTTACGCTGAGGGCACATCAGCACAGCCAGCTTATCGGTGCACAATCCATTGAAGTATTTGTAAGACAATCACAAGGATGCAATATTGCGGGTATAGGACAGGGGCTGGAGTTTGGTGAATAGTGAGGAACTTATAAAATGGGCGACTATTTTTTTGACCTTGTCTAAGAAGGAGAGACTAGTCAATGATGCACCAGCACAGATGTGGCAACAACACTCCGTTCATCGGGGGATGGTGACTTTGTATAGATACAGGATAATGTCAGTTGTGAGGAGTTTACTTGCACGGTAGAGGGAGCCGACCTTCTTTGCTACAGGCTTGGCAATGTCTTCAATGTATTTGTTCAAATTCATGTTACATGTAAATGTGAAGCCGAGGAGTTTGAATGTTAAACTCTTATGGTAGGGTATTTTGTGCCATGACAATCCGTGGTTGTAGAAGTTTCTGTAGCTATTGAAAGAAACGAGCTTTGTCTGTGCGGCATTAAAAGTTACCAACGATTTATAACCCCGATCCATTTCAGCCTGGAGGTCATTTTCTAAGTATTCAGCCATTGCCTCGGATATGATCGGGTCCTTTTTTCCCCACATGACGAGAGTGTAAGCGTGGTGTCGTCAGCAAATATACTAATCTCAGACTTAATGTCATCTGGGACATCACTTACAAAGATTAGGAACAATAAAGGTCCAACGGTAGATCCCTGGGGTACACCAGCATTTATGGCATGTTGCTTAGATGAACGGCTATTGAGGACAAGCTGGATCTTTCTTTTGGTTAAGAAGGATCTAATTATATTAAGTATTTTCCATTTAATACCGTATGAGCGTAGTTTTAGAAGCCCGTTAAACCATATTTTGTCAAAAGCTTTGGATATATAAAGCGCTACTGCTCTAGCTTCACTAGCCTTGCGAGTGTATGATACATGCGTTCATAGATGACTGTTAGGATGTTTGCAGATGTTTGTGCTTGTCTAAATCCATACCGGCTGTTAGAAAAAAAGTTTAGCATGAACTGAGTGTCATATTATTGTTAGATTTATTAAGGATTCAAAGATTTTAGCAAAAATCGGGAGTAGACTTATTGGGCTGTAGTTCTAAGGATCAGTTTTATTTTCAGAATTCTTGAAGACTGGTACAACAGAGACAATTGTCAAGCCATCGAGGAAGCAAGATCCAGCTAGGCATTTGTTGTCGAATTTGGAGAGGACAGGGGCAAGTGTGCAGAGCATTTCTTTATTACTATCACAGGTACAAGAGCAGACCTACAAGCTTTAGACATGTCAAGTTTTTGTGTGATGTATTTGACCTGGGGTAGGGTGATGACCAGGTGATCATGTTTGGCGTCAGTCCGCAATGGGAATTTATGGAGGGGGTTGTTTTCTGAGTCCAAAGTAGAGTTTGAGGCCAAATGTTTGGCAAGTAGTTCAGCCCAATCAGTTGCCTTGGAAACGACATCATTGTGGTTTGATAGTGAAGGAACCGTTGATTTACCATTGTTCACCACGCTATTGTAGATTTTCCAGAAATCGCGAGTATCTAGTTTCTGTGACTGAATGTGTTTTTTGGTTAACTCTGTATACATTCTCTTCGCTTCGCCTATCACGGCCTTACAATTATTTACTGACTCTATACATTGATGTCAATTAGTAGCTGAATTATGGCGGTTGAATTGACGGAATGCTTGCTGCTTCTCAGCAATGGCAGCTGCACATTTTGAGGTTAACGAATTGGGAAGAGTAAGGTTTGCTAAAAAAATCGCATGGGTTCATAGGCTTCCATGTCTGCTTTTCCCTATTAAGTTAACTCATTTGCCCACTGATCAGCAGGGAGTGAGAAGATTCACCCCCATGGAGCGTCATTGATGTAATCTCTGATTGACTCAAAATCAGCCTGCTCATAGTATCTCGTTATTTTGAGTAACGGTTCATCAGCTTTAGAAAACGTTTTTAGGGTGATATAAATCATTAGCACACTGTGATTAGCATTCCTTAGTGGGCTATGAGCTTTCGCCACACAAGTCTCGGACATTGAGGTCAAGGACAGGTAAAAAGGTGAAACTTGCTAATCTACTCGATCGGGGATGCGGGTAGGAAAATCGACAGACTGAGAGAGGGAGTGAGATAAGGAGAAATTATACGTAGAGTTGCCGGCTGCGCCAGTAAGGATGGAGAATCCTAACCAGTCACGGTGGTGTGAATTAACATCCCCAAATACATTTATCTGGGCATTCGAATCAAGTGAGAGTGCTCTATATATGCTTTCAGAGACCTAGTTTAGCAGGGTACAGTCCTGCGTTGAAGGGAATGGTATAAGAAACATAAATAACTAACGCAGTGATGTAAAGTCAATCTAAAGCACATGTAGGCTTGGTAATCTGATTCTAACCTATGTTCTCTAGTCAGGGAGAGAGTGTTCTTAATGAACTCCTAGCCCGTGCATTTGTTTTTCAGAGTTTATACGGTAGAGTGGGGGGTAGTCAGTTATGTCAAAGTGGTGAGAGAAGATTGATTATTGACGGGCTGTTTCACTTAGTGCTATACTATCCGGGGAGTTTGTCAAGATAAAGCTTTCTCCGTTGTTTATGTTGGTTCTAAATCCCCGGGCGGAATCGAAAGTGTTTTTTGTTAGGTGTCTTGTTTAGGTTTAGTTTCATTTTTTTGCAATTAAATGTTTGTTTTTTGATAGAGTGTGGTGGGCAACGTGGGTGCTTGTTAGGTGCCGATAAGCTCAAATAACCAGCCTATTAGGCGCGACCTGGTCCATGGGGATTGTGGCCTCAGGAAATGTTACGGGAGATAAGTGTAGGCCCCTTTACATGCGCGACAGGGCATATATAACTACCCACGGTATGATGCAACTGAATATAACTTCCCATATCCTGTTCTATTGTTCTTTTTTCTCTATAGGTTGGTCTATATCCTGTTCTCTTTGTTGTGTCAATAAATGGGTGAATTTATTTTATTTTATTTTAACCTGTGGTTCATTGTATTTTTATTTTAGGTTTATTTTTAAATTGTTAATTTTTTTTTAGTTTTTGTTTATTTATTTATAGATCGCTAGCCTAAGGTAAATTTATTTCTGTGCAGACAGCTGTTAGCTATCTCACTTCTACAGTTTAATAGATTTCGAGCGTCTTCAAAATTTAGGATTTCAAATTTTTCATTCAGGCATAATCTACACGGGTTGTATAAATTTCTACATGTACTGGCCTGCCGTATTATTTTCCATTCAATTAATGGCGAGCGTCCGTTGTCTTTGCGCTCCCAATAGTGGTTTGCTAGTTCTGTTTTTATTCGACGTTCTCTGTTTTAAATGTGATGAGAGAAAAACAATGAATCTGATTGGTTAACTAGCCAGCCGGTGTATATTAAAACACTCGGCAAAAATAACTCCATGCATTTTAGCCTAAAGATTCCCCCGTTGATGAAACGCCGGAGCCTCTGTGTAGCTTAATTGCCATAAATATATTTTCATAGCTTACTTCATGTATATATATATACATATATATATATATATATATATATATATATATATATATATATATATATATATATATATATATCATATAAACTGAGTTCAGCGAAACTTAAGAGGAAAAGGGCTATTAGAAATTAGGATTAACTTTTTGAAAATCATCCTTAATTTACTGCTGTTTGTTCACATTAGTATATAATTTCGGTACACCCAGGGTAACAGGGAACAGGTAGGGAGTTACAATAGACCACAGCTCGATGAAAGAACCTATTGGAGTAGAATGCTCTCCGGTATCTTGGAACACCCACAGTGAATGGATGGGATTGAGATATTGTCGGGTTAGTCGAGTTGACAAATTTTGGTTTTCTTTATTTCACATCACTGGATGGTTTACGCGGGCTACGCACACACATATTAACATATCTGTTGACATACTTTTGTCCCATGAAATTATTTTTCTTGCTCATGTCACAGACTTGGTTTCTGCTAGAAACTCGTTCCTATATACATCCGATTAGAACACAATTTGCTCTGCATTGTCCATCCGAGCATGAACTGAAGCAATTGTTCCACAAGCACTGCCAATTGTCTCTTTTATGAAATACCAGTCAGGGGATTCATTCACTGTACAAACTTGCTTATCAGACACAAAGCCTAACAGCAAGACGACTTGGGGACTATAGCCAATAAAGCTTCATCCGTGTCATCAACATCGGTAATCTTCGATTCATCCGGTACTTCGATTCATTTGTGCAACTCTCACTATCTTATATATAGCAGCGGCGTATCACCATTACTCATCGATAACATCAAGATGAATTTCAAAATAATCTCTTAATTATTGCCATTTCATCAACGCTTCAGAGTGTGACTTTTCATTATACCTTATGCACGTAACCACGCCAAACTGGGTAACAAGCATCACGCGCAAAATAAATGGACAATTTCTGTAGGATGTGAGTCAATGCTGGTCACAGCACAACAACCAGTTACGTCCCAGATACACTTGAGATAACTTATTTGACAACAGAACAACCATTCAGTTCGATCTGTTAATGGACACATTCTAACTGCCATCTCAATTACCTCCCAATCAAACAAATATAAATGAGAATTATAAAAAAAATCACATCAGTAGGCCAAAGCTCAATCGCACTCGAGTAAAACACCTCCAAGATAACACTAAATGCACTCGGTACAGTTAAAGATTTAAACTCGGAGATGTTAGGGCAACCTAACCAAACAAATTCGAGTAATTTATATTGGATAAAAAATAAGAGTTATCGCACGTGCATTAATGGTCGTCTGCCGGACAGTGAAAGTAAACAGAACGGTCTTACAATCAAACAAGCCACTCGCGTTCAGAGGTTTTTCTACATTTAATTTAATCAGTGTAGTTTGTTAAATAAATATGTGAAAGGTTCTACTTCGTATCGTATGAGTTGGAATTGTAACATCAAAACGTAACAATGGGTTAATTAGAAGAAATGCAAAAAAGTTAAAAACAAAATGGTGCTAACAATTAGAGAAGGAAGAGTTGAGTGCAAGTCAATTATGTCAAATTTGTATTAATTTTTTTAAATGCATGTAACACAAACCAATCGAAATGTTTTTTTTTCCTATGCTAAAATTATATAGCTTAGATGAGTCAGGCCAAGAATACATTCTACTCGAGGTGATATGGTAAAAAATCACCTAATTCATCAGTGTGTATTATTATCTGTACCTTGCTATTTTACTCTACATTTAATTCTTCAAATCACAATATTTAAAAAGTTAATTCTACTTGTTCTGTACCTTTTCTGGTTAATATTCAAGAATATTAATACACATTCATCCGCATTTTTTAATCTCGTCTGCTTTTCTTTAGGAATTACAGTTTGATAATGTTCAATATATGTGTTATTATAATTTTTAAAAACAAATCACAGGACCTCAAATCATTAGTGACCAGGTTCACCTTGAGTAACCTATACTTGTAGTTGGTGGAAATATTAGTAAAAATTACTAATTCAGTAAAACCATTCCTCATTATGTGATCACAACAATGAAAGCATTTTATTTATTTGGAAACTAGCCTTGATTTATTACTTCATATCAGCTGAAAATAATAATTCAAAATGTTCTTTCGTAATCTGCGCAAAAACAATGATAATAAATACTAAAATTACTTCATTATTATGATTTAGAAGAAATGAGTATATCTGGTATACGTGTTTAACATTTGTCTCTTTGGAAAGCTTTACTACATGGTTCCGTACTGCCTATAGAAACAAAGTCACAACAAGGTATAAATTTAAATTACAGTTGAAACATCAAGTTTGCAAGAATAATAACTTCACGTGTATATTTTGAAACATGCACATTTGTTAATAAAGTATACCAAATAAAAAGTAAAAGTACATAATAAGAATATAGTCTATTAAAACAGTTTCCTTTTCTGTATAGCCTTACTACATAATGCAGTACTGCTCATAGCGACAATAACACAATTGACTATACTTTAGAAATATATTCATAGATAAAGTTTTCAATGAATATATTGGGAATTAATAAATTAGAAAACAATATTATTATGGTATATTTACTTATGTAATTAAAAAAGATAATTTTTTAATATTACCAAAAAAAACCCAGTTTTTTCTGGACCACCCTTTCTACATTATTTAGTCCTGCCCACAGAGACAGGTCACACATGGTAATATTATATTAATTAATTTAGAGATTTACTTAAATAAGTGAAGTTATTAAAACAAAGTTAACAAGCTAAATAAATAAGGATTTAATTAGAGTCCTCAATTTAAATCCTCAAAATTCCACCACATGTGTTAATATTTAAAAAAAAATATTTGTAGTTCTTATTTTGTTATTGGTTTAAATACTATGTATTTTTTTATTTTCAATTGTAAGAGACCCACATTATTATTAAGTACACAATTATAAAAATAATATTTCTCCTATTTAAACATCATTAGTTTTAAATAATAAAGCACAATTTTACTTATTAGTTATATGTTATAAGTTCATCCTTTTCCAATACTAATATGATATTTAAATTAAAATTAAATGATTTGCAAACATTTTCATTATGTTAACAAGTTTCACTTTTAGATTAAAGAAAATAAGATAAAAAATAAGTGTAATATTTAAAATTAAAATATTAATTAATTCAGAAAAAACTTATTTTCATAAGTTTCAGAATAATAAAAATAAATTTCAATTTCTGAGTTTCCAAAAAGATCAAATAATTTATAATTATTTCAGAATAAATCAAAATATCATAATTCAACTTTGTTAAGCCCATTTTCATCATAGCTATTTAATTTGATAAGAAAACATGTGATTATATTCAACTTTGTTAAGCCCATTTTCATCATAGCTATTTAATTTTATAAGATAACATGTGATTATATTCGACTTTGTTAAGCCCATTTTCATCATAGCTATTTAATTTTATAAGATGACATGTGATTATATTCGACTTTGTTAAGCCCATTTTCATCATAGCTATTTAATTTTATAAGATAACATGTGATTATATTCGACTTTGTTAAGCCCAGTTTCATCATAGCTATTTAATTTGATAACATATGATTATATTCGAAAGGTAAAAGCCTAAAGTTCATCTAATCAACATATTTCTAATGAAATTTAGTAATATTTTTAATTTCATAACTCTTTTTTGCTAATCTTTTGAAATATAAATATCACTTTTCTAGAACGATTTCAAATATCTCATGACACTGAATAAAAATACATTTTACTAAAAATTAAATAATACTCCAGAAAATGTTCGTGCGATCAAACTGTCCGAGCTTAGCAACATTTAGTTTGTCGACAGAAAACAATGTACGAAAATCATAGTCGCTATAATATTTCATTTTATAAATTCTCTCAAGTATTTTTTAAAATTTTATATAAGAAGTATGGATTTGTAATAGAACATTATTAGAACACCATATGTAAGATTATATTCTAATAAGGTTCTTTAATTTATTTATAGTTTTATTAAAATAAACAGTTACTCTATTTTCATTAAAATGTTACTTTTACAGTTTTAATAAGATTTGATTCATTTATCTGATTTTAAAATTATTTTAAAATTATTTAAATACTGACGAATATGTTTTAGTTGTTACCTTTATATATGTTTTAATGAAAAATATTAACTTTAATTGTGAAAACTACATTTCATTTTTCCAAAGCGAACATCAAAATTGAATGATTGTCGATAAGTAAAATTGTTATGACGTCGCATAATGGATAGTGTGTGGCGGTTAACATCCCGTGTGTTTCATTGTTTATTATACATTCGAAATTAATTGTTAGTAAAATTGAGACCACTTTACAAATATTGATTTGGAATGCTCCTGTTTTTCGATTGTTCCAATTTTGTTTTGTTTTTAAGATTACAAAAATGAATTTCTTACGCTACTAAGTACACATTTATGCGTCAACGACAAGTCAATTATATCTTTAAACTTGATCCAAAACATGCTTAACAACATCATGTAGCACCTGTTGTCCCTAATATTAAGGAACCATAAATATTCTAAAATATTTATGTTCAATTATTTTGGGGGATCCCTTTAATAAAAATATATCCACACCAAAAATTTATTTTTAAACACATAAACATTTATTTCTAATATACATGTAGATTTGCTGAGAATTTTAAAGCAAGTTTAAAAACTACCAACTTTCTTTTCGAATGTCGTACATTAAGTAATGGATTTATTATTTCAATTATTAACAAAATATAAAAAATGACTTATTGTTTACCAAGAAACTGAAATGCATTCAATGTATTTAATCTCGTAATAGGATTTTAATTCATGGCTTGTTTATTAATATAATAATTGAAAAATACTGTACTTTTGTTGTTTACGGACCCTATTAAAATAATAACAATATTCAGAAAGCAATTCTTAACATGGGGAGGAGGAATTGCTAACGATTCTTTACTTTCCCCTTACAACTTAATAAATAAAATATATCGTAAAAATTTAATTTAACTTGAAAAGTTTACCTTTTTTAACCCGGTTCGTAAACTGCAGAAGTACCACAAAGATAATACAAGACATGTATTTTTTTTTGATTTAGGAGTATTTTCAACTCTATCCATTTCAAGAATGGTTCTAAAATCTATTTTAAATCTATATTTGTTTCAGAATTACCGAATTTTCCTACTCTATCAAAATTGCCGAATTGTCCTTTTCCGGATTTACTTTTGCCGAGGTAAACACACAGTCGGTTTTTAATGTGTGAAACATTTAGATATCTAAATAGGGGAACGCTGGATTGTGACAACATGCAAAATTGCCTTTAGTCTAGAAAAACTTCTCCTTCACTGAGTGAGGGCAGAAACGTTGAAGTGTAGTATCAGAACATATACTACAATTTGCAATATTTATTTGCACAAAAAAGAAAAAAATGATACACAAAGTAATGCTACATTTTGCTCCTAGTCAAATTATGTAACTGTTCTAGTTTAATTTTGTTATGGTTATAGATAGAGTAAAGTTAGTTGTTTGGGGGCTGTGGAGTGTCTACACATGTACTTATAGTTAGTGGTAAGATCAATAGAGTTGTTATCCTCCCCTCACTCCACAACAGCGTAATTTATATCCCTTTGCAACACCCATATTGTTATTTGAACTACCGCTACCCTGATCGAGATCGGCCAGAAATAGGTGATCATTTTATGTTAAATGTATATGCAAAACTCTATCTTCTGAAATAATCGTTTTCTTTCCCTACACGTAACTGCCTTACAAAAGCCCAATCTCATTTGTGTTTAAAGGAGCGGAGGGCTGAGGCTATCACTCTACAGATTTTCTAACAATTATTTAAATATAACATGTACACATTTCTATGGAACCAATGTTTTTGATACACACATATTTCGAATAAGCTCATCGAGTTCGATCCATCTATTTTACCATCCTTACATTAGGTG
Organism: Sepiola atlantica; assembly: GCA_963556195.1. NCBI lineage: Eukaryota > Metazoa > Mollusca > Cephalopoda > Sepiida > Sepiolidae > Sepiola > Sepiola atlantica. The sequence continues at coordinate 49,791,827 of OY744539.1, read as the reverse complement.
TATAATTTTAAAAGTTATCCTTGGTCATGATGAGCGTTACTTAATTTCCATTTTTGTTAATTTTAGCTGGTCAACTATTCAATATCTTAAACTTCTTTCCAGATATCTATATTTCTAGATTCCATGTGCTGTTTGCTACGCTTGGGCTATAAAAAATAAGTATTCATTTTTAATAAAAGTTATGGTATTAACAGGCAATAGGAGGCGAAATCTTTCACACTGATGACCACACATATTTTTTTCTACTGGACCAAATTTTAATTTTTTTATGTTAAAAAAAAGGCTTGAGACCATTAAATTCTAGTGCAAAATAAGACACTAAGTTTGGAAGAAAACTGAATTAATGACAAGTCAAACATTTGGTCACGATTGGGTAAATGTTACCTTTAAATAGATTATTCACATACTGACGTGTGTGAATTATACACACATACATATATATATATATATATATATATATATATACATATATATATGATGGACTCTCACGTCGATTTTTCGACGTAAGAGTGCCCCGCCAGGGGCTGCCCGCGCGTGAATTTGTAATTGCAAGGGTTGCGCAATCACTCAACAATCGCTCTCCTGAGTCGACATCGCTTGATTCCAATGGCAAGTAGTAATACAAGATGACTGGAAACAATGCCGAGATAAGCAGAGAGCACATACAACACCTGGTATTCCTAAATGGTCACCCATTTAGTACTGGGCAGGCTCGACGCCGCTTAACTTCGGTGATCTAACGGGAACCGGTGTGTCAACGTGATTGTGCCGTATGTATGTATGTACGTGTATATATATATATATATATATATATATATATATATATATATATATATATATATATATATGTGGGGGTGTATATATATATATATATATATATATATATGTATATATATATATATATTTGTACATTGACTAATGATATATTTTGCTCACCTTAAGCGTATGAACTTTTTTAATGGAAATCGCTCCAGACAAAGTATACAGCCACTTGAGGTAATGAGCTTACCACACGTAGATATGATTATCGCAAAGACAAGAGATGGCTATCGCCATTAAACTAACAAATACTAAATGCTATAGGTTGAGGAGAGAACAAACAGTTAGCAGAGTTCCACTAGCCTGAGGTGTATGGAAATAATGTACTAGAATAGGAAGCTGTATTCCACTGAGGTAGCAAAACAGCGAATGTCTGGAGACCACTAGCCCAACAAGTCAAACGAGACGGAACAAAAGAAGAAGGGAATAAATCACACAATTCATAAGAACACATGGCATAAAAGTAATTATATAAAAGTCTGAGACGAGCAACATTGCATATCTAAAAGAGAGGGTGTTGAGAAGAATAAAGGGTCGACCCAATTAAATTACAGATACATTTCTGCACCTTATCAAGGACCCTCAAATAGGACAGGGATTCACCAGCCCAAATATGACAACAGTTCTTCATATATTGTCTGATATTGGATGTGTACATATAGTTAATAGCTTTAAATTTCAGAGAATTGACTTTACGAGAAGCAGAAAAAGCAACGTATGTAATATATGAACTGCAAAGAGAAAGACCAAGAGTTTTTTAAAGTCGATTTCTCCCAAAAAACATCCATGAGAATTTCATGAAGCAAATGACGATTAAAAGACACGAACTGAGACTTAACAGGATTAAACAATGCAAGTGATTATGCAACCCTAATTCACAACTAAACCCAGATCAATTGCTAGATCAGCCGCATAGTTCAACTGATCCGAGGGAGATAGTCAGATGTAGCTTATAAGCTGGGCTCGAACCTGCGATCACTAGGGCCAACCGAGTGCACTAACTGTTACGCTAAGAGACCTGTCTGAAATGACATCACAATTCATGTTTTATGATTTTTGTGTTATTTAATTATCTCAATAAACGACTAAATGTCAATGTATTTGATATAGGAATTTAAATATTACATTACATATACACAGGGTGTTGAAGCAAAATTCAACACTTGAAAACGAGTAAACAAAATACTAGCTGGGCCTGATGAGTGTAGTAACTCCATGAAAGACGAGATCGCGACTGTGCGCCCCTACGTTTTCAACAGAAATCTGTTCTTTAACGGAAGGCCAGGACGACCCAGGTGTGGCTGCTAAACAATGTGTCTCACCACTAATCGTCAGACGTGTAGCCGACTTAATCATCAGACTGCAACCTCTCTGACTATTTCCAACACGCGAACAACACGGTCGACTCTCTGAAATCTACCATTGTAGTACCATTCGCCGCTATGATCAAGGACATAGTAAGCTAAGAGTGTGACTTTTTTAGTGCCCGCCATTAAATTGTCGTTTCTGCCGACAGCAGTTACATTGAAAAGTAATTTAGTATGCAACTGTTCTTGACACTAAATCAACTTTTAAGTGACTGCATATACAACATTAGTTTATTTTTTTCTATGAATTGGCAACAGCTAATGTATGATACTTCAGATATATAGAAAAATACATATTAAGCCATACAGGGCATGTGGAGAATTGATGGAAAAACATTCGGAAGTATTTTAACTGTGTAAAAAAAGTATGTTCGTGTGGGTGTTGATTTTATTACGCCACTCTTATTACTAGTCACATATTTGATGATCAAGATCTTCCTTTGTGCGGTTTTCTCTCGACTTATCATTGTTATTTAGCTGAATTTTATCTGTTGTAATCCGTTTCTAGAAAAATGGTGTAAGTTTTGCAGATACTGAGGTGCATATATTTCTCTCGACTTAAAAATCTGTTTGCGGACAATCTCCTGTGGATTTCTCGGTATGTGTAGAACGCCATGCTATATTTAGAAATAACAGTCCATACATTGAAGGTGTTTGTTATTTAATATAATGCTTGGTGATGAGTAGTTTTAAGGTATTTAACCCAGACACCACGCGGTTACAGGCCGTTTATGATGGGAGATTTTTTATTATTTACACATAGAAACCGTAACCTAATTCTAAATTCCCAAAATTATTCCATCGATTGTTTAAACGCCCTGTGAGAATTGGCTTGAAGTGTCTTCTTCGGCAAGTTGGGAACATTGCTTGTCATATTAACATCCTAAGATTTGTAATGGAATATAGTAAAACGCTTTTTTACCCTGTATAGAGTAAATATACATTCATGTACGTAATTAATTATACGCAATTAATTGTTTATGTCATGTATTTGTTCCATTATGAATATCAATCGAAACCTTAAGATATAATTATTTACATGTGTTATTCATAATGACTACTCAACTTAAATTAAGCGTATGTACTGAAATGTATCTATTCAATTATATATAACGTACCTATGAACCCATATCACATAAATAGTGTCCAGCTACCAATATTAATTCTAATCTGTTCTCAGCAACAATGCATTTCATAAATTCATGTAATAAAATACTTAATGACCGCAGCTGTTGATTTGAGAAACGCTTTCGCAGCGGGCGTGAAACAAGATTAGATTATGAATATCAAGTCAATTGCAGAGATAAAATACATCAAATACAGTGCGGCTTTAAACTGATCCTGAAAGCTAACCGCTCTGTCCTTACGCAGATGTCATCAAACGCCAAGGTCCTCGACCTGGGTTGATTCTCAAATATTGATATCGATCGCATCAATTGAACATCTCTCGGATAAATCAGAAGCACAGAGAAAATAGACTATTGATCCACTCGCTTCCTACATAGAAAGGAAAACCTCTCATGTCCAATTGTTTCTATTACTCTATTACCAAGGAAGACATGTATTCAATTGGGAAAATTGGAGACTGTCTAAAATAAAGTTATCCAACACTTAACCGCATTATCCTATTGAATGGTCCACCTGATCCGAAGAGGCAGTTATTATGTTATAGTGTAATACCGATAAGCTTAGTTCTTTTACGTTAAATAGAGATGTTTGAAATCACACTTTATAAAGACAGGGATATGTGCTGCATTTTTAAAACCGATATACTTGGTCTGCTATTATACATTATGTTTGAACATTTATATATTTCTATATGCCTTCGTATAATGTATCTTAAGAATGACGTGTGATATTCTGAACAGTTGACACACATATGTTTCGGGTTACATTATTACACTCTGTTCACAGATACACTTCAGAATGGCCGATTGAGAAACAACTCGCACCACAATTTACACACATCACTAATACAAATATATATATATATATATATATATACAAATATATATATATATAACATAAAGATAGAGGCTAAATGCCTCAAAGAAACCATGTGTTAAATGCAGATATTTTTATTAAAATTTAAAAAAATGTTTTTCTTCATCTTGATTTTTTTAGCTAATATTTCGCTTTATAAAACAAGCCTCGACAGAGCTTAGACAAATAAAAGGTATAAACCTTTTTTTTCGTTATTATCTTTCTTGGTATTGTAGTATTGTCTCGTCCGATGTTGTGGACTAACGGTGTAAATGTATGTTTTAAATAGAACTTGATCGCGCATGGTCGCTGGTAGTTATACATTTAGGAAGGTTCATTTTTTAAAGCATATTTTGAATTTTAACATAAAGATAGAAGCAAAATGCCTTACAAAATAAAAATTAAAATATGTTTTTATATATAAGTGGCTATCTATATTTATGTCATTGACAATTTAACATTTGAGAAGGGCATTCTCAATTTGTAGCATTGTAAATATATCAAGTATGTGGCTATGAAATTTAAACACAAGACATTTGCCAGAAATATTACATTCCTTATATCGCAATTAAAAAATATTTCATGTTATTTATCTATGATTTGTTTTTACTTATGAAATCATCATTCTGTTAATATTAAATGTCGCATTAAGATTATGTCAATAATAAACATCCCAATAAAAGAGTCTGTATCAGAAATTTAAATTGAATATTAGTAAAAAAAATATAGCTGCCCAAATAGGATACAGGTGTCCCCTATGAATATTGCCAATAGACGAGTAGCTCGTCGCGCTTGAATGGCAATACATCTGGTTTGGGGTGAACAAGTCAAACATTAAGAAAAACATCGCATTTAATTATTATTATTATTATTATTATTATTATTATTATTATTATTATTATTATTATTATTATTATTATTATTATTATTATTATTATTATTATTATTATCGGTAGTAGTATTATAATTATTATTATTAGTAGTAGTAGTAGTAGTAGTAGCAGTATTAGTAGTAGCAGTAGTAGTAGTAGTATTGTCATTATTATTGAGAAAAATTGAGGAAATAATTGAAACAAATAAAAAGAGCATTATGAAAGATTCACCAAGGATTGGAATTAAAAATGAAGTTTTGTGAAATCTTGTTTATCTTCCTCGCCGATTATCGATAACTGTTGTCGACAAGTACGAGTGATAAATTTGCTTTATTTATTCAGGTATGTTTTAGAACCATACATTATATATGTATTATGAAAACATGAATAGATTTAAAGAAATGTTGTCGTTTCGAGAAATATACAAGTTCATATTATAAAAATTAAGAATGAATACAAGCTAGATTAGCTTGTATTCATTCTTAATTTTTGCATTTGTTTGGCATACATGGACATATTTCGGTATTAAATACTGGAAATGTTGATGGTAATAATGCACTTTAAAATGCATTCACTTCGTGACTAATTTAATACTCGGGGATTTAAAAAAGAATAAATACTTCGATTGTTACAAGTAGCTGTTCCAAAAATCGTTGGTTAAATATTTGTCTCTTTCTCTCTATTACATTTTAGCAGTTACATCATGTATGAGAACGACAAGCATTCCGGAAAGAGACAGAGGTGGTTCATAAATTAATATGAATGATAGAGAGAATAGTAATACAAATTATTTGAGCCATGCATTGTCTGAACTATTTCGTTGGCAGGAACCCCAACAATGCATAAGCCGTAAACGTGTTTTAGAAGTATTCCTTCCTACGGTGTGTGCTCTGGTGGACGTATTGCACTTGTACCCCCACAAGGAAAATACCCTGACTCACCTGACAAACAGAAAAATGTTCCTTTTTTTCTCCTTGTGGTTTCTAGATGTCAGAAGAGTTTTTACCTTAATAGCTTCATTCATTGAATCTTTTGTTTTCCCTTTCCGTTCACTGTTTTACCGAGCGTACAAACATGTAGAAGTTTAGATTCAATATGACCAATCCATGACATCCACATGCTGGTGTTGCAGATTGTGTACATGTCTGTTAAAATAAAACTAATATATATATAAAAGCTCTATTTGATATTGATCACTTTTTATAAGCATGGTTGAATTTTTTGGGATTACTATCTTGTGGATGTTTACTTTGCCTGTATTATACAAATATATATATATATATATATATATATATATATATATATATATATATATATAATTTAAATAAAAAGGAAAAAGGGTTTAGGTGGAGGGGGTGTGTCCCCGGGGGCCATCTTGATATTGTAAACATTTGTTAAAATTTTGGAGATAAACATTATTTCTTAGTATTTAACCTATAGTTTAAATTTCATTTGAATCAAAGAGAAAACCGTTTTCAGGGTGGAGTCCGAGGTCCATTTTAATATAATCAAAATGTGATGAAAATTTGAGAATATACATCATTTTGGGTCATTTACGTATGGTTTAAATTCTATTTGAATCAAGGAGAAAACAGTTTTCAGTGTGGGGTCCAAGGACCCTTTTAATATAATCAAAATGTGCTTATATTGTGGAGATCAACATTATTTTTTAGTCTTTTACTTATGGTTTAAATTTCATTTAAATTAAAGGGAAAACAGTTTTAAGTTTGAGGAGCATTGTGCTGCTCTGGGACCTCTAGTGTTGAAGTGATCTATTTCTTATATAGCCTGTGCCATTTAATGGGATCTCAGGAGTACACATGCCAATTTTCAAGAAATGCTGTCCAGCGATAAGGGTGAACATAAGACACAAAGATCAGGCGGGCACATACACATACAGAGTTACTATTTATATGAGTTTGTTTATATATATATATATATATATATATATATATATATATATATATGTGTGTGTGTGTGTTTGTGTGAAAGAGAAATAGATATAGAGAGGCAAAGGGACAAACGAAAGAGATATGAGGTTACATACAAAACATACTTCTTACTCTCCTGCATGTTAACTTTATAATCGCAGGATTTACATGATTCTTTCATTAGAATTTTAAGTTTGGAAATATGCATCTTTATATACATTTTAGTAAAACTAATATATGTATATGGGAGAAATTTTTCGGCTTACGAAGTTTCTATATGTGCAATTATTTAGCGGTAATGACAGCATTAAGAATATTGCCAATTTCAAAGAAAAACTGTTAATCTTAATTTTTTTAAAATTATGCGTATAAGCTAATTGATCGACTCTTATATTGAAAATCAATCTGAACGTAGGTAGTTATAAATATTTATCATTTGGCGTTGGATTTTATCCAAAAAGACTGGTTCTTAAGAAAAGTTAATGATATACGCCATAAACACCACCACCTACTGGTACATAGGCACCGATTAACATACATCATTTTCGCATAGCTCAAGATCTATTCGAGTTGTGTATTCTTAAAAAAACATAGAACATATTTCATCGTACACTTCAACGTAAAATGCTATGAGAATTTGCATAAATATGTAAAAGCTTTTACATATTATACTCTTCATGATTTGTACAAGTATTTTCTTCATTTTATGAATACTGCGGCCTTTAGTAAAGAAATAATCAGAAGAAATCGCACACTGTTGTATAATATTTAGTACGACACGTTAACATGTATAATAAATTTTGTTATATAAACTAGCAAATATATTACCATCCGGTTGTATATTCTTGCCTGAGAGGAGTGTATCATGACAAACGTACATATGCTACACTGCCCCAATATGTACGCAATTCCTGGTAGAAGGGTCGCTTTTTGAACGAGAATATACCTTCAAATAAATTATATAATTTTTGAGAGGATGGTGTCAGAAAACATAACGTATATCATTCAACACCTACCGAAGAAGATGGTAATACGTTCAATTGACCTACGTATGATGTAGAAAATGTAATACGTGGAATAACGGTTGTATGAAAAAGAACGGATTCTACTATACTTTTTTTCTTAATTAAAACGAGACAGTTAGTACAATTTAATAGAAGTAATAATATAGTTTCAGATTCAGACGGACACATAACGAACTTCTATTACTAATAGATTAAATAGCAGCGTGAATTAAGCTATAAGTCATGTTTACTTGTGGCCTAATGCATCGCTTCAAGAAAAATGAGATGATGCCGATTAAATGATTATATATATTTACTTATTTACTATGCATCGAATATGCATTTAAAGAAAAACTCGAAAAAGGGAAATCATCAACTCATACAACATCCGACTGATTTATGTAAGCATGTACACCTTATTATTCCAGTAGATTCGTACCAAGAACTACAGGCTTGTCGAACACTCTTTCTGATGGATGTTTTCTTCCTCCCTATAACATGTGTTATTTCAAGACAAAGGCTAATTGGCATGTATTGTTTTTGTGATAATCATGTTCGTCCTTGTTAGCTCCTTACAGCAAGTGGCTTCGTACCTTGTCTTGAGCGATTTCCATAAAATAACATAAAAAAGGTAGTTGCTATCACACAAAATTAAACGCATGCATGTATTCAGTAAAGCGACAAGGTTAAATGCGATCTAGAAATAATGGTTGTTTTATTTATGAAATTATATTTACTATTATTTTTATTTATGAAATTATATTTACTATTATTTTTATTCATGAAATTATATTTACTATTATTTTTATTTTTGAAATTATATTTACTATTATTTTTATGAATTAAATTATATTTACTATTATTTTTATATATAGAATTATATTTACTATTATTTTTTATTCATGAAATTATATTTCCTATTATTTTTATTAATGAAATTCTATTTACTATTATTTTTATTTATGAAATTATATTTACTATTATTGTTATTCATGAAATTATATTTACTATTGTTTTTATTAATGAAATTATATTTACTATTATTGTTATTTATGAACTTTTATTTACTATTATTTTATTCATAAAATTATATTTACTATTATTTTTATTAATTAAATCATATTTACTGTTATTTTATTAATGAAATTATATTTACTATTATTTTTATTAATGAAATTCTATTGACTATTATTTTTATTCATGAAATTATATTTACTATTATTTTTATTAATGAAATTATATTTACGATTATTTTTATTCATAAAATTCTATTTACTATTCTTTTTATTCATGAAATTATATTTACTATCATTATTTATTCATGAAATTATATTTACTATTATTTTTATTCATGAAATTATATTTACTATTATTATTTATGTATGAATTTATATTTACTATGATTATTTATTCATGAAATTATATTTACTATTATTATTTATTTATGAAATTATAGTTACTATGATTATTTATTCATGAAATTATATTTACTATTATTATTTATTTATGAAATTATATTTACTATTATTTTATTCATTAAATTATATTTACTATTATTTTTATTCATGAAATTATATTTACTATTATTGTTATTCATGAAATTATATTTACTATTATTTTTATTTATGAAATTATATTTACTATTATTTTATTTATAAAATTATATTTACTAATATTTTTATTAATGAAATCATATGTACTATTATTATTTATTCATGAAATTATATTTACTATTATTTTTAATCTATGAAATCATATTTACTATTATTTTTTGTTCACAGTTTAAAGCTCAACTTTAGTTTCTGTGTATGCCATGTTTTAATCTAAAATGTTTTGCTAAAAAATCTCGCCACATTCTTGTACCAAGAGTAAAACCTCGCGGAATATGTGTCCAACGTGAATCGCATATATCTTAAAATGTGTAGCTACGATAGAAATTCATAACTTGTTGTTTCTTCTGTATCTCTATCGAACATGATTGTGTTTCATTGGAACAATGCCTACGCCTCCTACAATATAAACTCTGTTCCAACTCCTGTAATGTTATAAAAGGGTAAAGTTTAAAAACTGATTTTTGATTTAAAAAAGAATGTAACATTTAATATGTTACGAATTGATGTTTGCTTTAATTACTACAAAATGTGATAGAGCCACCGAAGATAAATACATCGGTAACAGCCGATCTTTCAGAAAACACTGTAGCATTCTGATTTGTTAAAAAAAATCCATTTGAATTTGTACTGAGAAACATAGTAAAAGTTTGACTTGAAAACAATATTTGATAATTTGATAGTTTCAATCGCAATCCAGTTCTCATGTATATAGGGAGTTTACATATATTCGTTTCACGAGAGCCTGCTTTAAAAAAACAACCCTGTTTAATGCAATAAATACTTATCCTAATTTCAACAAAAGGGTATATATATATATATATATATATATATATATATACATATATATATATACATATATATATATATATATATATATATATATATATATATATATATACATATATATATACATATATATATATATATATATATATATATATATATATATATATGTGTGTGTATAACTTTTTGTGTTGGTGGGAAAATCCTAGAAAAGTGCTCGATTTATTGATAATCAAAACTAAGAGCTTAATATTTATTATGTGTTTGTACAGAAAATTACTGTAACATCAGTGCCGTCGATTTCAAGCTCAGAAGCACATAACCATTCGGCTCTCTTCAGCATATGTTGTCACCTGTAACAGACATTCACCTGTCACATCGTTTGGATACGTTATTTGCTTTGCAGTGTTATGTATATTTATTTCTAATGTGTGCTAGTGAGAGAAATGTGAGACTAAAAAGTTAAATAAAGTTTTAAAAAGGAGGTGGGGTAAAATGTAACAGCTTAGATTTTTTTTTAAATAAATTAAAACATATCTCCATACTTGTCCTGTTATTCAAGGTTTATTAGGAGCGTATATTAGGTTGTTTCATGTTTTGAAGTGTTAATTTGGTGTAATTTCGGAAGTGCTAAATGAAGAATGTGGCTTTACTAATTACACTTTCGAAAGAAAATTAAAAAATACATAACTTGTACATTTAACAGACTAATACACGCTCCTAATAAACATTTAATCATGAGACTTACATGGAGATCTTTTTTTATTTTTTATTTTCATTCTAAACTATTACATACAATCCCACCCACTTTTTAAAACTTTATTAAACTTTTTAGTCTCTTCTTCCTCTCCCTAACACAATATAGCAAATAACGTATCACAACGAGAGTAATACATGAATTCATATATCTGTAACATAAGCTGAAGAGAGTTGGATGGTTAAGTTTTTGTGAGCTTGAAACCGATGGTACTGATGTTGTACTCATTTTATTTAGCAAATATATATATATATATATATATATATATATATATAGTACTATGGAAATATATCTTTCGTGTGTAAGCTACTCACAACGGTCACTATTTTACCGCATTTAATCATGATGCGATATGCGCGTTTTTTGTAAATTTTTTCATGATATCAAAGTAGTGTTTATTCTAGTTAATTGACAAATCCGGTTTGCTTTTACTGTCACGTCATATTTAACTATTGTTTTCATTAGCCAATGGCAAATATATTCATTTTTAGCTCTCTTTAATTTAAAACTCGTTTACGTTTGAGCGGTGAAATGTGTTGACTAAAATAATTATGGATTTAATATAAACTCGTTCTTTATATTTATTTAAGTAACTATTAGATTTATCAATTTTTAATTAAATTTCATTTGTTTATAAATTTAGTTAAATTTATTTACATTTCAATAGCAAAATATGGGAAGTTTATTCTGTGTTTAGAGTTATGTAGTATGTCGCTACTGCAATTTATAAAATATTTATGTAGTATGTCGCTACTGCAATTTATAAAATATTTATGTAGTATGTCGCTACTGCAATTTATAAAATATTTATGTAGTATGTCGCTACTGCAATTTATAAAATATTTATGTAGTATGTCGCTACTGCAATTTATAAAATATTTATGTAGTATGTCGCTACTGCAATTTATAAAATATTTATGTAGTATGTCGCTACTGCAATTTATAAAATATTTATGTAGTATGTCGCTACTGCAATTTATAAAATATTTATGTAGTATGTCGCCACTGCAATTTATAAAATATTTATGTAGTATGTCGCCACTGCAATTTATAAAATATTTATGTAGTATGTCGCTACTGCAATTTATAAAATATGTATGTAGTATGTCGCTACTGCAATTTATAAAATATTTATGTAGTATGTCGCTACTGCAATTTATAAAATATTTAAGTCTAATATTTTAAATTTCAAGAGTTTCATTTTTTAATAGTCTACATTATTTGTCTAAATACCTTCATACACCGAACTGTTGTGATATGTTCTGATCGATTATTAGCGTGCCCTCCATATCAATGAGCTTCTTTTTATGTGTTCGCTCGTTTTGTTATTTGAGTTTGTGTTATTGAATGCGCTCGTGTGCTTATGCTACCTACATTTAAATTCGAGGAAAGTTTCTTTGTTATTTGGGTTATTTGGCAATATTATGGCCTAGTAAATACTGCATTTTGTTAAGCAATTTAAGTAATAGAAACGCTGACCACGTTCTGCGGATACAATTTTCTTTTTATTATTATCTTTCTTATTTTAATTTGGGTGATTGCTACTATTGTCTGAGGTATTACAATTTTTTAGAATTTGTTATATTTCATCCTTATATTATTATTATTATTATTATTATTATTATTATTATTATTATTATTATTATTATTATTATTATTATTATTATTTATATTATATATATAGCGCTTTTACTGCTCATTATGTTTCTTTTTTTCTGTACTACTCTCATTTTGCCTTTTTATTTGTGAACATTGATTATTATATCTAATTATTCACATCAACTGTAGGGCATTAACATCATTCATTTTTAATATGTTGTGTGATATAATATTGTCGCTTAGATTTAGTATATTTGTCAACCGCATTTAGTTTACAGAAGCTGGTTATAGGTAAGTATGAACAAGAAGATATTTATCATTTGTATATTTCAATTCGTATTATATTTCGATATTATTTTCCCCATCGATATTATAATAACTATTATTGTTAGAACTGTGTTATAGATGTAATTGGAAAATAGTTTATTATAAACTGGATATAGAGACTATCTGTAGTGGATATATTTATGCATCTGAGTAGTGGTGTTTCGAGGAACTGTCGATTGATGTTGAGATACGTTGACGTATTCATCACAATGATGTGTGCTTCGGTCAGTTAAAAAAGCGGGTGTGGTCTCACGTGAGATCAGTCTGGAAAATAAAAAAAGGAACACTCACCGGAAAAAAAGAATTAGGTGATTCACATGTCGTGGTGTCTGCAGATTAAACAAAGACTTCTCTTCATAGGTGCAAGTTGTTATGGTGGTCTCTGATTTGCATATGTAAAGATCAGCTGATATAAATGAAGAATACAGCTGGGAAGCAAGCAAAATCGATGTGTATTAGAAAGGCAGAGAGAAAGTGCGTTGAATAGAATTCGGTGGGAAATCAAATTACAGTCAAAACTTTTTTTAAAATTCTTTTATTTTTCTGACACAGTTCGTAAACAATGCCGCCTTGATTATATGCGTGTGGAAAATGGACCACTTACTGTGCTTATCTTCACCTGCTTGAGCGTTTCCATCAGAATGTCTGTAGGCACCGGCTTAATATCTGTTTAGATAGCTTCACCCCTGACACCGAAGTGTTTCAGTAAGTTGATGTTACAAGCATCAGGTCTCGTATAAAAAAGCAGTCATCTTTTTTGTCTTACTGATGATTGACTGTCCAAGCAAGTTATTTATGGGGAACTAATTCGGAATCCTCACACATAGCAGGAAATGCGTAAGCGATTCAAAGGTTATCTCAAATACGATTTTAACGGCTTTAGAATTCATGTTAGAATATGGAAGTGGATGGCCGTTAATGAGTCAAGACAGAGGAAAGTGATTTTCGAAGGCATCAAGCTTTTTTTTTAAAAAAAGACGTAACCCTATAAGCTGAAAAGAGTAGCGATGTATAGACACGATGGACTGTTTTCTATCCAACAAGCGAATGTTTTGCAAAATATAGCACGGACAAGAGATGGCTTCAATTGTTGCATCCCTTAAGATCACCACAACATATATCACTTCTGTTGTATGTCTATAAACGTCTAGCAGGCCTGATAAGCAATATCCGCGTGACGCCACGCAAATAGAAGTTTTACACTAATATAACTTTTATATGCAAACTGTGGTCATACTTGAAATCAAATAGACACCCACTATATATATATATATATATATATATATATATATATATATATATATATATATATATATATATATAATTATATATATATATATAATTATATATATATATATATTTATATATATATTTATATATATATATATATATATATATATATACATTTCTTTTTTATTTAGTTAACCTCAAACAATGCAAGTTGCCACTGTATATTGTAGGTTAAAAGTTTAGGGATGACATCCTAAATTTGGAGCGAGCTGTGCAGCGAGATGCTTGTTCACATTAGTTTTGACTTTCTTCATGTCGGTACAGTCGGGAAAACAGGAAGCAGGGAAAGAGTTCCAAAGACCGGCTGCTCGTGGAAAGAAGCTATTGTAGTAGAACACAGTGAATAGATAGAATTTAGCTGATTGTCGGGTTGGTCGAGTGTATTTACATCGAGGGGACACCAGAGCAGCAAGTTTATTGGAGCACATTCCATTGCAGTACTGGCAAAACAAGCACAAGGATGCAACATTGTAGGTATGGCACAAAGACTTGAGCTTGGTGGATAGTGAGGGACCTATTAGATTAGATACTTTTTGGGACCTTGTCTAAGAGGAAGAGACTAGTGGATGATTCACCAACCCAGATGGGACAACAATACTCCATGTATGGGCGAATGGTGGCTTTGTAGAGATATAGTATAGGCGTGATAAGTTTTCTAGTACGATAGAGGGAACCCACTAAATTTTACCACACTTGAGAAATTATATTAAGTTTTATATAATCTACAGTTCTGAAATCGAAGTTTAGAAGATTTTCTTTACTGCTTTTGTGAAAAGTATAATAAACGAAGGAGGCGAGAATTTAAAAGTTGTGTACACAACTTACCTAATATCTTTTACTATATATTCTGGTGCTTTTAAACGTTACACTTTCAAATTTTCGGAAATAATATTTAAGATTAAGGAGTACATCACTACTAATACATTACTTTTATTTCTTTACAAGTGTAGGTAAATAAACAATAGAAATAGTCGAAATGCTTTCTTTGTTACTTCTGAAATAGATGTTTGATTTAGCCCATATCGTGCATAGCAATTGTTTTTTGTTTCAGGGCAGATGTCTTTACCATGTTGGGTATGTTGAATAATTGCTTTATTACAAGATGTTTTGCTTATTCTGTTCTTGTTTACCATGTGTTTTTTTTTACTTTTCTATTTCATAGTACTGATATTTCGCATGCGAATACACAATAGTGATACCCTCAGCTGAAATGATAATTGTATTGTATCACAGATTATGTCATTTGCGCACTGGTATTTTATGTTTTTACTGGTCTCATTTAAATCCCCGAAACAGTTACATGATTGATAGCTGACTCATTTTTTTCTATTTCGCAAAAGGGTAAACCCATAGGATATTGTTTATGGTATCATATATAAAATCAAAGAACGTAGCCCTGACATTGTTGATACAATAGACGGCACATAGCAATGCAGTTTTGTGAGCAAGTGGTACACGGAAATATATATAGTATAAGTTGGTTCTTCGGAGATATCCCTAACACATATAAAGCCGTCCAATATCTAAGTAACTATTCCATGCCGTCCTGAATTTTAACACAGAATAAATAAATCTTGTTTTGTGTGGTTCGCTTTTATATTAATTTCAACCACGGAAAGAGTAGAAAGCAGACCGCTAGTATTGGAAAAATAGACCAGATAGTTTGCTTTTATGTGAGAGGTTGTGGGACTGTGTTTAAGCTTATGTTTTGTTTTAAAACTTGTCATGTTAACATATGAAAATTTAGGGAAGAGATCAGTGGCTAGGTTAAAAAACGAAACGCAGATAGAATAAGTATGAAGATGTCGTGTGTAAACAATTGAAGAAATAAAGCGGCGGCAGTTGCTACACTATTGCATCGAGAGAAACTACAGTATTTGTGTACTCTATTTACGTAATGGCAATACAGCAGCCCGGCATATTGCATCTGTTGATAAGAAGTTTCTGTAAGATTTATGTCATTGGATTATAGGTGTTTAACGTCAGTCCAGATAAAGCATTTACCTCCAGCACAAGGACATTTGGAAATGACAACAGTTATCTCCCTTGCACCATAACATCTATCCCAGATGAATTCCCCTCATTATTCGATGGAAAGATGGGAAAGATTTCTGAACCCACTGTTAAGCTGCACATCGATACTTCGATCCCACCGGTGACACAGAGACAACGAAGAATACCGTGAGGAAGGACGTCGAGTCGGAATTAAAACGCCTCAAGGAGATGGACGTAATTGAGGATGTTACTGGACCTACCCCCTGGGTAAGTCCCGTGGTGATAGTCCCCAAAAAACCGAGTGGCGTGCGAATCTGCATAGATATGCGAAAAGCAAACGAAGCTATACAAAGGGTCAAACATCCCATGCCGACCGTGGATGACTTGTTTGCAGATTTAAACCACTCAAAGGTGTTCAGCAAGCTGGACATGTCGAGCGCGTACCACCAATTAGACCTGGGGGAGTCCAGCAGATACATCACCACGTTCACCACACATGCTGGACTATTCCGATACAAGAGACTGTTGTTCGGAGTAAATGCAGCCTCTGAAATATTTCAAAAGGCCATTGCGGATCTTTTGAGGGGCATTCCAGGAGTCAAAAACCTCTCAGACGACATTATCGTCTATGGACGTGACCAAGCCTCACATGATGCCAGTTTGAGGTCCAAACAGATAACTTTTTTTGGACATACCTTCAGCGAAAAAGGGGTGTCACCAGACCCAGACAAAATTGCAGCAATTACAAACTGCAAATCGCCCACCAACGTTGGAGAAGTGCGCTCATTCCTGGGCATTGTCCAATATGTGGCCAGGTTCATCCCGCACTATGCCACTGTCACCGAGCCACTCCGACAACTCACAAGAAAAGACAGAGAATGGAGGTGGTCAGAGACAGAAGAGAGGGCAGTGATAAAATTAAAAAAGGCCCTGACTGGAGCTGGAGTTATGGTCTACTTCGATCAGAACAAGGAGACAAACATCCTGGTAGACGCGAGCCCCGTTGGACTAGGGGCAATGCTTACACAAGACGGGAAGGTCTTGTGTTATGCCAGCCGTGCTCTCACAGATGTGGAACAGCGATACTCGCAGACGGAGAAAGAAATGCTAGCCGTTGTATACGCTGCTGAGCATTTTCATCTTTATTTGTATGGGTCAAGGTTCACCATCACCACTGACCACAAACCACTTCTTGGTATTGTAAAAAGTCTCAAACCAGCTACATCCAGAATCGAACGATGGCGCCTACGCCTCATGCAATATGAGTATAGCTTGGTATACCGGCCGGGAAAAGATGACCAGAACCCCGCCGACTACCTCAGTCGACATCCTCACCACAAACCCGAGAGGGACAATTCAGCTGAGTCGTATATAAGATACGTGGCTCACCATGCCATACCTAAGTCGATCACCCTCGAAGAGATGAAGCTAGCCACGGGAAAAGACCCCTTGCTACAGAAAGTGGTGATTGCACTTTCAGATGGAAAATGGAACGACCCGCAGTTATCCTGTCTCGCACATGTCAAAGATGAACTATCTTCATATGATGGTCTCATCCTTCGAGGTCACCGCCTGGTGGTCCCGTCCACCCTGCAGAAGAGAACCGTAGACATAGCCCACCACACACACCAGGGCGTT
This sequence comes from Sepiola atlantica, assembly GCA_963556195.1. Taxonomy (NCBI): domain Eukaryota; kingdom Metazoa; phylum Mollusca; class Cephalopoda; order Sepiida; family Sepiolidae; genus Sepiola; species Sepiola atlantica. The sequence goes on along the minus strand of OY744539.1, from coordinate 49,773,849 downwards.
GTTAAGACGAAGCAGCTAATGAGGGAAAAGGTCTGGTTCCATGGAATTGACAAGCTGGTGGAGGAGACAGTGCGCAACTGCATCCCTTGTCAAGCTACCAACTCAACATCATCACACCGTGAGCTCATACGCACCACACCACTCCCTGCTGCCCCATGGACTGAAATCTCCCTGGACTTCGCAGGTCCTTTCCCTTCTGGAGATTATGTACTGGTCGTCATCGACGACTACAGTAGATTCCCAGAAGTAGAGATACTCCCCTCGACATCAGCAAAAGTGGTCATTCCCCGCCTTGACGCAATCTTTGCCAGACAAAGATACCCCGATATTGTCAAGACCGACAATGGTCCCCCCTTCCAAGGGCAAGAATTCAAGGATTTTGCCACTCAAGAGAAGAGTTACCCCTGCGTGGCCAGAGGCGAATGGAGAGGTCGAACGGTTTATGAGAACACTAAACAAGTATGTTCGCGCCTCCACTGTGGAGGGTCTGAACTGGAAAACCCAACTAGTCCATTTTCTAAGGCAATACAGGGCCACCCCCCACAGTACAATCAAAACTTCTCCATTCGAAGCCCTCACTGGAAGGAAGATGAAAATCGGCATACCTGCTGTTCTGAAAGAACCCATGTCAAAGCCGATTCACACTCACATAGCGGAGAATGATGCACGAGGGAAGAGGAAAATGAAGATCTATGCCGACACAAAAAGAAAGACAAAGGCCTCTCCTCTTTGCCTAGGTGACAAAGTACTTGTCAAGCAGAAACGTCTCAACAAGCTATCCCCACCGTTCGACCCGAATCAACTGACGATTATCGGCATAAAGGATAGCATGGTGACAGCACAAAGAGATGACTACCAAGTTACCCGGAATTCCTCTCACTTTAAGCGGATAAGTCCAGATAATCTTCCCAGAGAAATCATAGAATCAGACTCTGAAGATGAGTTATACTCATATCCACAACAGGAAAACTCAGACTCCAGACACGAAGGCCAGACGCATTTACCGCCCATAACAGTAACACCAAAACATAATCCACCAGTGGTAAGACGTAATCCAACACGGAAACGACTCCCGCCGATACGCCTTGAGGACTATATCAGATAGTTAGATGAGTGAGTAAAGTCTCTATTTCTGTCTTAGAAATTCCGTCAGCTCCCCTGAAGAAGAAACAGATTCTGATTCTGAAGAATCGAAAGACGATTCCCTCCCCCCATCCTGCAGACGACGTAAGTAGTTTGCAATTGTGTATTTAAAAAAAAAAGGGACAGAAAAGAAAACGATTCCTCCTTGACTGACACAATTGTTTAATCGGTGAAACATACTTTGACTGAACTCCCTCCCCTTACCATACGTAAGCACGCGTACATTTAATTGAGAAAGAGAGAGGTGTAATATCCAATCGTACATTTGGAAATGACAACAGTTATCTCCCTTGCACCATAACATAGTAATCTGTAATTATCCCCCTTGTTCTTTCTGATTGTATATATAAACGACGCCAGACACGTCATCACTCTCTTGATGGACCGAGCGAACTAGAAGTAACACGTTGTTATTGTTGTCCTTGCTTTGACCTCTGTTCCTCATTGCTTCGTATCACTTCTTGCTTTCAGCGTATAACCAGAACACAACAGGCCACAAAGGTAAAGAACTGGATATTTATTCACGTCATCTGCACATTTTTCCAACCCTCATTAATAACTGATCGAAGGAACAGCATTTTACTGCGCTGTATCTCATTAAAGTGAGATGTGCGTAACAGAGTAGGAGTGCCTAACTTTACCAGGCTGTCGCAAACCATGGTAAATGTTTTACTCACAATTAGTGTAGGTAACCACATAGAAATAACTGCTTTGCGCTTGTCCAATGCCGGTCACTCTCTTATATCCCTGATTTAGTTGACAAGCCGGATAAGATGACTGAAAAAGAGGCGTGGTAGAACGCAGATTTTACATCAGTGTTTCTCTCCCCGAGTTGAATGACCAAACAATATCTCCGGGTCCATCTCGCCGAGTTTGGTAACACAGCCCATGGGTTGTATACCAAATATTTTTCTCTCTCTCTCTCTCTCTCTCTCTCTCTATATATATATATATATATATATATATATATATATATAATAACGAATATGAAAGCACGTGTGCATGTTTAAAAGCTTACCATAGTTATCATCGTGAAAAACCAGTGGTAAATCACATGTTTTGTTTAATTGATTAAAATATACGTTCTTATTATCAACATTTGTTCTCAACAGAAACCTTACATTACGGTCATATTGAAAGATCATGATAAATTATGTATACGTACATTTTATTTTTGTAAATCGCTTGAACAAAAGCACATCAGTCGAACAATAATTTATGATGTAAAACATTTGGGATACGTAGACAATGTTTTTATTTGCTAAAGTGTTCACATTTAAAACAAAATTAAATACACTATATATCAACGCACGTAAATATATATATATATATATATATATTTATATATATATATATATATATATATATATATATATATACATACATATTTATATACACACACACACACATATATATATATTCAGATTTTATAAATGTATTGAAAGTAATTATTAGTACTTATGAATTTCTACCTTTAATTCCTATAAAATATATATATTTTATATACTCATATATTTCATTTTTCTATGAAACATATTTACAATTACAGCATATATTAGTGCCTGCGAATTATCTTCTATTACCGATCGACTTATTACATCCCTGTCTCAGTGATACATATATAATATATTGGCTTTTATGTAGTGGCATAGACAAATGATAGTTAATCTTTGATATCGAACATCCACGCCTACGCCCAAAACCCACCAGGAACAGAATGATAATAATGTTGTATTTATTTTATTTTCCTGACATAAGGAAAACTTATAAAGTATTTGTAAATTACAATTTTAAAGTTATTTCTCTTCAGCGTTGATCACTATTGAATGTTTTCTTAGAGATGGGAGTAAGCTTTTTTCTCCAATATATAGCATATATTTAATGAACAATATGTAGCTGTACAATGTGCCTTTCAACACAGAGGACAAGTGTATTAATGACTCTAAATCTAAGAAGTGCACAACATAACAAGTACTTACTTATGCTTTCTGACTTTAAATTATTGATTGTAATAAATTGATTAGTTATGTTTAAATTTGTTTAAATAGAGTCAATAATTGAAATACGATATTTTGTTCTGATACATTATAAACTATTGGTAAACGACTCAGATAGGCCAACAAATGACGAATACAGAATAATAGACGGACTTCACATGCGTCTGTATGCGGAAATTTAACTCGCAAAATAGACTGAAGATTCATCAAAACAAAATTGGATGCGCTTCTCACCCAATGCCCCATAAGCAGCGCTCGTTTATTACAGATAAGACGTCGGAACACCAAGGCCAGGACGCAAACCACAGCGCCGAGGATATTCATGCAGTTGCGCCAGAGAGTGAGATTGAACTTCCCAAAATGAAATTCATCAATCAAAATACGATCAACGGTTGGAAAATACGGTCATGTTATATACCGGATTTGAATAGTGAAAATGGGGAATCTACTTAAGCAATTGTCAAGAAAAACAGACGACAGAGGGAGATAAAAATCACTTATTAAATTTGAGGAAACATTTGAAAAGACAACTTCGTATCTCAACTCCCAATCAGAAGGAGGGTTTACTAAACAACTTGAAATATCTCAGAGACAAGCACAGCGTTCCCAACAAGGCTGAACGCGTAAGGAAAAGAAACGACTGAGACGGAGGAGAGAGTATGAACGGTTCGTTCAAGAACAATATAAATACGAAAGGAGTCTTTTCGACCAGCCCAAATCATGAATGCTAACAATGAAACGAGACGTTTTAAAAACGCATTTAGGACATACATACTCAGACTACCAACGGCACATAGCATTTAAGCAAAATAACAAGCTGATATGGCCAGATATTTCTAATACGATGTGCAACATGAACATAATAACGAACAAAGAAGTAAGATGTGTTGTAAACAAGGTCAGTAATAAATATGCACCGGGCCCGAACGGAATACATTTCTTACTCTACAAAAGATGTCCTAATGTGTTTAAATGGCTACATAGGAATTTGAGATTGGCATGGAAAAACCTTTATGTCAGTAACCAGTAGATGAAAGCAGACGGTGTATACATAACCTAGGAACATAACTCAGTAGAAATAAATACATTTCGGACTATTTCACTCCTTCATATGTAAGGAATAATATTTTCGCAGTAATGGCTTCAAGACTAACAAAATACTTTCTCTCAAAGTCATATATCGACACTTCCGTGCCAAAAAGGTTGTCTCCCCGGAACATGATATGGGAGGCTATCCAAAGAGCGAGAGTTAACAAAACAGATTTAGATGTAATATGGCTCGATTTAGCCAATGCATATGGGTCTGTGGCTTATCAAATAATGTTACTATCCCTTCAGGTGTACCGCATCCCAGAAGAAATACGGACATATTTTGCAACATATTTCGATGCGTTCAATATGCGGTTTACCACAAACGACTACACCACAAACTGAATCAGCCTCGAGGTGGGAATAGCAATGGGATGTACAGTGTCACGTATACTTTTCGTTTTAGCAATGCAGATAATTCTCAAAGCAGCAGAAAATAATCCAAACCCTACCACATTAGGGAGAGGATGACAAATGTCACCACTGAAGGCTTTCATGTATGATACTACGATCCTCACATCGAACGCTGAGACGCGCAAGTTACTCAGTATAATGAATGATCTGATGATCTGGTCGAGGATGGCCTTCAAGCTTAAGAATTCCAGAAGTTACTCTCTCAAGAAGGGGAAGGTACACCGGAACATCTGCTTTGCAGTGGATGGTCAGAAAATCCCGACCGTCTCAGAAGAACCAATAAAGAGTTTAGGTAGATTGTACGATTAGACCTTGAATGCCACCAATCAGGTAAAAGCGACAATTAAAAAAGTTGATCAAAATCTTACAATAAGACGCTGTCCACTGATAGCTAGATACAATGTACGGTGTCTTCAACACATGCTCAGCCAAATTCCGTTATGGTCTCTTCGGGTGGTAAAGGCAGTACAAATCTCTCGTCAGACAGGATTGGAAGTGGAAAGTCAGAGACGCTATAACTAAGACTAAAGAAAAGCTATGTCTCAAGGAAGTCATCGCAGTCACTCGGACAGGAGGATTTGGGCTTGGAATGACTAGCATCCAAATATGGTCCACGGCTTTAGTCAAAGATCGACGCGACCTGGACATTCAGGAAATAACGAGCAGCGAGGAAAGCAACAGGCTCGTAAAAGGTGGCCAACAGTCACATCAGTGACAATGGACGAAGCAGGAAGAAGCTATCTAAAGATCACTTACATGAAATTACATTTGGCATAATACGCTCAACTTACGACGTTCTTCCCTCAATGACCAACCTCGTAAAATGGAGGAAAGGGGACGATTCAACCTGCCCTTAATGTAAGGAAAATCCCAAACAAAAGAACCATGTTCTTAGTTCATGCAGAGTGGCCCTTGCTAATGGCCGATATACGTGGCGGCACAACCGGCTACTAGATGAACTGACCACAACAATTATCAATCATATGCAACCCGAAGAAGCTAACATCAGCCCCATTTTTTTACAGACGGAGGGAAGATGTGGATTGGGTATAAGCGTACAGAAGGCTAATTATTATTACTCGGCCAAAATATTATTGGACCGGATTGTTATATCAAGAGAAATATTCGATAAAAACGTCAAGACGAAGAAGAAGAAAAACATCTTTTGATTTTTGATTTTGATTTTAATAACAAATATCTGCATCTAACACATGTGTTTTATGAACGCATTTTGCCTCTATCTTTATGTTTAACATTCTAAAAAATGCTTAAAAATGAACTTTACCAAATTCACACACACAAATATATATATATATATATATATATATATATATATATATATATATATAAGCCCACAAGTTAAGCTGTTTCTTCCAAATAACATTATCACTGTTGTCAGCTCACTTAATAGCGAGTGTCTGCTACTGTTCCGGTACCTAGTTCCATTCTTTAGGTGCTTGTAAATTTGCTGCATGAGACTTTTATCATTTTTAAATGAGGGAGAATATTTCTAATCTCTGTGTGTTCTACTTAGATTATTGCTGCCTTCAATTTAAACTTAGTGAACCGTGATGAAAAAGTATAGGTCTTACAAATGGACATGCTATAATTGTGAGTCCAACCATTATAATGTTACTTAGTCATATTTTTAATAACTCGTCTCAGATATGTACCTCAATCAAATTAAAGAGTCGTCTGCTCTCGATGATATGTGTTTTTCGAAATGATACATGATGCCACTTTAGAAAGCAGCAACTAGTAATGCTTTCGTTTTTCTTCCTTTAAACATCCCAATTCCACCCACCTAACAGGTTTAGTTGACTCTAAAAAGAAACTGCCATTTTAAAATGGCGATGGCTTTCTAGACATTGAAAACACGTTGTTTCACATTCAACTTCGGTATTGCTTTATTTTGACAACAAGTAGGAAACCATCTGCATTACATCTTAATATCGCTGTAATGAATGACGGGAAGTGCTTGATTGGTTAACACTATCGGACATAAACGTATATTACACTGCTTCATTAATGGTAATATATGTAAATTCAGAATTATTAATTGTATCTTAACGTCGTATCAGAAGTTATATATTCCTTACACGATATATATTAAACCTCTTGGTGTGAATGAAATGGAAATCACTCGTGTCGCCTGAGAACAGCTCGTCAGCCGTGTTCAACTATTGACAAGTGCTAGAACTTCTAACTTAATTTGCGCGTATATTCTGGAGAGGAGTACAACTTAATAGCTTATGAAGACGAGATTAGATTTAAGATAGAACTTTTATTTACTATTTAGGTGTTTGATTTCACACATGAGAAAAAATAGCGCTCATAGACGCATTATATCATGAGAATGTATCAAAGCGTGTACAGCAGTACGTACGTTTTCTGCGATTCACTTCCTAAATAATATACGTTAAACCAATTGACGGTCTTGTTTTACTTGAATTAAAATTGAGAAAAAATAATTCTATTTGAACATCCCATTTAAGTTTACTACACTGTTTCTTACAGTTTAACATGTATGGAAGAAATAATTGGAATTTTGTAAACACACACTTAAGACATGCGATGTATATAGTAATTAAACTATATAGATGTTAAATGAAAAATACCTTACGTGGCGAATGTTACTTTTTTCAAAATGCAAAAACTTATATAAATACATAAACACATAACTTAGTACTTTTCGATTTCGTCAACTATCAAGTTTTTTTAAATGTCGTTAAAAAAACAGAACACACTAATTCTCAATGTAACACTTTATCATCACTGTTACAGCAACCTACGCCCCGTAAGCAGGAGTGTATAGTTGTTATATAGAACACTCATAATCACCTACACTTTGAAATAATCAGGTGAAACAAAGATTATCTTAAGAAATTAAGCGAGGTGTAACCTAATTTATACCAGATGGGATACCATTTGGTTATATTAGGCGCTCTATATAGAAGACCATAGACACCCCCAAAACTAACGTCGTCAAACTCAACTCCTGTGATCGGGTTATACATGCGACAGCAGACCGCTTATGAATTTAAAATCACATTCGGGAGCAGCAAAGTGTACCCTTGCACCGTAAATAGCGGACCAGCATAGGAAAACGTAATATATTGTAATATAGCTTTTTTATAATATAATGTCATCAAAATAGTTACATTATGAGCTAATGGATACATTATATAGATTAAATTAAAACAATTAACATACTATATTACACAAGATAGTAAAATGAAGCCAGGCGATCAATTATTGAGAAGTATTTGTTTGTTACAGCGAATAATCTTTTTCGATGATCTTTATAACTACATGTGTGTTTATTACTTAATAATAGTTTATGTGATTTTAAACATTACCTTTATTATCCAGTTAGGGGTTTTATTCTACAGACTGATAATAGCATATTAGTAAACCAGTTTTCATCAATAATCAACTTTGACGTAGATAAACATAATTACTTCAATATGTGTATGTGTTTGTGTTGTTTTCTTGTCATGTATAGGTGTGAGGTTTTCACGAATATAATCATACTAAAGATTTAGAAAGTCTGACGACTATTGAATTTGTCCAGAGTATGATCTAAGCGATAATGGTAGCGATGATATCATGTTAAGTATATGCATAATACATACACATGTATATTGGGAATATACATACAAAAACATGTACATCACCTTTAATACCAATGTTGCAAACATTGGTATTAAAGGGAGTTGATATCCGGTCGTTTTAAATTAAACGGGTGCATATAAAGTCATTTTAATAATTAAACTTAACTTACTACTATTATAAAATATTCAATTGCCAGAATAACACATTATAAATATATCATCCACAAAATATATTTTCTGTGTTCCAAGTCTTCAATGTATATGACGATTATTTACACACACATTGTGCCGATACAATTTTGTGACCTATTTGCGTAAAATAAATACTGAATATTTTATATATTTATCAAGAAAAATAAGTAAGACATGATAAACTAAAGCGAAATTATTGTGTTTACTTATTTCCTAATGGCATTTCCGACTATTTTTAATCAAAGTAGTAAACATATAAACCAAATAAATTATATTTTAGTATATTTATGTATTTATTGGGGAGGGGCAGCTTCTCTTTAAACGTTCCTACACAAATCAAAGCTATTATTTGACATGTTTATCGTCGAGACGGCTGCTTTAAAATGTATTAATAAAAATAAATTTAAAACAGGGTTCGAAACAAGGTTCCTATTTACTTCCCTTCCCACGATGACAGTCTGTTTTTGATGTGGAAAAATCAAGCTTCTTAAATACGGACACTATCGGAACTAAGATAAAAAATATCCTCACAGTAACCGAGGATAGAACAGATGGAGTGTAGTATCTGAACATATATGGCCGGGAGTTTGTTCTTTGACATATGGTTGAACTCATCAGGAGTCCCTACACCAAAGATTGTGGGAGAGATGCTTTTATAGCAGCATGTCATTTCCACTGTTCGACGTGGCTCGACCACATGGGTGTTGGTTTAAGTCGCCTGACCCCGTGTGGATAATATTAACAGATGAAAACAAACAAAGGAAATAAAGAAAACATTATTATATTATCTGAAATTATATCAGAAGAAGGCGAAGGAATAATAAAGCTAACCCACAGGAATGGTATTTTGCAAAATCAATAATGTAAGAGTAAAACATTTATATTAAAAACAAAACAATTTATTTGACTAAGACATTTTGTAGAGTTCATATTTTTAAGGAGTGCAAAAGTTCCATTTGTAAGTTCATGTGTGTACGAATGTGTATATGCGAGCGTATTCGATGTCCAGTGGTTTTTGTGGCAATTGTAATGGGTACGTGTGCTTGAAGAAAAGTTCGTAATTCGAGGTAGAAATTAAAAGAGATTACCTTTTTGTCTCAGCCACCTCATCGGTCGAGCCGATGGGGGGGGGGGTCGACGATCTCCTCTGTGTGCGTTCGGCCGGAAAGCGGAAGAAGAAAAGAAAGAAAAGAAGGTGCGTGACTTATTTTATAAGGAGTCAAATCACGTGTTATAAAGCTGACCTGTTGGTTCCTGATTGGCCGGATCTTCGGCCAACGTGCTTTCACCTCGGAGACGAAGAAGAGCTGTGTAAACAAAGAAAGAAAGGGGTCGCAACAAATACTTCTGGCCGGTTGTGGTGTCGGCCACACATGCACTATACTTTGTTTGTATTTTCAAAGTTTATCATATCATAATCAAAAAATCGAAAAAAATCGCTTTATTTGAACTGTCATGCTTTATATATGTTTTTTACGAATATACATTATATTGGTGTTTTTCTTTTAATCTCATATGAATTGTTATTTGTGGAATCATTATTTTAACTTTAACGTTATTTTAATTGTTATTTACGTAAACATTATTTTAACTTTAACTTTATTTTAATTGTTATTTAGGTAAACATTACTATTGCTGACACACTTTTCTAAAAGAAAATACCGTAGGGAAATTTGTCAAAAAATGTTAATTTTGCTTATCTACATTTTTCACTTATTTGCGTTAAAATATGTTGGATATCTAATAGTAGTCATCTATTAAATAGTTTTATTAACGCAAATAGGATACAAATGATTACGTAAATGCAGACAATTTGTGTTTTTTTTTTACTTATTTCCCACCGGTATAGTTCTTATAAAAATAGCAAAAATACGAGACAAATTAAATTACATTTTCATCGATTTATTTATTTTCTCGAAACTGTCTTACAACAGTCTCACTAAAGGAAAGTATTTATTGTAATTAATCTTCTAAAATAAAGTTAAAACAGGTCGTTCCACAGTGATCGTATTTACTCCCCCCAATGAGCAGAGAAAGACTCTAGGTGAGATGTTAATGTGGACAAAATATTGCTGTACAAAAAGTGGCACTCGTTTAGAACAAAACAAAAAGTTTACTCAGTCAGACTTACTCTTCACTGTCGGAGGATAAAACATATGATCTGCAATATAAAAGCAGAAACTAAACTTGTCTCATAATTCATGATTATTTAATTTAAATTCTTACTTCGTAATCATTACCATTACCATCATGAATCATTTTAAAGGAACTACCGTTCATAAGTTAGTCATACACAATGTATTTTACTTAGCTACTCATTAATGACCCATTGGCGTTAAGATATGAATACTTATATAATATAAGTACCTTATATTTAATACAAGGCATAACTGTTTTTAAAATGTTGTAAATATCAAATGTTACGTTACTAACTGCTAAAAGAAAGATGAGTTATTTACCCAGATCCGATATTTACGTTAACTCCGACCAGTACTAAAGGCGTGACCATTTGGAAACACCAAGTGCTGTATGTGGAATGGAGAGGATATTGGCACTACCAGGTGCTATCATGCCCACAGAAATGTTAGGACATATGGAGTATCTACCCGACTCCCCGAGGGCGTCCCGGTCGTTATGCGAGAACAACAACAACAACAACCAATCCGTATGTCTTCTATTAAGTATATTTTTAATCTGACCACGAAATCAAAAAACATAAAAATGAATGCCTAAATCTCGGGCCTAATTGCTAACTTTTTAGTTGATTATAACATCAAAAGAGAATTGCAGAAATTGAATATTGATATAAAAATGTAGTTATACTAGAAAACCAAAATTAAAGTACAGCACATCCTGACCTTCATGACCTCCTTAATCCAGTAACTATAAAAATGTATTACGGTAAAAAAACAACAATCCGAATATTATACACTCTCAATTAAAACAAAACAGCTGCTAATAAATTGCGCAATATCTTTGCTGTGCCAGCTTTTCATGACGATGCATAGAAAAATGCATCGTCATTAAAAGCGAACAAAGCAAAAATATGTGTATTACTTAATGAATCCGACTATTACACAAACGATTATAATTAATACACTAAATTCACGGTAATTCGTCCTAATCCAGCAAATATATTAAAGCCATATGTTAACACTACTAATAACGCGCAAATCAAGAATTACCAACTTCACAAAACAACAGGTGATTCTAAACCAGGTAATTTATACGGAACAGTTAAAACAAATACACCGAATTCTATTCTCCGGCCTTGCATATCCTGAATTACTACTTCCATACGTTCATTAACAAACATCTTAAATTAATTCATCAGTCACTAAATATAGCGTAATACAAACCAAATAACATTATAATCACATGATTTCTTTCCTTGATGTAGGAAACTTGTGAAAGAAAGTGTGAGGATATGACCAATAATATATTCAATTACTCATAGTTTCGTCTACTAAAAATTGAAAAAAATTATAATAAACCGTTACTATTAATTTGCACCACTAAAGTACATATTTATGATTTCAAAGGAAACATTTGCCGTGAGACTTACGATGGGCTCTGTTCACGGGCCGACTTCTAGTTCTATATCTATGGCAAACCTCAAAACATATTTAGTAACACTATACCCCGATTCGACATAGTTACAATACGTCGATTATACTCTCATCTTAGTAAACATGATTGAACAAATACACAAACTACAAATAAAAATACTCCGTATTGTAATTCAATTTAGAACTTAACTTAAATAAAAACATATATTGTTCTCAGTTACACATCTAATAATACGTTTTACAATTCTTATGTGTATAAAAATAGCGTAAGCTCTAGCCGCTTAAAATACAAAAAAAAACGTGAATGTGTTTATCGATACAAAAGTTCGATTATTAAAATATATTGAACTGTGCAAACTAATCTCCCCCGCAAAAATAATCTTTATTGAATAAATTATATTAAATATTTTTTATTAATAACGAATATCCTAATAATATCGTTGATGACAAATACGATTAACGACTCGAAACTTAAAAATAAAGATAGTAATTACAGTATTCAGCATTATGACTCAAATCAAATGCAACCAAAACTTAATATTAGTTGTAAAGCCCAAACAAATATTGTACACCGATATATATATATATATATATATATATATATATATATATATATATATAATTGACAATAATAGTACAATAATAATTATTATTTACTGCAAAAATTGCAGTAACAGAAACATCCTTTATAATCGGAACGCAATAGAAAGCACACATGTTATAAATAAGTTTAATTGTTTCGGGAGAATAACACTTATATAATGACGGTGGGGGTGATAATTATACTACAACTACTACTACTACTACTACTACTACTACTACTACTACTACTACTAATAATAATAATAATAATAATGAAATCTTAAGGTAAATCCTTTAATGCGAAAACGAACACACGACGACTAATCAGTCACAACCAAGTTGCAATAGATAAAATATCCCTCCCCTAAAAAGAGTGATAGCGCCATCCTCGGCATATACCACACAAAATAGTCCTGAATGGTCAAGAGCGATGGAAAGACAGAGGAGGGGTATCAATAACCACAGGAATAGTGTGGAGGGTACTGGGACGTTGGAGGTTAGGGTTATTTCCAAAGGAGACCAATGGTCGTTACCGGCGAGAAATCAATGGTAGGCGGATGTTGCGATACCGCAATGGTGGAGAATACTGAAACTCTGGCGATGCTTGTTTTCACTCAGACTCAAGGAAACACAACTGGTTGTTGTCGGTGAGCAATCACTGGCGAATACTTATGTAATAACTCCTTGTGAGTACACATAATAATAATAATAATAATAATAATAATAATAATAATAATAATAATAATAATAATAATAATAATAATAATAATAATAATAAAAAAGAAGAACTCAGGCACCTTGGCCAGAGGACTAGAAACTTAATTACTATGCACAATGCACTACATCCATAGACGATACAGACAGACTCTACGTGAAGAGAAACGAAGGGGGAAGAGGACTGGTAAGTATAGAAGACTGTGCGGACGGCACTAAAAAAGAGCAGGCAAATACATAAACTAGTACACAGAAAGGCTGATCACCACAGCAAGATATACCGTCCCAACGAACAACGCAGGAAACACTGAACAACTGGATAAGACTCACAAGAGAAGAAACCAACGCAAATAGCTGAACATGGGTAAAAAAAAGGAAACTTGAACAGAGAGACGAAATCTTTACTGATGGCTGCACAGAACAATGCGATTAGGACAAACTACATTAAAGCTAAAATAGATAACACCCAGGAAAACAATAAATGCAGACTGTGTGGGCAAAGAGACGAAACAATAAATCATACAATAAGTGAATGTAGCAAACTTGCCCAAAAATATTACAAGAACAGACATGACTGTGTTGGGAAACTATGCAAGCAATTCAATTTCTTATATGCAGCCAAATGGTACAAACATAAACCAGAAACAGTTCAGGAAAACGAAAAAACAAAATCCTCTGGGATATGGATATACAACAGATAAACTCATACAAGCAAGGAGACCTGATGTTATTATAATAGACATAAAGGAAAAATCTTGTAAAATCGTAGACTTCGCCGTTCCAGCAGACAACAGATTGAAGATAAAAGACACAGAAAAACGATGTAAATACACAGAACTAGCCAGAGAACTTAAAGGAATATGGAGCATGAAGAAAGTTAGTATAATACCAATAATCGTAGGATCACTAGAAACAATTAAAAAAATGGAGAAAAGACTGAGAGAAATCGGAATCAAAGGGACCATCGAAACCATACAAAGGACGGCAATGATCAAAACAGCTGCAATCTTAAGGAAAATCTTCGAATGCGGAAACCAACACGCATAAGCTACAAAGGCTAACCAGTCACAAGGAATTTACAACAGGGTGGAAACAAAACCACACGAAGAAACCACAACAAGAAACAAGTCACAGAAACTGCAAGAAACAGCACTTCATACCCCCCCAATAAATTACACCGGCCTCAGCTACAACTACACAAACATGAACCAAAGGAACAGAAATTACAAGAAACACTATAAGCTCCTCCCTCTCCCCCCCCCCAATTTTTTTTTAATTAAAAATTATTTTTTTAAGAATAAGGAGAGAAAAAAGGAAACCATTAAGGAATCTTCTTTTTTTAAATTATTTTATATATATATATATATATATATATATATATATATATATATATATATATATATATATATATATATATATAATATTTTTTTTAAATGGTGCCGGCCAAGGCTGACACCAGACAACATATTTGTAGAGGGTCGAGGAGGATGAGAAGACCGAGGAGGGACACCACAAACCAGACCATCACTGAAAAAGTGCAGAGAATGCTGGGACCTTGGAGCGGCTTATTGCTACCCAAATCCCAGAGACGACCAATTGTCCTTACCAGCGAGAAATCAATGGTAAGCGGCTGTTGCGATACCGCATCGTTATCGAAAAGAGGTGAAGTATACTGGAAATCTGGGGAGGCTTGTTGTCACTCAGACTCCAGGAAATACCACTGGTTGTTGTCGGCAATCACTGATGATGATCTGTATTTTCATAGAATAGTGAGTACAAATAATAATAATAATAATAATAATAATAATAATAATAATAATAATAATAATAATAATAATAATACACACATACATTGTTTTTTTCCCATCACTACCCTTACCTGTATATTAACACATAGGCCTAGGTAACGTTAATATAATATGACTGCCCCATTTTGATTAAAGACACATGTTTGTTCATTACACGTAAGTATTACATCATGAAACTGATTTTAAACAATTAAAATTACCTGAAGAAGTGTTTATTAAAAAACTACAATAAACATAACACACTTCGTTAAATAATATTCTGTATTAAACGACAAAATGTTTGACGTAAATACAAGTTAAAATGTTTAACGTAAATACAAGTTCTCCTGTAATGTTTGTTTATACGTTTTTGAATTTAAATTGTAAACGTTCTGATATAACTGCGGAGGTTTTTTGTTTGATAACGACTTCAAATATGGCGTTTTTTAATTCATTTCTTATCTGAAAATTATGCAATGAATGATCAAATGTGCTTGTAATATTTATAAAACATGTTTGTTTTATTGTGATACAAAATTGAAAAAAAAGTATAATCAAGTGGACGAATTATGTTTTCTTTCACATTGTTTAATTACGTTATTTTACACTTTATGTCTGTTTACTTAGATGACAATGAATGTACAATTATATCACACCTCATGTCTAAAATACTTCTTTTATTTTCTATCGTATATTTTTCAGGATTTTTTTATTCTGAAAGTTGTCTAACAGCTTGCTGAGAAAATCGTATATCACTTACCGCCTCAAACATGTCAAACTTCAAACGCTAGGAAAACGATGGTACATCGCAGTCGCTACTCATAAAATACATCCAAAGTAGACAACAACTTGTGAAGTAAATAGTGGGTGTATTGCCCCGTGTACATTATTACAATACATTACTTATACACGCTTAACTATACACACATACAAGACACACGTAAACATGACATATGTTTTCTTGTTATAGAAATTGCTCAAGACACAGCATGGATCTACTTGACGTAAGGAGATAAAATACTACTTCAAGATCAAAAACTAACAAACGATAACCGTTAGATTGATATATTCCTACTCAGAAAACAGCAATGATTCCCTCTTTGTCAAAATAACAGAAGCGAGAGTTACGAGGCTGCCGAAAGTAACCCCAAGGTCCACTTTCTACTCTCCTTATATGCCCACATTACTTACCCATCTGCGTATTTCAGAAAATAGATGTAATCTATATATATACACAACAAATGCGTATAGTTTTAACACATATAATAATATGGCGACTGTAACAACTCGGCGAAATCAAAGCAATTCACTAGCAAATATGTGAATGTAATGACAATAAATCAACAGGATAAAAATGAATAAGACGAAAGCAGATAGAGTGAATAGAAAAACTAAAGATGATGAAGTGAATGAATGTGAGAGAATACACGACAAAAACAAACAAATAATATTAGGGAAATACCAATAATGAATGTCCAGTAAGAGATGTTCGATATCATACTGGGAGGTTCTATTTAGTTGATTGTATTGAATACACACGAGCATCGTAAACCACCAACACATACAACATAGACGAAATATACAACATACATGTAAACACGTCACCTACAAATCTGCGCATACAGATCGGAATATACTAGAAATAAAAACATCATCTAAAAATACAATATTATATCATGCCATTCTAAGAAGGATACAATCAGTCCGGCTGTTATCTTCAATCAAGGGAATGCCACATGTTTCAAAATAAATAAACTGGAAAAAATCTTTGAATTATAAAAAACAGTATGGAAATAATACAAGTGTCCATAGTATAGAATTATATTAAGACGTCAGTAAACTATGATCTCAAAAATATAAACAGATATTTAAATTAAAAAGTATATAGATGAGTATTATGAACAAGAGACTTACACTAAAGATGTGTGTCTAAAACTGTACCCATCCATTAAACCAAGCAAATTCCTCCGTGTGATTATTATATTTGAAATTTCGTATTTGTAAAACGCATTTTGTATTAGAAACGGGAATTTATTTTTTCATTTTGACGAACATAAAATTCATTTCGACTACGCTAGGAATGTGTTTATTCTGGGTCACGATAGCTTGGCTGTTGATTTTCTCCATCGTTGCGACTAAATGGCAGAGAGAAAGAAAAGCGTTCAGTGAAAGAAATAGAGAATAAAAATGCATAAATAAAAAGAATGAAATACAGAAGCTGATTACCTTGTTTTCTTCTATCAACAGGTTCACACCAACTTTAGGTACAGATATTTTCGCTTCTGATTTCTTTCGATGGCGTCACCAAGTCGCGATATAATAAACGACTCTCAGTTTTGTAGTTTACGAGACGCTTTCTTAATGGACGGCGTAGCAAGGCATTTATTTATTTTCCTCCTTACGAGGTCAAAGTTAGCACAAAGTTGGCTTTCAATGTGGGGAAATCACGCTACGCTAAAAGCGGTGCATATCCTTGTGCCATGATAATTGTTTAATCTTTGCCGGAGAAAAAAGCCAATATGTTGTCTCGTCACTATTGAACATTTAGGGAGTATGCAAACATTTCTGACAAATGTAAATACAACTTGTATAAATTCAGTAGAGATAAATATATATGTATTGCTTTTGTCAGTCTATTCAAATTGAATTATCTAAATGAATAAATGCGAAAGTTTTCACATCTATCCTAGCTACATTTACATCAAACCACGTTAGGATTATTTTATTCGAATGATATAATAATATATTGAAATACCCTTTATATAAGTATATCCTATTCACTCAAACAAATCTCGATTTTGCTGTTTTTAATATTTATGTATTTTTTTTATTTTTGAATAAATTAATATTCACTAATATTCCTTTTTACTTTTTTCATCTGCATACGCAATCGTTTTATCGATAGTACTATAATTATAATTATAAATAAAATAAGATAGAAATATTTTATTTTTAAAATGATAATGTTTAATAACATTTAGAATTTCATTTTCAAGGATGATGATTTACTTCCGGCTTTAGTAAAGTGACATATATCGCTGGGTGTCGAACAGATACTAAACTTTGATTTTAGCCAAAAGGCCACGGAAACATAACAATTTTTTTCAAATTTTTAACTTAAAGAAAAAAAAATTGATTAAATTGGAATATTTTTAATGGATGGTCTAGGTGTAGTATTGGTTCTGTTGTCATGAGACTGTCCTCCCAGGAATTACTTCCTCCGTTTAAAAGATTGTGTAGGGGCGATATCTGAAAAATCCCCAAGACTCGATTTAGGCAGAATATCTGTTAAGAGTTGAGTAGTGTAATATCGATTCTGTTCTCATTGACCGTCTACGCAAGAATGATTTTCTCCTTTTTTGGTGGAGGGAAGTCGTGTTCGTTCATCATAATATTATTGGCTGTCAGGAGGGCAGTGTAGTATATGTTAGTTCACCATAATACTAGCTATAGAAGAACGATAACCCACGTTTATAATAACCATCCCTTTTAAACTAGACAATTATGTAAGTTATTATTCTACTTTAGCCAGCATATTCAGTTTTGTTTATAAAGATGGCGACTATATTTTCCAGACAATTTTGATTCAAGCGTTTCACGTGGTCAATGAAACTTGACATGTGTTTTCATGTTATCTAAATAAATAAATGCAAAAGTGTTTCTAACTATTTTTACTATATTGATATTAAAATGGTTTATGCTAATTTAATTATTTGTAGTATAGTTTCATTCGTCATGATACAGGTTTTACTTCCTCTTTGGGGGAAAGGTCGTACAACAGTCGTTCCTCACGATACCATTTCCCTAGGATTACCAGTTTTGTGTGTGGGAGTTAGTGTACTATCTATTCTGTTGTCATGATATCATCCTCCCAGGCATTAACCCATCATTTGGAGGGGTCAGTGTATGTAGTTCGTACATCATGATATCATCCTCTCAGCCTTTCATTTGCATATTTATTTATTTTTAAGTTTCTAATGATTAATATTTTCTAAGCTGTTGATAATTAAATACATGCGTTTATTATTTTTAAATACATCTGTTGCTGGTGGTGTTGTTATTGTTGATGCTGTTTCAATTCCTATTTACTTCATCCAACGAGAGAAGAGTAAGACACAATGTCAATATTAAACATAGAGGAGAATCCAGCTCCCCCATAATGGGCACTCTGAATAGGAACAAAAATTTCAATCGCCTCTGTCTAGAAAGAGTTATCTTTCACTGACAGTGATCATAAAAACTAAGTGCAATTTAAGTTCAGATACTACATTTTGTTCCTAGCCACAAAGCCAAAGAGTTAACATTTGGTAGTGATGATGATGATAATCATGATGATGATGATGATGATGATGTTGCTTCTGCTGATGATGATGATTTGTCATAGAAAATAAATAAACTTCGTGTAATTTTTCTTAATTACAACTATGGATTTTCTTTAATATTCTTTACGTATTTTTCTTTCATTTTATAATAAAAGTGAAAAGTACAAAGTACCTATTTACAATTACTCCGTAATATAAAAATGGAATATTAAACTAATCAACGTTCCACCCGCATGTTTATTCATTTCATTATATAACCAGTTCAAATGGGGAATTCATTTACATTTTTATACTAACACAAAATGAAATTTATCGACGTTGAATATCTTAAATACCATATTAATTGAGCCTTTTGATGTTGCTTCCTAAAAATACTAAATTTGACGATGTCCATGCACAGTATATTTCCCTCATGTTGGAATATATCAAATAAGACTAGGAAAATCATCATTTTTTTTACTTTCTATAATTGACCAACATGTCAAATGGAAAGTATTACTTTGGTTTCTGTAAAGAAGACTACATCGTCGGTAGGTGCCGCTCGGAGGTCTGGTAGAATTTGCTTGTTCTATCATAACAATAACCGAATAATATCGAATTGTGAAGGTCACTTGCAACATTACACTAGAACAAATTTGAAAATTGATTTTTGAAATACCACAATTATAACAATCTGTATCATTAGCAAGTAATTATGAGACATTTTTAGGTAACATTTTTTTATAATATAATTGCGTATTAATAACATTGCCGCGACAAGGACGGCACTGCACAGATCTGCTGGGCACACACCGTGCTGCCCTCAAGCAGGCGGGACTAGGACCACTATGTACAGCGAAACAACTTCATTGCCTACGACAACTTGCGCATGACAAGGCCAGATGGCCTGGAACTAGCATGGAGGACTGGTTGCAGCTACGGGATGTCATTTGACTACCGTAGCCGCAGAAACAGGTTTAAGAAGAAGAAGAAGAAGAAGAAGAAGAAGAGGGAGAAGAAGAAGAAGAAGAAGAAGAAGAAGAAGAAGAAGAAGAAGGAGATAGCCTAGATAAATCAATGTGTGTTTTCTTTAAAAAAAACGAGGTAAGAAGTAAATGTTGTAAATGTTATTAAAAGGTGATGTCTTTACTTTCCCAGCTGCAGTATTGTTATATATTTTGTAGGAAACGTAAGTGTAAATAAGTTTTCTGACACCATAATGTTTTGCAATAGAAAATAAGAAAGATGGCTATTTAGAATGAAATATTGATATTGCTAGAAAAAAACTATCGATTACAACATCCGAGTCTCATACTGGCAATGTAAGATGTACTATATTCTATGTACAAAAATATATAATTACGATGCTGTGCGAAATTGATCATACTCGAAAGTGGATATATCAGGTTCGATTTCCGCAATTTCTCATCCAGTGGATCACAAGACGAAATCGTTTAGCAGGTTCTAACTTAGATAAGAAACCTAAAATATTAAACATGAGATTAATGTAAGCTTAAGTAGATCCTTCTTTTCAATCAATGTACAACTGTGTTTATTGTGTTCCGTAGCTCCTCAGAAATAATAATACACTCAGAGCATCTATCATGTTGAAACTTTTAACCAGATACTGATTGTTATACCATTCTTAAATGTGAATAGGAACGAAACCTTTATCATACCCGAAAAATACCAAGATAAGTATGATTCCTAGATTAATATATGACATTTACAGTAATTTATGGATATTTTGTATCTTGCAGGATCGTAATTGGGTGTTGTCTCAAAGAATTCCAAGAAGTTTTAATGGCTTGTAGATGCATTTCTGCTAACTATACCAGAACGGTCTGCTGCACAAATATATATATATATATATATATATATATATATATATATATATATATATATATATATATGTGTGTGTGTGTTTATTGTGTGTAAGCTATCCATCATTCCACGTAAAAACGATATTGAAATACGTCAATTTGCAAATATCGTCAAATAAAAACAATTAAAATGATATATATATATATAAATATATATATATATATACATATACATATGCACATATATACACATATGTATATATATATATATATATATATATATATATATATATAATGAGTATATCTAATATACCATTGATACTAGACGAAATTAAACAACATTTCTGTCTGAATCCGTTTTGTAACACTCAGAATAAGTGCAAGATGTAATTTTAGAAAAAATATGACTAAACAAAATGTACCATTTTAAAGTGTTTAATTAGAACATTTTACAGGAAAAACACTTTTGATTATTTATCAATTGTAAAAAAATTCGACGGGTGGAAAATATCGTCACAATCAATTTTACTTATTTCAAATCGTATATCTATAGTTCGACATCTATAGCATTATTTCTCATCAGTTTGCCTGTTTAGTTAACATAATTCATTTAGTTAAGGCTTATTGTTAATTTATGTATATATTTTCTTGTCCAAAAACAAACAAAAAAATACGCAGAATCAAAACAAGTCATCAACAATATCGCGAATTTGTAAAATACAAACAAGTAAAAAAGGAAAATAAAAGCCCAAAAAGATGTTTTTCAACAATAAAGCCATACATGTACTTTATCTCCTTGTAGTATTATTCCGCTTCATTTCCTTTTTTAAATTCCGCGTATTAGCGCTAATCGCTTGTGAGAAACTTTTCGCGTCGCAATCAGAAGAGTTGAAAAAATAAACGCAGAAAATGACAACTATTTAATGACGACAGCAAACTGTTTTGTTTATACGTTTCCTGTTTAATCTATCACGAAGACGTACAAATCTAGCAGAAATCGTAATCATTACAAGCAATATTTTACTGATTATAAATAGCAAAGCCTGAACTAAATACATTTGAAAAGTACTATTTTTTATATTGAAGAAGATCTCTATACATAGGGTTCCCGTATAAAATTTTGTTTTGATCAACTATATTTAATATTATTCATTGAACTCTTATGTAATAACATTGGAACAAATGATGCTGCACATATATGATTGTAATGTGCTTATCGGGTGGTTATTTCTTGTTGTTTTACTAATCATTTCCGAAAGTAAAATAATATAATTATCCAAATGTTAAGCATGTGTAAACACACAGACACATATATACATATATATATATGTATATAAATATATATATATATATATATTTATATATATACACATATAGATACACGACCACACACACACACACACACACACATATATATATATATATATATATATATATATATATATATATATATATGATAATAATTGAAAGACAAGAAAAATATTATTGCTATTCACTAAACGTCCTTGTTTTGAACAACCGAAAATGTTGATGTGCTTCCCTTTGCAAGTCTAATGATTTTCATATATATATATATATATATATATATATATATATATATATATATATATATATACAAAACACATATCTATGCATACACACTCACACACACACACACACATATATATATATTTATATATATATATATAAATAAATATATATATATATATATATTATTTTATGTATCCAGATGTAATCTAAAGAAGAGATATATCAATTTTCAGTATTTCCTTCAACATTGCTCAATACGTGAGCAGAGCTATGTAGTAAGTTATGAATATATATATATATATATATATATATATATATATATATATATATATATATGTTTAAGGTTCATATTTTTTTTTAAAAGTCTCTATTGTTAAATTTAAGAAGGAATAGGTAAAATAAATACCTTTGGAAGCATTAAGATGCGATATCAATTTTTTTTATAAAAAAGAAAAATAATAAATCGAAACCGATTTTTTTTTGATTTTTTTAATTAAAACTAGCATTTAAAAAAAAATATGAACCTTAAACACTCATACATTTCTAATGATTAAAATTTATAAAACATAAAATACAACGTAACTTTTACATGTATGTATATTTCCCAACTCCTATTCACGTATTAATTATGACGAAATACATTATTTATGAACGTATAACTGGAACTATATCTTTTGCCCAGACCCCCCGACCACTAGATACAGCTAATCGACTCTCCCAGAAAACAAAAATTGTCATTCGCTTTCACTCAATACTGGCTTGAAAATATCGGTTTTAAATCCATTTTTGTAACTTATCGAAACACTGATCAACAAAGGAGCTAGAAGCGTCGTAATGCACACTTTGATATACACCGAACACTGAGTGATAAACCTCACTCTGGACACTGTGAAATAGATAATTGCACTCTTGGACTACTGCGTACACACGATGAATTGAACTCTTGTAACACCGTCGAATAATCAGCTTCTTAACAAGATTTAGACTCCTAAACACTTGGAGTATTATTTTTCAAACATTTATTTCCAATATAACAGCTGTGTTGTGTTTGACGTGTTTTTGACGGTTATTACCCTAACTGTACGTTTTCATGTCAACGAAATATTTTTTATACTTTGTTTTTTGTTTTTCATTTTGTGTATAAATTGTTCAAAGTTAAATGTTGCCGATTATATTTACAATTACATTTTCAGTGTTTTTATCCTCTCATGAAAAGAGTGTGTCTTTAGCAAATCCATCGATTTAGGATATGAAACTTTTTGCTTTTAATTTCTGATGTTTTTATAAATATTGCATGTTTACACTTTTTTATTCTCAACTTTCATCTCTAGAATTGATTGCATTGTTCAATATATTGATCTTTATATCATCACGTAGATTATTATTAAACGATACTTCAATTATTTTTGATTTAATTCAACATTTTAATTATTAATCTCTCTCTCTCTCTCTCTCTATATATATGTATATATATATATATATATATATATATATATATATATATATATATATATATATGTTGCATTTCTACTCCTGCTTTGACTGTGGCAGTACGCGGTTCGTATACTCTTCCCGATACGGGCCGTTGCGGTTCTTATTTTTTGCATCCGTCCCTAAAAGGGCCGTGACAGTTCACATTTAATCATCGTCATTTTTAAAACATCATAAATCCGATAGTTCATATATTGTTTGCATACCTTAGATTTCTCCCTCGCCGTATAGAGGGTCGTGTCGTCTAGCGGATTAATTCTTCATTCCTTCCTTCCTGCCGTGAAACACGCCGTCCGTTGTCTGCAGCAAAAACCCCATGACGCACTCCGAAGACAAACGATCGTCTTATCTTTCAATTCATTTTATTACAAGCGCTGTTATTTATCGGCCTGTGTCATTCACTACGTCGAGAGTAAGAGAGACAGAGAGAGAGAGAGAGAGAGAGAGAGAAAGAGCCAACAACTACTTTATCGTAGTTACTTTAACAATTATTTCCTTACCCATTCATAGAGGGGGGAAGGATATCTCTGGCTTGTATTTACTTAGGGAAATAGTTCCCTTAAATCAAATTGCTGACTACATCAAAATCATGTCTGATAGGTTCGCCTCCAAAACTCTGACTGACGAAACTCGCTTCTCACGAAGAACGAGTGACGGCACGGATCCCTCTGTTTCCAACGCAAGGGCCAGTGACGTCACGGAACCTCTCGCAGGTGCACACTGACCCTTGATCTGGGGGCTCGTCCCACGGTGGCCTTGTCACGTATGTGATTTCCGCCTGTGAGAACAGGCCCTATTCTGCACTCAACTGCCGGTCCACCCCGCGTTAATTCGCGCAAGTCAAACCAACGATTTCCAAAAGATGCGCCCATTCTCATAGGGTCATTATCAAACACACCCACACACACACACACACACATCTATCTATATATATATATATATATATATATATATATATATATATATATATATATATATATATATATATATTGTTTAATATGTACATAGTCTGTCCGCAAACTTTCGTTCTGATCCTTTTCAATTTCCTAATACATATTCTTGTTTCAGACCGGCACTGACCGATGTATGTATATATTTTAATTATAGTGAACTTAAAGACTTACTTAGTACTCTAACCTGTGTAAATACATATAGTAACATTACAGCATTTTATATGGGAAGTGGTATATAGTAATTAAACAGTGCTCATAATCCTATATGTGCTTAAACGCAGTGTTGTTCGGGATAAATCAATTATGTATTTTTATAATGTCTGTGCCTTTAAGTCATGATCAGTATCTTGGATACAGAACATTGAGGACATACACTTTTTTAGTAGTGTTGTAAAGCCCTCTTAAATTTAAGAAGTTCTCACTATCCTTTATAGAAGTATAGTATTTAAACAAGATAAAAAAACATCTGTATTTTTTTAATAATGTGGTATACTAAAAAAAGAACAGTGTTGCTCTGAATCTATAATCCACATTGCTCAATATCCTGGATAGATAAATGTGTAACAGAAAGTGCTAACAAAACTGCTCATCATCCTTGATCAAGCTCGTGTTTTACACACAATGTTGTTTCTTATAATGTTGTTACACGAATGTCATCATCAAAAGTGCTCTATATACTGCATAGATCAGTTAGTAACCCAAAGTTACCAGGGAAAACCAACACCACAATGTATGTTATACTATTTAATACAAGAAACTCTAGTTGGCGTTGCCCGGGAATCATAATAGTAACATCACATTGTTTCATGTGGGAAGTGGTAAATAGTAATAAAAAAGTACTCAATATATCAGATAGAGTAGCTGCGTAAAAACGCAGCATTTCTCGGGATACGTAAGTGATTTGTCTTTAGTTATTATGGTGTATACAAGACAAACTTATGGTGTTGCCAGGGAGTTATAATATTAATATTAATTGTACAGTATACAATCTATTACGTGGTATAAGTCAACTAAAGTGTTCACTATCCTGGAAAAGAACAGGTTTCTCAATCTACAACATTCTGAACATGAGTATATAGTGAAAAAAAGGTTGCTCAATCCCCAACCGCATCTAATCTAGATATGAG
The DNA here is from genome assembly GCA_963556195.1 of Sepiola atlantica. Taxonomy (NCBI): domain Eukaryota; kingdom Metazoa; phylum Mollusca; class Cephalopoda; order Sepiida; family Sepiolidae; genus Sepiola; species Sepiola atlantica. Next base: position 49,747,523 of record OY744539.1, on the reverse strand, counting down.
TATTTAGTAAGATAAGGTTTGCTTAATACGCAAACGCATCTTTTCAGAACATGACATTTTAATGAGGAAATGGTTGCTCAATCATACCGACCCTCTTCTAGGCATGGGGTTGTAGTGAGACAAGGGTCGATTCTATCTCCAACGGCACCTCTTCTAAACATGAATATGTAGTGAGGCCAGGGTTGTTCAAGCTCCATCTGCAACTTTGTCTTAGCATAATTATGTAATGAGGCAAGTGTTGCTTAACCTGAACCGCACGTTTTTATTATGAGTACGTAGTAAGGGATATATTCCCTTATCCTAACCGCATCTCTTCTGAACATGTCTGTCGTGTAACTATAGTGTCACAATCGCACCCGCACTTCTTTTGAACATTAAGGTGTAGTCACGCAAAGGTTGCTTAATCTTTATCAGATTTAAAATTAATGTTACTTCATATCCGCAACACAGATTGGTAATTTAACGAGATTTTTTTCGAATATAAATGATTCTAGCTTACAGACGAACAAACTAGTGATATATTAAGTTCTATGCTTTTCTAGAAGTAAGCCATCTAGAGATAACATTTTGAACAATAAAGACGAAATGTCGATGTGCCAAAAAAATTCAACCATGGTTTGAGTCTGGTATCTTATACCGGTCTCTCGTCAGCTTCTGCCAGACATAAACAGATGCATTTTTCCTATTTGCTTGGATTTTAAAATGACGGTACTGAAATTGCTCTAATTTTCTGTAATATATATAACATATGTATATATTTATATATGTATTACAGAAAATTAGAACAATCTATCTCTCTCTCGATCTATCTATCTATATATGTATATATATATATATATATATATATATATATATATATATATATATATATATATACAGAGAGAGAGAGAGAGAGAGAGAGAGAGAGACAATTAAATGCATGACGTCTATCTAATATTCCTTGTCATCTCTGACATATAAATGTGTTTTGTGGTGCAAAGTTGAAGTATCGTATTGTTTACAGTTTGTCATTGTTCCTCTTTGGTTTGATTTAAAACTGACGGGGCCGGAACTGGTCTAAGTTTACCTAATATATATATATATATATATATATATATATATATATATATATATATATATATATATACTTGTGTGTGGGTGTGTGGGTAGGTGTATTACATAAAATTAGAACAATATACATATATATATATATATATATATATATATATATATATATATATATATATATACCTACAATTAAATGCATAACGTCTATGTCTTACATTAAAATGTGTTTTTTCTTGCAAAACCAAAGTATCGTAGTTGTTCCATCGTAGATTCTGGTTGATACCAGAATCCACACGTGAAAATTTATGATTTTAGTTAGCAACATATTGCAAGAATCAAATTTGTTTGTTAGAAATTATATTTGTACCTGCATCGTATCGGAACTATAACACAGTGTGAAGGACTTTTGTTCTCAAACTTTTGCAAAGCTTGGTTGTCTTGTGCGACGATTTATGAAACCCCCAAAACTAAATGTTTCTATTTTCAGAAATCGTCTGATAGATGATTGATTGAAATTCTTTAAGGCAGTCATTATGCAATATCATTTTTGCGTACGCAGAATCGGTTGGTCGCACCTCACAAGATTTACGTATGTCTGTATACTTCCCTTTCCACTAAAGTATTTGCTGTAGCAATCTATAATTCTGTGTGTGTAAGTCACTGCATACTCATAGAGTTGGGCGTGATTGGATATACTTTTATCTGACGACCATCGTGACCTAATTTATATACAAGATCTGCAAAGTAAAACCAATAACATTTACTGAATTTTGAGTCGGCGAACTTGTTGCTTCTTTGTTGATTTCAAGGAATATCTTAGTCCTCTCACAAGTTCGATTTAACATGAGTGAACAACTTACGATTAATTGAAGTAAGGCACACACAACTTTTCGAATTGTAGAGAAAGCAATAAATGTGTTCTATATATATCCAGTAAACTTACGAAATACTATATTTAAATAGAATTTGAAACGTAACATCTATTACTGTATTTTTGTTGAAAAAATCAGTATTGTTAATTTTTGTTGAAGAAATCAATATTGTTAATATCTTTTAGAATTGGAATCGTTTTATACACAAGTATTTCGTTAGCATTTGAAAGTGATACATAACTTTATAATCAACATTCTTGGAATATTAGGTCAATCTTTCTTTAGCCGTATAGTCTTGACTATATATTTCCTTACGTACGGCGTAAAGTGTTCCACGGCATCACATTCAAAATGTATTACGTAGTTTTATATAGTGACAGGTTTTTTGACATAAATGCAGAGTATGTTTGGGATTATATGAGACATGTTATAATGCAAAATCCAAGAGAATTTAATTGTTATATCAAATCATGTCAGGTTTTGTTCATATATTTTTACTACATCGCATTTGTATATAGGATTATATAATCAAACTCTTTCACCAATTGAATAGTGCATATATTATATAATCAAACTCTTTCAACAATCGAATAGTGCATATATTATATCATCAAACTCTTTCAACAATCGAATAGTGCACGTATATTTTCATGTTATTGAAATTAATTCGGAATTAATTCGGACGAAATTTATTCAGCCGGAATTAATTCGGCCGAAGTCCTCGAGTTGTTATATTTAGGCAGCCTCAATATTCGATATGTTTCTCACTCGGTCGTAGAAGAACCTCCCCAGAACTACGGCTCAGTTATCTGGCTTCTCCATAAGGAAATGCTAACCCATTTTATTTATGATAAACTTTGTAAACAAACCAGAATAGCCCACCATATGCGAAACTTACACCGTGAAGATAAATGAAAACACTGTACTATATGAGCAAGTACAAACCTTCGTGCAACAAGTCAAACGTACTCTAACACGTCGACAGTGTCTAGCCCTGTAAAACAGTCAAGTTATACGGCGCTATCAAAAGAAACCCCGACATTTTCTACAATAGTCTGACCCATAAACCACGCTCGTTTTTAACTAAATTGAGCTAACTGTAAATATGTATATATGTTTTTATTTATGTTTACTCGGATAAATCTATTCTAATTATAAACCGTAAAAAGTACGATCATTGCAATACGTCACTTCCGCTCGTAGATAGTACGAACGCCGAGTGTGTGTGCATCTGAGTTCCGTTTTTGCAACAAATGCAGTGGTTAGAAATGTTACATCTACGCTCGTGCGCACGGTGTCGTTGTAGGCAATATCTAGTCACGTCTTGTCATTCTGATGAATCTATTTTTAATAATAATTATTTACTTTCAATCAGCGAATAATAATTTCTCATCGTATAAATGCGCAGTAACTTATTTTATATAAAAAAATAACTTTACTAATTGAAACATGGTCAGTCGAAAGGATCCTACCATTGTATAACAGTTGTAAATTTAGCCAGTAACCAATATTTTACAACAATGCGATGCAATTGTGTTGCTATCATTGTGATATAACTTATTTTCGCTATACGGGCAGGAACATTAATTAAGCCCGTGACAGTGAAAAGTAAATGACAGGAATCTCGACTATTAATGCTTATATCCAAGCAAGTAAGCACATGTTAACCCCGTGTACACTTTAAATAATAAATACATCCAATCCTTACAGGGTTGATAATAGTATTAGTTTTTATTAACACAACTATTATTAATTACTTAATTATCATAGTAATAACTATTTTGAATATTATTATTTTTAATATTGTTTTTTACTATCATGGTACCTATTATGGTTATTATTAGTATGATAATTGTATAATAGTATTAATATCATTTTTATTTGTGTTGTTAATATTAAAATTATTATTGTGTGCACCTTTAATTTTTATTTAAAATTCGATTTTAATGCATAACCTCATAGATGTCTGAAAAATACGGTAAATTAACGTATTTAATAGAGAAATAAGCCCTCAAAAATAATAAAACATATCTTGCAAATGTATCAAAGTGTGTGAACCCCATTTTCCCAAAGCGAACATTTCAGTTTGACTGAAGATAATCTGAAATTTATCAATAATAACTGATTTGAAATCAACGGTATCATGCTGTTTTAACTTGATCATGTTTAACACTTCATATAAATATACAGTTGGCTTTTATAAATTATCAATTGTAAAGAAATTGTATTTTAATAATAGAACATTATGTGGGACGTGTTTCTACACATCTTACCAAAGTATATATATATATATATATATATATATATATATATATATATATATATATATATATATGTATTTGTGGGTGTGTGGGTGTGTGTAAAGATAGAAGAAATAAGAGTGATAAACATGTACAGATGTCCAGTTTTATTTCAAACTTCGATTGTTCAATGCAAGGTGTATTCTGTAATAACATGATGTTTATTATTCTTTCCTTAAGCCAAGGCATTTAAAAGATCGAAATCTAATCTTCAGAGGAAGTATACAGATAGATAAGTTAGCAGTGGAAAAGCCAAAATTCAAACATTCGAAAAAATACTATTAAGAAATGGAGAGTGAAAAAAAAAATCGTGTAAAAAAGATATGGGGTGTGTCCAGATGGTAATTGTCCGTTGATAAGGTGTCCAATGAACGGAGATTAAGATAGAGGATAAAAAGTTTTTCGTAGAGGCAGCATGGAAAAAACGTTCAAAATGAAGTAACTGAAATAGTGAGATGTTGAGTTCAAATAGTAGATGGAGAGCACTGAAACGGAATTAATATGAGAAATCGGGCCATTTTTAAAATACTTCCCGGGCCGGAGTGAGTTTAGAAGTGAAATGTCCTTAAGTTAAAAACAAGGCCAAATTAGGAGGTGGGTTGGAAAGAAGGGAAGGTGAAGCATGAGGGAAGAAGGTGGAGGGTTAGTTGAAATAGCCATGGTTGCTGCTGGAAGGGAAAAAGGGAGGGGGAGGAAGTGTTATGGTGGTAATGGTATTGTTGGTAGGTACTAGATCCGATGCGGGTCGGGGTTGGCCATAGGTGAAGATTTAGGTCATTGAGTACATATATTATTTGAAAAGAAGGGGGGCCGTAGTTAAAACGGATGTTGAACGGAAGACACAAATAATTTCGAAAGTTTAAAAGGGTTACCGTTAAGGAGATTAGGGTTCCGATGAATGGGAATCTGTAGTTTAAATGTTGACTGTGTAATAAGTCAGACAAAGACTTGCGTTTACTAGTTAAATATTCTAAAAAGTTTTAAGGGGTTCTTAGTAGGTTAAATGTGTAATTAAATAAATAAATACGTGATAAAATAAGGCCAGCTCAAATGTATAATTAAATGATTAAGTAATTAAATAATCAAATAATTAAGTAAGACAAGCTCAATGTATGGTTATACATTAACCTGTCCCACTCAATCAGATTAAAATTAAGGGTTGGGGACAATTTTGGGGATAAGGTTAGAATGCTTGTAATAATGGAATCATATTATAAGTATTATGGGGTAGGGTTCATAAGGGGAAGCAGATGGACCAATTGAAAGAGTAACCAAGAGGCGTAGTTAAATGTGAGATAACTGGAATCTACGAGGAAGATATTGTCGATAGAGAGAGGCATATACAGGGTCGAAAGAATGGATACAATATATATATATATATATATTTATATATATATACACATATATATATATATATATTCATATATATATACACTAAATTTAGCTCTGTAACGTATATAAAATATTGGTCTAAGGAATATAGAAAAATCTTATATATATATATATATATATATATATATATGTATATTTATATTTGTTTATTAATACAGAAATGAAATACGACATATGGACCAATAGTCTCGAGCACAGATAGTAAAACCTCTGCCTCTCATCAGCATAGAAAGTAATTGGTGAAAAATGATAAAATGACATGATATAAAACTTTTTTTATTTTCTCATATTTCTGTTTTAACTGAAGGTGTGGAATCTTACCGGATGTCATACATTCATCGGGGTTTTAAGACTCTCTAGCCTAGAGATCTTTTAAAGATTCTAACCGTCCCTTAAAATGCAATTGTTTTTATTCTCTTGTACTCGGTTCACCGGGTATACTCGCCAGGTAGCCTTTGAAATTATTTTTCATTAGTCATGTTGCTCTTATAATTACTTGGATGATGGAGATTTTCCTAAGATTCCAGGTTTTTTTTATGTCGTACATAAAACCTTGGTATTAGGTAATCTTTTTCCTTTCAGCTCTGTTTAATCCTGCATCATTCGTTACACTGACTTAAACTAGGGTTGCTACTTTCTATATTTGTCCCATATCACCATGTATGGTTTAACAGCTCCGGTTTCTAGATATGAAGCTGTAGGGGTTGTATAGTCATAGTGGATGGTGTATAAATTATTTTAACTGTTCTTTCTGGTATATGCTCCCAGGACTTGCTGATATACTGGATATTAAACGTTCAACAAATTGTCCAGTGAAGATATTTACACAATCCGTGTTGTCGCATTGTATAATAGTCATCCCCCAGGAGAACATTACAACTGGATGTCAGTTGGTTCACACTCTTCACTTCTGTGTGGCAGAACCTGCACTTGTTATTGTTCCTGAGACCACTCACCTTTATAAAAAGATTGGTCATCAAACCTTGATTCTGAGCTGTCATTATCATTCTTACCTGATCATAGTGGAGATATCTTCTTTTCAGCCAGTCTACAGATCCTTCCTTATGTATATATTCCTGGGATAATTCACCTAGGAAATAATTAGCACGTTGTTGGTTGGCCCATTATTTGACATTTCTGGAATGGAAGGTATTGGTGTACTTCTGACGGCTGTTGCGAGCTATTTCGGTGGCAGGATTGTTGTCTGTTTCTGCCTCATTTGTAAGACAGTTATGTCTAAAATGTTGGCCAGTTTTCTGGTAGACGTTGTTCTGCTTGCTCTGGTTTCTTATGTTGGCATACCATCATAAGGTTTGTGTTCTTGGAGCTGATCAGATATTGGCCGGTGCTCACAATAGTGGCTCCATGTTGATGGGCAATTATGTAGACACTGGTTCATGTACACTACTCTGTACAATGTTTACATTTTCTTGTTTTAGTGTCTAATCTATTAATGCCCTTTTGTGTCCAATCACTAATCTCAAAGCTGTATGTTATGAATGCCATTACTAATTGGTTAGTGGCAGTTACTTTGTTTTTGTTTTTTAAGCTGTGTTTTGCAAATTTTTCTAACATGGCGTATATATTATCTCCCAATTTTTTACTTCCATCTTGGCATGTTGAAATGAATCGTGGATTTTTATGCCAAGGTATTGTATTGTTCCTATTCTTCAAGGTATGTTATGTCAGTATCTTCTTCAAGCTGTATGTTTCCATTTGGAGTTTCTTCCCAGCTCTGAAACAGCACTTGACACATTTGTCCAGACCAAACTTCATTCAGATATCTTTAGAGAAGGTATTTAAAACCTTAAAAAATCGGCTGAAGGCAGCATCTAAACTAGCATGCACCTTGAGGTTATCCATGAATAGCAGTTGGTTAACTCTTTTGTTGAGATCTTGTGTCCGACCCTGGCTCAGATTGTAGGCACTCTGGCTCTTGTTTAGTAATTTGCTCAGCAGATCAATTGCCAGTATCTAATTGCCAGAGTAGAAGAGATAAACAACCATCTCTGGAGATTCCTCTTCGGATTTTGACGACAGGGATTTGTCTTGTTCCATTATTGTGTCTTAATGCCATGGTTGTTTTCCACATATTTATTTGTACTGCCATAATTTTCTTGATAACCGGATAGATATAATATAGATCAAGGCAGCGCAGGAGCCATGCGTGGGCTACACTATCGTATGCTTTTTGGTAATCGATCAACGCCATGCTAAGATTTATTGCCTATTCATATCATCCTGAAAGATGGTCTTATTGATTAACAATTCATAATTTGTGCCTAAACACTTCCTCCTGCATCCTTCTTTTCTTCAGAAGATAGGTGTTCGTAGAAGCTGTCTGCAACCAGGTAGTGAAGAGTTTGTAGGTTGTAGTGAGGCAGCAGATCGGTCTGTATTTTGTATAGTGTTGTGTCTCACTCGTTTTGGGTATGAGAATCTATCAACGTTTCCTTGCCATGTTAGTGTTCCCTTCGTCACCCTTCAAAACTCTGGTGAAGCATCTACTATAATGGCTATGACGTGCTGTTAGTTTATTCAGCCAGAAATTGGGTATATTTTCTATGCCAGTTTTTTGTGATTCTGAAATTGATCTAGTATTCGTTTCATCATTCCAGACGTTATCTCTGGTTCTTGCCTTTTTGGCTAGCTATTATTACTTCTAGCTATATCTAAAATCCACTTGACCTCTTGGTAGCATGGTCTCTTATTCTCAAAAATAGGCCTCCAGTAGTTTTCTAGCTTCCTCTCTTCTGGTGGGTGTTCCACTATTATATTCTCTCCCACCAACTTTCGGTAGAATAGTATTGTATATTTTTTTAACTGACAGTTTTCAATTTTCGACCTGTGCTTGTTATCCTTTTCTTAAATTCTTTTCGCGAGAACTGGAATCCTGCCTTCAAATTCCTACGCAACGTTTTCAATTTCTTCTACATTTTATTTGTATTTAAAATCAAGTTTGCAGATGGTGTTCCTCAGCCATCCTCGCACTGTATGGGGGGGGGAATATGTTTGATTTGAGAGACGTCCTTTCTGCAAAGGTAAAGTTGTTTTGGGAGCGTAAGTTTCCACGGTAGTGCTGTGGCTGGTTTTCGGACTCCCGTTCCTTTTGGAATTGAGAGAGTGTTTTCCTAACAATATAAAGCCCTGCAGCGTATGTCACTTGATTAAGCTCCGTGAGGGATATGTTCGATGGAACAAGTATTTGCAGAGCCATGTTTACGTTTTGTATTACTGCCTTGGTAGCTCTTGAGGCTTTGGTTTTGAGAAGTTGAGGTATTTTCTCCAGTCTCATCATCTGGACTTCCTCAATTGTATTTCTAAGTTCTTCTTCCAAGTACTTTATGATGTAATCATAGGGATTCAGATGTTACCAGTTGTCTCGGTGATAGTGGTGAGAGAGAACTTAGCTTCGATGATGCTATTTTCTGATTGTAAATAAACAGCTGATGGTATACTTGGCAGGGAGCCCCTTGCTAAAGGAGATTATGGAGTTGATGTGGTTGTATGGTGGGTTGTCATGTCTGTTTGACAGCTTGACCTATGGGTGATTGGTAATGTGGTTTGTGCTGTATCTGTGGTGTTATGTTTTGAACAATGATGGGAATTGTGGGAATTTAGATGGGCCTTTCAAGTGGGCACTTATATGTTCTTATGTGGTCTGCTATCTTTGATGCCATATAGTCAAGATGTGCTTCATTTAAAAGGCTCATGCTGTTATATCTTTGGTAAGTTATCTTTCCGGGTGGAACATTTCTATTGATTTGAAATAAGTGGAAGAATATTTTTCTTCCAGTTATCTGTTCTCGTTTTTTGTTTGGTATATTTTGCCTGAACATATTTTATAGCCAATATCGATGTCCACTTTTCTTCCCTTTCCAATATAGACTTTTGTGTCCGTCTAGTTTCTTCTTTCCTCATAGGAAGGTAGTCTTCTTCAGCCTCTTTTATGGCTGTAGTTTTTTATAAGGGTACTCTCTTTTTTCGTTAAATAGATCCTATCTGGCAACAAGCGATCGTAGGTGGGCAACCGGTGTATTTTTTTTTCGAGAAAAGTAGATTCTTGAATCTTATTGGCTAGGATGTCATCGTATGTTTTTCTCCACTTTTCAAACTTTGAGTAGTGGTTGCAAAACAATAGCACCTTGTGCAACAATTCATGGTTGGGCTTTTAAGCCTCTTATGTTTCTTTTTTGTTGCTGCATTTGATGGATATAGGGGGCAAGGACCTTTTGTCTCAAAGCCTGATGGCTGACACTGGTTGGCCTCTGTCATGGCTGGATCACCATTTCCAGAGGTAGGAATGTTCACACCATTGCTTACATTTTCCAGCCTGGTGTACGAACAAGTTGATGCGCTCGATTTATCCTGGGTGCCGGCCTGCAAGTATTGATTTTTGTTTTTATTAATTTCCTCATTGTCAACGGCTTCTAAATGATTATTCGAAGTTGCTTTCTAGGGGGTGCTCCAGTCCGCAATTAGGTCAGGATCATCCTGATGTATGTTTGATTATTGGGGGTTTGGAATAGTTTTAGTTGAGTATCCGAGAGTATAAATATCCATTTCCCAGGGGTTTGCTGGTAAATCACTGTTTGATCGTTATTTCTGTGACAACGTTGTTTTTGTTCCTGATAGTGTGCATCATCTGGACTATTGATCGGTAAATCCCGGTGTGAAATAGTAGGAAAATCACAGAAAGGTGCTCAATTAATTAAGGGGATCAGAATTAAGAGCTTAATATTTGTTTATTAATGCATAAATGTAATACAACACATGGGCAAATGGTTTCGAGCACAGAAACAAACACATCTGGCTCTCATCAGCATAAAAAGTAATTGGTAAAGAAATAATGAAATAATATCATATAATACTCTCTCTCTCAATGGACTCACATGTGTGCCGTTAAACGAATATGATGATGATGTTATTAGGTAGCGTTCGAATAATTTATATATATATATATATATGCATATATATTTATAAATATATATCTCTCTATATATGAATATATATAAATATATATATGTATATATAAATATATATATATGCATATATACATATATATATATATATATATATTATGAAAAATGGAAATAATGTTCGAACGTAATAGAAAATGCAAACAAGAAAACCAAAAATATTATTTATGTATTCATCAACGTTTCGTTTTTATTTCAACACTTCCTTGGGAATATTTGTGTGTTACTTCGTCACACCACTCAATCGGAATAAGTCTTGAAATGAAGACAAAAATGCTGATAATTCTATTAACAGTAGTTAGGTTTTCTATTTTTTGCATTTTACACACGCACGCATATATATATATATATATATATATATATATATATATATATATATATATTTATATATATATATATATATATTTATATATATATATATATATATATATATATAAGTGTGTGGGTGCACTTTTTTACGTGTGTTATGAATAATTTTGTAAATATAAGCGATGAATAGTATGCTGATATAGTTATATAAAAGCAGTATCAAAGTGAACCACCCTTATATATCATTTTGGTTATTCGGATAACATTTCTCATTCTGAGAGTTATCATCACAACGTTTCGACCGCTGTAGCTTCTGACCTTCTTCAGGTGTATCTCTTTGAACTTTCTGTCGAACTCCTGCCTAAACGTTTTTAGTGATAGCACTAAAGATGAGAAACGTAGTCCGAATTTCACAAATTATACACATCATCAAATCGTTGAGAAATCAATTCATATATGTATAGATATGTTTGTAGGTTCACCTATACGTACACATACATATACATGTACATATACATACTCCTCTGTGTACTTTAAAGTAAGCGAACATTCTATGAGAACATTATATTTCCTAGAACTACGGGTCTGTGAAACACAATACCGAGGGACTTGTTCCTAGCTGACTACAACATTGTAGTATTCAAATCTAATGTAAACACATTCGTGTTAAGTCATCCTCTTAAATGGAATTATGTCAAGTTGTAGCGATCGTTACCACTCGTCAGGGGATTATTTCAGCGTCCACTTGATCCTAAGGCTTTGATAAACGATGACTCAATAAAAAATACATATAAATATATATAAATGTAGTATATATAATATATGTACATATTAACACATATGAATCAAGCTGCATATACAATATATTGGTATTTTTATAAATAAATGCCTTCATATATATATATATATATATATATATATATATATATATATGTGTGTGTGTGTGTGTGTGTGTGTTCATATGTACATACAAAATAAATTATGTAATTGAAACAGTATTTACTGTAAATAAAAAGTGAGGGTGATAAACATATTACAATATTTTAAATGCGCCTGTATAATCGACTTAAAAACCTAACGGATCGACGGGTTCAAATAAAGATAATATATGAAAAAAACGAACTATTTACTTGTCAGTGAAATATTAAGGTAGTATATTGTCATCCGATTTAAAACTGTTTCGTTGTATCACTGTAGCTACACTAGCACAAAAAAACACAGACACACACACACACACACATATATATATATATATATATATATATATATATATATATATATCTTAATCAATAGATGTGAAAGTGGTTCTCATTTAGCCGAACTACATTAATATCAAAACACATAAACTCTACTTAATTAAATTATGCAATGTATAGCATAATTGAATTTAGTAGAGTTAATGTGTTTTGTATATGTATATAGCTTAACGAAAACCACTTTCGCATGTATTGATTCAGATATATGTATATATATACATATATATATATATATATATATATATATATATATATACTTATTCTCTCTCTCTCTCTCTCTCTATATATATATATATATATATATATATTACAAAATACTAAAGACTATTATTTATTTGCATATTTGTTTTAAAATATAGTCTGATAAATTAATATTCTGTACGATTCACTTATAGTTCGGTTCTGTGTTTTCATTATATATACCCAACATGTTTGTAAAATATTAACAGCATTACCAGTGCTAGTAGCAGTACAACTATTTTCAAAGCGATTTAATGACTAATGTTTAAAATTCAAAATCATAACTTCCATTGCATTATATTTTTTTGTTCGGCTACGTATATTACAATTTGCAAAAACTTCGATTACTTTGGAATAATTACTCTAAAAAAATAATGTCGAAATAAAACGTAATAATTAATATTTACTTAAGCAAAGTAAAGCACAATGTCAGTATTTAACGTGAGTAAACATCCAGCCCAAGCCGCAAAATGAGCACGCTAGATCGGAAAAAAATTTATATTGCCCGCGTCTAGAACAAATTATCTTTTACTGACCGAAGGCAAAAAAAAAACAATAGCATCAGAACATACACTACATTTTGCTCCTCGGCAAAGGACTAACAAGTCAACATCTTAATGATGCTGATGATGATGCTGATGATGCTGCTGCTGCTGCTGCTGCTGCTGCTGATGATGATGATGATGATGATGATGATGATGATGATGATGATGATGATGATGATGATGATGCTGCTGCTGCTGCTGCTGCTGCTGATGATGATGATGATGATGATGATGATGATGAAACATTTGTCATGAAAAAGAAAGAAAAAAACACATCTCTATCTTTCTTAATTAAGTATTTCGAATTATTCAGTAATATTAACTTATTTTATTGAACAACTCGTTCGTTTATACATTTCATCATATAACCAGTTTTTAATGGGGAATTCATATTCTATCGTATGCTGAAACTATATCAAATTCATCGACTGGTAGTATCGTAAATACTATATAAAATAACATTTGTGTTATTTTTATCCTAATTAATAAATGTTGACTATGTGAATTTTGGATATTACAAATAATACAACCACAATAATTTGTCTTCGGTTTTCTCCAAATTACCAAAATATTAAATCAATATTATTTCTTTTTTTCTGTAATGAAGATTGCAGTCTCAGTAATATGTATATATATATATATATATATATATATATATATATATATATATATATATATATATATATATATATATTAAGCGAAAGAGTCGGGAAGAGAGAAGAGTTAAATGGAGCGACAGAGATAAGACAGCGAATTATAGTAAAATAAGAATAGTAGAGAATATGTTAGCTAATATTTGGTCCTTATTTAAATGTGAAGCATTTTACTAAATAGAATGTTTATTTAAACCGGGTATTGTAATTAAACGTAACTGATCTTAAACAATTTAGAATTTCACATATGGTATTTCTGAGAGAAAGTTATTTTCTTAATTATTATCAATTGCACTTTCGTAGTTTACCTTAGAGATGTCGTATTATTACTTGTAATTTGCTTCCTAATTATCATGTGTCCCATGGGAAAGTTAATCGATCTCGTTTGGTCGTTTTACGACTTATACTTTAATATTGATTGGCTGATATTTGTGCATTGTATCTTAGCATGCATATGCGAAAGCCTAGTCTGAAAGTTAGTTCATAACCCAAAAGCATTAATTATAGATAAACACAATACCCAGCCTATTCGATGTAACCAAATTCATTTTTTAGAGAGTGAACTTACCTTTAACAGAGAGCCCATTCTTGTCCGGGTTTCACAACATATATATAAGATCATAACTTTCTGATTAGTCACGCTAGGTTTCACGATCTTTTTGTATAGTATGTAAAGTTTTAACGGTTTACCATCGTGAATAAAACTAATATTACCCGTGGGCGAAACAGACACATATTATGTTAAGACAAACATGCAAATACTATCAGAAATCATGTAAATTAAGTCCGCACTACGACACCGGATATCTCTATAAATGTTAGAACAGATAAGTAAAGCTACGACCACTGATGCAGAAACTCTATTTCATCTCATATTGTACCCTTCGTAACAAACAGTTCACATGATTTCCTGTTCATTGATCTAAATGTTTCTATTGACCAGTTTCTTCTTCATTTTTCTATCTGTTGTTTATTATCTTTTCTGTATGCATCGTATTTTAAAGTAATCAATCTAATTATGTTTTATATATTGCCCCTGTTTATAGCAGACAATACAAGAAAAGAACTTAGACAATGCAAGACAAGAAGTTAGACAATGCTAGACAAGAAGTTAGACAATGCAAGACAAGAACTAAGACCCTCCAACACAAGAAGTTAGACAATGCTAGACAAGAAGTTAGACAATGCTAGACAAGAAGTTAGACAATGCAAGCCAAGAAGTTAGACAATGAAAAACAGGAAGTAAGACAATCCAAGACAAGAAGTTAGACAATGCTAGACAAGAAGTTAGACAATGCTAGACAAGAAGTTAGACAATGCTAGACAAGAAGTTAGACAATGCAAGACAAGCAGTTAGATAATGCCAGATAAGAAGTTAGACAATGCTATACAAGAAATTAGACAATGCTAGACAAGAAGTTAGACAAGGCTAGACAAGAAGTTAGACAAGGCTAGACAAGAAGTTAGACAATGCTAGACAAGTTGTTAGACAATGCAAGACAAGAAGTTAGACAATGCAAGACAAGAAGTTAGACAATGCTAGACAAGAAGTTAGACAATGCTAGACAATGCTAGACAAGAAGTTAGATAATGCTAGACAAGAAGTTAGACAATGCGAGACAAGACGATAGACAATGCAAGACAATAAGTTAGACAATGCTAGACAAGAAGTTAGACAGTGCAAGACAAGATGTTAGACAATGCTACGATATCAGAAGCTTTATTTTTTTATTCTGTTACCGGAATGTTCGAAATGTAAAAACTTAGATGAAATGTCGATGTATACACAATGGAATAGTGGGCGAGGCTGCTTTTGCTGGTCGTGTTTTAACTAACAATCATCGTCACACGAAAATATTTTTTTTAATAGAAAATTTGGATATTCGTATACATCAGCAAATTAAAATAAAACTGAAAAATTACCAAATGGAAGTAATATTTTTAATAAATATACCGGGTTGAATATATATATTTTAATAGTGTTTTAGCATATATATCGTTACATAAAAGTATGGTGTTTAATAGTAATTTTGATTTTGTATACATCACTCATGAACATAGTTTCTGATAGAAATTAGAGTGTTAGCAAATCGCATGCAATGGACATATTATTTAAACAGACATTCTGGTTTTAGCATATATAAAACATTAACACACTGTTACTTATTAGAATTACACATGGAGCCATTTAAAATAACATGATAATAATATCTTAAAAAAACAATCACTTAATGAAATATCATTTCTAATAGAAATTTCGAATTTAGTGTACATCACCTAATGAAAATAGTATTTATTAACACAAACGACTTGTCTCATCCACCAAAACATAAAAACACAATTGTTAATGAACAATTCAGGTTTTAGAATGTATATCGAAAGTAAACAGGTTACCAGAAATACCAGTTATGGCTGATTATATGTAAATATACTTTTTTAAATATTAAAACTGGTAACAGAACAGACCAACACAGAAAATAGTATGTTATACAACTCCGACTTGTTAGATACATAGCAATCTTTAAACATAACTGTTCTATGAAAACACTCGAATAGTCACAGAAGGGAGTAAGAGTGACATAAATTGTATTAACAATGTGCCGGGTATCGGACAAACAATATGAAAATAGGGCGAGGCTGATTGGAAGAAACTTAATAACAGGTAGTTCACTTGATAAATTCATAGCAGATTAAATCAAATTCAGTGAAGCAAATCAATTATTGCAAACATTACTAAATCTCAAACTTAAACAATTGATTTGAATGGCTTTTTGAGATAAAACTATAGAGAACAAGTCTTAGTGAAACAAAAGTGTATCATTTCAGCTTTAGAGAGATATGCATATATGAACGTTTGAGGAAATGAAACAAACATTTACATTTTCTGAAAAGTATTATAATATAAAATAATATTAAATACTATGAAATATAAATCAAAGATTATGAAAAACTGTCTCTATTCATTTACTTTTACTTATCTGTGTTTTAAACTAAAAATCTTACAAAAGAAGGACATTTTTATCCCGGTTGCTCCAAATGTCAACATATAATTCGAAACGAACTGTTTTGCATGTATTGTATTAAATTGATGTCTTCTGCGTTTTCCAACAAAGAAGACAGTAAATGTCAGCATTATAGCTAATCAACACAACCAAAGACTGTAGGAACAAACGTTTTCTGAAATATAAAACAAAATTGATAGTGCAATACAATACGCATTTTGGTCGATTCCATTGGTTTTCCATTACCATATCTGTCGCATATATGTAAACGATGATTCTCTGTTTAACTTACTTAGCTATGAAACGGTCAACGCATGCAATAATTGTAATTTCTTTAAAATAACTTAGCAGTTTGGAACTCAATAAAACATTCTTTGTTAAAATAATAAGTTGGCATTATTTTACTTGAATGTAATATCATATTAACGTATTCGCTTGTCAATAATTTAGTATATAACTTATTAGTTCAAAAATCTTCGACATGTACTTAATAATTTCCAATAGAATACAATGCATATTTTATCTCTACAAAGCCATGCATGGAGTATTGTTGTCACATCTGGTATGGTTCACCATCCACTATGTTCTCCCTCTTAGACAAAGTACAAAATATATAATCTAATAGGGGCCTCACTATCCACCTAGTTTAAGCCCCTGCCCCATTGCAATAGCGTTGCTTCCTTGTACTTGTTTTACAATTACTTACATAGGATGTGATCTGATCAACTTGCTGCTATGCTTCCCATGCAACAGAAATATACTCAACTAAAGAGAAGAATCAACAAGATCGCATCAATTAACTGTGTCTGTCTCTAGATTCCGAAAATCCTTCTACTCCAAAAGCTTCTTTCCTCGAGATACTATTATACTGGCCTATTGAACTCCCCCCCTGTTCCCTTCTTCCCTGACTGTAACGACATGCAGACATTTAAAACAAATGTGAACAATCTAGGATGACCCACGAAAATGTTACCCTAATTCTCAGTAGCCAATTTACGTCTATAGTGGCAAGTTGCCCTGTTTAGGTCGAACTAAGTTTTTTAAAAAATGTGTTATAGAGCTGTGCAATAATATGCATGCTGTTTAAGAGAGATTTTATATTTTGATAGTCTTCCATTTCGCACTCATTTGATTGTTATATAGCGGTGAAGTGCTGTTGATAGCTCTTTCTGGTTTTCTCTGTATGAACATATGTTTGAAAGGGGCATAGTTCAACCTTAACTACTTGCTCGTTTAATACAAGTATCACGCAGTTAACACATACAGTGCATGGTTGGCATATAAAGCAGGTAATGCATGAATCCGAAATTTGCTTAAATGTAAAAGTAAACTATAAATGTATCGTTTATTGAGAGCATAAAATATGTGCATGTTGTTTAGTTAGACATCATTTACTATGTCATGATAGACTACTTTTTTCGTAGCACATATGATCCCAATCATACAATCAGTTTCATTTAAATGGTACACCTGTTTTGAATACGAGTTGAAAAGTGTTTGTTTTATAAATATATGTTCATAACTCAGTATATGGATTTATATGATAATTATGTTAAGGCAATCTTATACGACAGAAACGTAACGTCTCTGTCGTATAAGATTGCTTTAACGAAGAACCCTCGATGCAAACATTAAATGGACAAACACAGATGCTATGTACTAATTCAATCAGTTGCAAACATTCTAACGCAAATAACTTAAAACTACTAAGGTACTACTGAAAAAACTGATAATCGGTGAAAAGATACACTAAAATGTATATTCACGTAACAGGTTTACTTGGCTATAGTGCATAAAAACATACACACATATTTATATATATATATATATATATATATATATACAATTTTTTTAAATATTAAAGTGTGTTATACCTACAGACGACGTCGTTACTGTTATTCTACCCTAATCAATGCAGGAGTAGCCGTTGCAAGCAGTCACATGGGCTAGAACGCAGTTCGTAGTTTACTCCTAGAATAACGAGCCTAACTCTGAAGCCCACACATACGCGGAAAATCATCCCATATAGTAATTGAAACTAATGTAATCTTAGCCGAAAGGCGGGGGCAAACGTCATGCTGTTCAACACTCGAGCGGAGCTTTGCATAATCACGGGATGACAACAGTATTGACATTTCAAACAGGGTTCTAATATTAAGACTATTACATCTTAAAAAAGGTTATAAGCTGTAAATATTTAAAAAAATATTAAACTAACTTATACTTACAGACAATATTCTTTCGGGTGTCTATACTCATCAGTGCAGGAGTGCCGGTTGTCAGCAGTCGCATTGACTCGACCCTAGTTCGTAGATTCAGACTAGAATTACGAGCCAAACGCCCACGCACACACGGCCGTGATAAATCCCACCTTTCGAATTATACATTCCTACAAACCTGTATCGACGATGTCATAGATTATATATATATATATATATATATATATATATATGTATACATGCAACGAATCTTACATAGGCGCCACCAACACATGTAATAATAGATTATCTTTACATAAAAGCAACAGTAAAATCCACCGTAAATTATTCGGCTCCCAACATGTGCACTCATGCAGCGGAGGAAAATTTAAAAATTTAAAAATTTAAAATGATGCCAATTTTCCAGAGCAAAGATAACACTTACTTACTAACACAATAAAAACATTTAAATTCAATCAAGCATTGATACGGATCGCACTTTTATAAATCTTTCTCTACTTCTCTCTATCTATCTTTCTAATTATACGTCTGTGGGCATGCATATATATGTATGTGCGTACATGTGTGTATGTGTGAGGGTGTATGTATGTAGCTCACTTATGTACAAGATTCAGAAATAACCGCACGCACACGAATGTTGGTAGGTTTACTCCTTTACACACACACACACACCCACACACATACACACACATATATATATATATATATATATATATATATATATATATATATATAATCTATGATAACGTCGATACATGTTTCAAGGGAAGTATAATTCGAATCCCCGTATTAACGAGATTAACATATTTATTAGAATAATTTGCCATTCAACCCAATCTACTTAATCATCTATAGAAAGGTGCATATTAGTTTTGCTAAGACGTTGACTTTTGTCGCATCTTAAGAACAGTGGCTACAATTTGTTTAACACTAATTTAACGAAGTAAGTAAAGTTCATATTGCAAGAAAGTTCAGAGTGAGAGAAAGTTCAGAGTGAGAGAAAGTTTATAGAGTGTTTGAGATGAATGTTTTATGCGTTTGTTTCCTGTCAGTGTGGATATGCGTCCGGCAGTGGGTTGAGTAGATGATATTGTGTGGGCGTTGTTTTTCAATAGGGTGCGTATGCGTGTTGAATGGTTGTGCGTAAGTTGGAAATTGTTATTAAGGTCGGAAAGCTGAGTATAAATATCGTTGTTAGCAATGTTGTGTTTCTTGGTTCACCTCTTTGTCGCAATGAAAATTCTGATTTTACATAAGTTGTCATCGGCTCGAGACGAGATATTTTAAACGAGGTGAGTTTGAAGTTTCATCACGTGGTTACTAGTTTTACTCTTTTTTAAATGTTTCTGTGGATTAGGAAAAATGTTTTTTTTTTTTCACATATAATTTTTGTAATGTGTATTTTTTGCACTCGCAGTTGATACATGTATTTTAAAGAATAAGAATATATGTCATTCTTGTACATTTATCGGTCGGTTTATTCTATTTTATTACTGTATAGATGTTGTTGCCTCTAGAAATTGATTTTATTGCGAGCACAAATGGGTATATATATATATATATATATATATATATATATATATATATATATATATATATATATATATATATATATATATAATCTTTCGTCCTTATTTCAAAGTTTCGCAAGATGATTGATTTCAAGAACTGACATACAAGTACCATACTTAATTTTTTATAGAAACGAAACATCGTGGATAGAATTAGAAATATGCGGTGCGATTATGACTTAGATAATAATGTTTTTGTTTATTTATCGAATGAACAACGTGTGATACGTTTATGAAATTGAATCAGTGTTATTTTGTTGTGTCTCTTATTTTTTTAATATTGATGTTATGTCCAAAGTATTGTTGTGAATATTGTGTACAATACCGACCGTTTATTTAATTTTAAATTTTGTTCGTTTAGTGTGAGTTGGCTGATTGATCCTTGTTTAATTATGTTAAACTCAATTATTATTGAGTTTAACATGCGAATTAAAAAGACCTCGCCGAAATTTATTTTAAATGAATTACATGAGTCAAACACTGTTTGAATTGAAAATAATGATTATACTGTAATACATGAGATAATAGTGAATTTAGGTTATTATGATTTTCACATCTCTTTTATCGTCACCAAACATTACTTGAGTTGTCATCGAGTTTCATCAACGAATATCTGATGAGAAGTATTGCATGGAAGAATGTATATACCTGCATTTGATGTGTTTTTTTCGAAAATGTTTTGCGGTTTTTAATATTTGCTTTATATTTTGTGATATAGTTTGTCACACTTCGTAGTGTATTTAAAGTGTTGTAAATTATTGTATAATTGTAGGTTAAACTTTCAAATAAATTAACTTGACAAAGTCTTGAAATAAAGTCTAACATTGATGAATATATGAATACTTTTTGTTTTTCCTTTTTCATTTTCAATCATGTTAGAATATAATTTCTATACTGTATATATATATATATATATATATATATATATATATATATATATATATATATATATATATATATACGTTGCTTGAGCATATATCCAGCCAACATGTAAAATGAAAAAAATAACATTAGCGAGAAAATTATAGAACTATTTAAACTCTATGACGAATTTATAGAAAACTGCAAGATATCATATTTCCGGGCTGTTAACAACGAAAAACCAAACTTCCAAACATAGAGAACCTCATGAAACAAACGAAAATAGAATTCTACCATGTAATCAAAAGTAATGATACAGCATCCACATGCATGACATTTCTGGAAATTGAGGAATAATGGTTAAAAAGAGATTCCGAGAAGAAATTACCCCACAATACACTGAAGAACAAAAATAATTTAAAAAACCTAAACGTATCAAATTTATAAGCCCAAATCGACATATAAAAAAACAACAAATACACTAAAAAAACAATACGAAAATCGATGACAAAATCTGAACTAAAATCTGAGAATTATGCCCAATGGAGTCTAATCAATTCTCATCAGAGTTGGAATTAATAGAGGCGGAGGGAAAATCTTGCAATATTGTCAAAAGAAAGATAACTTGGCTAAATAGGTTACCCGACAAAGAAAAGGCAATACTAACATCATACATAAACCAAACAACAACCCAAAATAAAATTATATTGAATACATACACACGCGACATGTACCACCCCAGAGAAGACCACAAACCAGATGTAAGAAACAAAAGACGCACAATAAACAAATATACATACACAACATAACTAATTAGTCACAAGGAAACAACCATAACATACTCACACAATACACCAACCCTATGTAACGAATTCAATCCAAATCCCTATTAAGCACATTTCGTTACCACACACACACATATACGCACAATAATACAACTACCTAAACACACTAAACTACATATAAAACACTCATATAACTCCGGCATACAGTAACCCTTACGAATACGGCCTAACACTACGGTACACACCTAATTACTTCACTCCACACCAATGCAATCAAAGATGACCGCTCATACACCCCACAAACAAAACAATAAAATATATTTACTTAACAACTCTTATCAAAGTCACCCCAAACTACAGAATAACCTGTACAAGCACGTTTGAAACTAAAGTTGACCTTACAACCACTACCCACACCCACCACACCAACTGATGAAACCTTTTTACAATAACATTCTACCCCACCACACGTGATACAAAATGCTCTAAAGCCACCCCTCACGCCAATGGATGCATTCAAAATATTCCAAGCACTACCTACATAATCAAAAGAAACTATCATACAACAATAACCTTACACAACACTATAACCCCATAACAACTTCCAACATCAACAAATTCTGCCAAGATACCTCGACGGGAAACAACTATTCAACAATAGCAACACATCCAAATATGTCAACAAAACCTATTTATTAACAAGCACAATACCATTTTATTCCAAATAAAAACAACATACTCCTCTAAAACACACACCATAATTAGACAGTAATCACCATTTATAAACTTTCAAAATAAACGAAAAAACAGTCATGATTCTTTTAAAACTCATCTTCAAACAGCAATCCCAGATTAGACAACACAGCACCCAAAATCATCAATTTATCTGCATACACACTAACAAAAACGGAATATGAATACTAAAATTGGGCCTGAAATTCTCCCCAACTCCCAATAGTGATATAACATAATTGAAGGAAAACCTTCCAAAATGTGAACGTCAATTCAGACTAAAAGAACCTTCAAATAATAACGAAAACAAAAGTGATAATTCATAAGTAAAAAAGAAAGTTGCACATACTCCTAACAAACACAACGATACGAAAGAACTAAACACTTTATTGGAAAACTTCCGGAATATCACCGCTAGAGAAAAGCTAAACCTATCAGTAACCTAAAGTTAAAACAAAAGCAATCACTAGATAACATCGTAAATAATGGTAGCATAACTATAAAAGAAAAGGACAAAGTAAGTGCTGCAGTCATCATGGACAAAAATCACTATGAATCTAAAATTATAGACGCACTAAAAACAAAGATATTTTGTATGAAGTAAACGAATTAGCAGCAACATTAGCAATAACATGATTTCAAAAATCACAAAACTTTTCACAATATACAATGAAATACTATCAAAAAAGAAAAGGATTTCTTAAAAACTTCATGATAAAAACAAACAACTTCTACGAACTACCTAAGAGTTTATTATCATTTCGTTTTCATTGTTATGATACATGAGTATCTTAGGCTTCCGTAGAAGGTATGTGTTATTTATCATGAAGTTTGTTAGAGAACCCACTTCTTTTTGTATAGTTTCATTCGACTGAAGTAAAAGGAAACAATACTAAATATACTAACAAAGAAAGAAAAATATTTCTTAAAACACAGTCATGATAAAAACAATCAATTTCTATGGCCTACCTAAGATACATAAATAAAATCAGATAAGAAATACCATCAACACAGACATTAGAATATATTAGTGTGTTAATCCCAGTGAAAATACACTTCGACCGGTTGTAGGAGGGGCAACATGCCAACAAGCAGACTCAGCCACTTAATAGACATCTTACTACAACTATTCACCGAACAAGTCATAGGAGACGACACACACTTCCTGAGATCCTTTCCACAAACAGTAAACGCCGGGACAAAATTAGTAACATTTGATTTTAGCAGCTTGTATACAAACATACATGACTTAGATAAACATGCAATATCATACTGGATTGAAAAAACACCCACAAATATTACATCCAACATTTACAAAATAATTCAACATCGGCAACATATATATCATTATTAACGAAAACTATTTCGAATTTAATAACAAAAACTATATCTAGAACCTAGGTACAGCAATGGGAACTTAAATGGAACCAACATATGCTAATAATACACTCACCTACCTAAAGGAAAACGTATATGAAAAGATAGAACAAATATATGAAAACATATTCAAACTCTTTTCATAAAATCTTGGAGAAGATCCATAGATAATTGCTTTATCCTTTGGGAACGCACATGGAAGAACATCAATAAATGATACAATATACTACAACACCTACACCCCAAAATTAAAGTCACTCTAGAAACCTGTCACCCTTCCTAGACATGCTAGTTAAAATAAAAAACAATAATATTATCATATACATCAACCACAAATCCACGGGCACTCAACAATATCTGTATTTCAAAAGTCATCACTCCTAAATGCTGCCTTAAATCTATATCCTAGCACGCAAAATGTATATAGTCAGTAAAAAACACCTCAGACTTGTCCGAATGGAGGTACTACGAAATGCCTAAACGAGAAGAGAACGCCCCTCGCAAATAATACACCTAGATATAGAACTATAAGAAAAACAACATTAGAACAACTGCGAACCCCTCCCCAAATAAATAAAATAGCAGATACTTGCATACGTCGCTACACACAAAACAAATCATTCACAACTACTCACAGATATAACAAGACACCTACCCCTACTCAACCAAAAAAATAAACTAAACAATGTACTAAAAGCAACGAAAATAATATGCAAACGTCGACGAAAAATCATCAAGAAATATTTAACTTCATAAAATCTCACCCAACACATTATACAAGGAGCCACAATATTCAACAAAGAATAATTTGGAGTTTGTGACATAATATACGAGATACACCCAGTTACATTAAAACACGAAACACAAACATTCAAAATAAAACATATTTAAACTGCACTGTCAAAAATGTTGTCTATGTACTAGAATGCATGATATGTAAACCCTTCTATATACGTTCCAACGACACAGCGCACTAATGGATTTGCTTTACATACACGCAACATGAAAATCCAAGAAAACAGAAATGTTTTGCACTTCAGCATATGCATACATGCGGCCGATGAAAATCTAACGTAATGCCCATCTTTCAAACTCAAGATTATTCATCCCCCATCACACAAGGAAACAAATTCATAATTATATTCAACCCAGCATTGAACAGATCATAGCTCAAATCACACAACATGCAGACCGCACGCATCTGCATGTGTATAAACAGTATGTGTATGGGCAGGGACACATATGCACGCGCACACGTGTGCTTGTACGGATTTGCATGCACATAACATATGCATGACATTCGTTTGTGTGTGTATGTACATACGTGAATATTAAAAAAAGGTGGGTGCGTGCGTGTGTGTGTGCATATACAAACTATACTATTATATCTATTTATCAATCTATATACTTCTCTATTCGTATCCTTATAGCCGTCAAGCAATCGTTACCCTGAACAACTACTAAATTCGAGTTTAATTAAATTCTACATATATACATTAATCTTTTTTATTTCCTTTAATTATACTCATCCTCTTTTCCTATGTATATATGTGTGTATATGTGTATGCGCGTGCACATATATATATATATATATATATATATATATATATATATATATATATATATATATATATATATATATGTGTGTGTGTGTGTGTGTATCTTGGCAGCATTTTTTCTTTTATACAAGTGCCATTAAAAATAACGGACATCTTGTGTCTGGTTATTTTTTCTAAGATCCTTTCCGTTTTTCTGATTAGGTTCTTAGTTTCATACGGAAACTGGCTGATAAAATTGCCATAGCTTACCAAAGCGCTTTCGGACCCTTCCAGGTCCATCGTCAGTGGAGCAATGTTAACCAGACATAGACCTGGGAGTGAATATATATTCTATTTAGGCGGGAAAATAAAGGACTGTGTTTTATGTAAATTTATATTTATCGGCATTTTAGTATATTAGTACTAATAGTATAGTTAATATTGTTAATAGCTGGTTTTTCTATTTTAATGTATAGGGCTTCGAGTATATGGAGTTTAAGTGTGTTAGTATTTTGTGCGATGATTTTTGTGTTATCTACTAGAAGTTTACGGATATGCGAACTGGGGCAGGAATGCTTTTCATAGAGGTGCTGGGTTATGGCGGAGTCGTTAGATAAATGCATAGTTAATCTTCTGGATAGCGTCGTAACAGTCGACCCTATGTATACATTTTCATTATTGTCGGAGACACATTCTCCCAAAGGGCATTTAAACTTGTATACAAGGCCGGTCCTATCAAGAACTCTAATCCGGGGTGAAGAATTATTTTTAACAACCAGATTGGTAGTTTTAGTTTTATTATAATAGATAATTAGTTTTACTTTTTTGTTTGGGTCGGTGGGGAGTACGTTTTTATCTATAATGATTTTGAGAACCTGTTCGTCTATTTTATAGTTATGATGAAATTGGTTTCAGTAAAATAGTTTTATAATGTTTTTAAGTAGAGAATTGGGTTCATTGTTGTTTTTGTTATTATTATTATTGTAATTATTACTAGTATTGTTTTTGAATTGTTTAATTTGTTGGTTAATTATGTAATTAGGGAAACCGTTATTGACTTAAGTTTGCTTCATATTTTTGAGTTCATTTTGAAAGAGAGTTAAGGAGGAGGAGATTAATTTTGCCGGCGTTATTAAGTTTTTATGATGGCTATTTTGTATTTACTTACACAAAAAATAACAGACATAGAACTATTATACCAAAACATACTTAAACTAGAAAAAGACAATGAACTAAATATAACACCCGAACTCTGTGATTTACAAAAAGCCGAAGCTACTAAAAAAAGATTTAACATAAAAGGTAATACTTCTTCATTAACAAATAAATTAAAATTAGCTGCTCAGCAAATGAGAAATCATCCCGACATTGTTATAAAAATAGCAGATAAAAGCAACATGTATGTCGTACTTAAAAAATATAATTATTTTTAAAAACTAGAAACCATCCTTGAGGACAGCATAACAATTTTAAAAAATAAATAATAATCCGACTTCCCTCCTTAAAACTAAAATTAATAAACTAATCACCGCTAATAACGCCGTTATTGACAATCAAAAACTACCAACAATTATAGGCAAGTTCAAACCCGGCTATATTTATGGTACAATTAAAATACATGAGATGAATTTTCCCCTTCGGCCAATTATTTCCCAAATACCAACACCCATTTACAAACTATCTAAAACTATTAATGAATTAATATCTCCATATATCCCTACCCAATATAGCATCAACTCCACACACGAACTTTTACAAAATCTAAAAAGAAACAAACCCAAGCAAGGCGTGATTGCCTCACTAGATGTTGTTAGTCTCTTCACCAATGTTCCGGTTGAAGAAACTATCAACATAATTATTAATAATATTTACAATAATTCTACTAACCAACCACTTAAAATTAACCCCAACATTTTACGCAAACTCCTATTGGCTTGTACGACTGAAGTACCCTTTTACGATCATCGAGGTCATATATACATACAAATAGATGACCTCACCATGGGGTCTGCGCTAGGTCCAACATTCGCAAACTTTTACATGTCCAACTTGGAAAAAAGTGTTTAGCATCATCAACAAACCACAAATATATCTTAGATACGTAGACGATATTTTAATACAAACTAACAATGAAAACGAGATTAACATAATACAAAGTACTTTAAAAAAAACCTCCGTTCTGAACTTTACCTATGAACTAAATAGAGATACTCGAAGCCCTATACATTAAAACAGAAAAACCAGCTATTAACAAGATTAACTATACTATTAGTACTAATATACTCAAATGCCTATAAATATAAATTAACATAAAACACAGTCCTTTATTTTCCCGCCTAAATAAAATATATATTCACTCCAAGGTCTATGCCTGGTTAACATTGCTCCACTGACGATGGACCTGGAAGGGTCCGAAAGCGCTTTGGTAAGCTATGGCAATTTTATCAGTCAGTGTCCGTCTGAAACTAAGTACCTAATCAGAAAAACGGTAAGCATCTTAGAAAAAATAACCAGACACAAGATGTCCGTTATTTTTAATGATACTTGTATATATATATATACATATATATATATATATATATATATATATATATATATATATATATATATATGTATATATATATATATATATATATATATATATATATATATATATATGCATATGGGTGTGTATGTGTTATATGTATGTATAAACAAAAACAAAAACACATGTATGAGCGCGGACGCATGTACGTAACCAAACAAACACAAACCGCACAGACACACGCGCAAGTAACGACAGAGTCAGAGAATCTGAAGGGCAATCCTATAACTGAAGAAACCGACCAAAATGTGCTCAATCACTACACACGTACATGACAGCATATATAACACTCAAAATCACACATGCTTAAAAAACACATAACTTTGACCAAGATAGATAACAAATATAAAAACACATACACAGGAGCCCACACGCGCGCACATGCGCAGAAACGCGAAATTGTTAAAAATAAACAACTTTTCGGCTAATGGAAAGAATTTCTGAAGAGAGCCAAGATGTTTGGAATGCATTATAAAATTATAAGATTACAAAATAATGAAAACGTTTTTAAAAAAATGTTTTTCAAATTTATAAATTTTGGTAGCCTCACTTCTTTAAATATACATATATGTATATGTATATATATATACATATATATATATATATACATATATATATATATATATATATATATATATATAAAATGAAAAAGGAAAACCAAAAACTGGATGTTTTTTTATGTGTACATCAACGTTTCGTCTTTATTTATAAGACTTCATCAGGATGATGATATAGGGAAAAGATATCATGCAAGCACGGATACATGTTGGGAAGAAAAATAAAATAAAATGAAAAATAATGGCAGCGTCTAGCAGGACGTCCGTACTTGTTAGAGAATGAAAAATGAGTGGGAGAAAAAAGGGGAAGGGTGGAGGGAGCAAGGACTACTGTGGCTGGCGATGAGAGAAAGAGGTGGGGGATGAGCAGGGGTAAAATGGATGGCAGAGAGAGATTGGAGGAAAAGGGGGAGGGGGTGTTTGACCAGATGGCTGTGGTCGAGATTGAAGGGGAAGAGTGAGTTGGAATGTTTGTGTGTGTGGGGTGTGTGCAGGGAAATGGGGATGGGTAGAGAGGGAGGGGGGGGCTGTGATTTTGGTGGATGGGCGAAAATTATAGTCTTAGAGAGCGTTTGAAGAAAATGAGGGAATTTAAGAAAAGGTATGGGAGAAAATGGATGAGAGGGGGAAGAGGGAGGATTTGTCGTGATAGGGTGTGAAATATTTGAAATATTTGGAAAATGATAGCAATGAGTGAGGGATTGGAGTGGGTGGGGGAGGGGGGTGATTGAAAGGGTGGGTGAGGAATATATTTGAAATATTTGGAACATGAGAAAGTTTATTTGGACTGTAGTATTAAAAATGTGAGGGAAAAAAAATGAGGAAAAATAAGAGAAGATTCAGGGAGAAAAGGGAAGGGTGTGGGTGAATGGAAGAGTGTCATAAGGTTAGAGATGAAAATAAAAGTTAGCCATGATCAGGCAAAAGACTTTGTTCTGTGAGGATGATCTTGCTTATTAAGGGTGATAGGTTAAAGAAACCATTTCGCTGCTTGATAGTAGTGGAGGATGTGATGAGTGCAGTTTCCAATAATCTTCGCCGAGATTTGTTGTGGATGTGTTTAGTGATTTTGGCTTGTTCAAATTTGAATGCATGACCATATTCTAGAGCATGGGAGAAAAGTGCACTAAGAGGGTTGTTGTTTTTTATATCCCTTTTATGTTCATTTAATCGTTTCTTTAATTCACGTTGTGTTTCTCCCACGTAGAATTGATGGCAGTCATTGCAAGGGACAGTGTATAAGCCGGCATGGGATGTGGGTGTTTTTTGGAAATGTCTGGATGTGTTTAAAGTTTGTTTTATGGATTGAGAAGTGGTTTGTACTATTGGAATGCCTAGTTTGTTGAGCGTGTTGCATATGGATGTGTTATTGGAATGCGTGGGTAGGAGAAGGGGTCTGTCTATGAGAGAGGCGTTAGGGGTTTGATTTTTTTGTGTGGTGTTTCTGGAGAATATTTGGAAGGCTTTTTTCTTGGCATTTAATATGAAATGTGTGGGGTATTGCAATGTTTTTAGGGAATTAAAAATGTATTTTATTTCTTCATCTATGTGTGGGGGGCTACATATTCTAAGGGCGCGTAGGAAGAAGCCTATATAATTGCAATACCCCACACATTTCATATTAAATGCCAAGAAAAAAGCCTTCCAAATATTCTCCAGAAACACCACACAAAAAAATCAAACCCCTAACGCCTCTCTCATAGACAGACCCCTTCTCCTACCCACGCATTCCAATAACACATCCATATGCAACACGCTCAACAAACTAGGCATTCCAATAGTACAAACCACTTCTCAATCCATAAAACAAACTTTAAACACATCCAGACATTTCCAAAAAACACCCACATCCCATGCCGGCTTATACACTGTCCCTTGCAATGACTGCCATCAATTCTACGTGGGAGAAACACAACGTGAATTAAAGAAACGATTAAATGAACATAAAAGGGATATAAAAAACAACAACCCTCTTAGTGCACTTTTCTCCCATGCTCTAGAATATGGTCATGCATTCAAATTTGAACAAGCCAAAATCACTAAACACATCCACAACAAATCTCGGCGAAGATTATTGGAAACTGCACTCATCACATCCTCCACTACTATCAAGCAGCGAAATGGTTTCTTTAACCTATCACCCTTAATAAGCAAGATCATCCTCACAGAACAAAGTCTTTTGCCTGATCATGGCTAACTTTTATTTTCATCTCTAACCTTATGACACTCTTCCATTCACCCACACCCTTCCCTTTTCTCCCTGAATCTTCTCTTATTTTTCCTCATTTTTTTTTCCCTCACATTTTTAATACTACAGTCCAAATAAACTTTCTCATGTTCCAAATATTTCAAATATATTCCTCACCCACCCTTTCAATCACCCCCCTCCCCCACCCACTCCAATCCCTCACTCATTGCTATCATTTTCCAAATATTTCAAATATTTCACACCCTATCACGACAAATCCTCCCTCTTCCCCCTCTCATCCATTTTCTCCCATACCTTTTCTTAAATTCCCTCATTTTCTTCAAACGCTCTCTAAGACTATAATTTTCGCCCATCCACCAAAATCACAGCCCCCCCCCCCCTCCCTCTCTACCCATCCCCATTTCCCTGCACACACCCCACACACACAAACATTCCAACTCACTCTTCCCCTTCAATCTCGACCACAGCCATCTGGTCAAACACCCCCTCCCCCTTTTCCTCCAATCTCTCTCTGCCATCCATTTTACCCCTGCTCATCCCCCACCTCTTTCTCTCATCGCCAGCCACAGTAGTCCTTGCTCCCTCCACCCTTCCCCTTTTTTCTCCCACTCATTTTTCATTCTCTAACAAGTACGGACGTCCTGCTAGACGCTGCCATTATTTTTCATTTTATTTTATTTTTCTTCCCAACATGTATCCGTGCTTGCATGATATCTTTTCCCTATATCATCATCCTGATGAAGTCTTATAAATAAAGACGAAACGTTGATGTACACATAAAAAAACATCCAGTTTTTGGTTTTCCTTTTTCATTTTACCATCACGTCGGATTACCTTCATCCTTCTATTCCCATATATATATATATATATATATATATATAAAGCATAATTATATTGATGCATGTGTATGTGTTATGACATCACGTTAAATAATTCGCATAACAGCAAAACTGACGGCTGATATAGAATCAACACTTCAGGTCCGATATTCTCACTGATGTCAGAAATCTTGAAACGTTGTTTAAAACTTACTATTCATAATTAAAAGTACGTAAAATATTATTAGAGTCAAACGTTCCGACATGTTTAGCGTTTGTGATTCAGAGTTAGGCCAACAATATTTTCACTTCAATTAAGGAAAATAATAAAACATTGGAATACAATTTAAGATTGTTTATTTCAGTACAATTCATAATCAATAGCTAAATAGTAAACATTAAAGTTATCTGAACATTCCTACATTTACGTTGAAACAATCGAATTATTATTTTATCTATACGAAGTTGTACGCTTAAATTATGAAAACGTTTAATTATATTATTTTTGTTGTGGATTATATGGTCGCTTTTTATTCCTATATTTTACGCTTACTTTCAAGAGTTTGATATCATACTAGATACTTGTTTTTATTTACTTGCCAATATCAATAATATATATATATATATATATATATATATATATATATATATATATATATATATATATAAATAAACAGCATGACGGTGCTTGCTATGAATGCATCGTTCCTTTCATTGAGTTGACCGATCTTATGACGTAAACCGCCGAATAAATTGTCAACATTATCACCGTTTATTCGCTATTCAGCGGTGGTCCAGTGGTTCCGGATGTCGAGATTTCAGTTGTGAAATACTCTGAGTCCGGGGGTTCGAGTCGCATGACCAGTAGTGAGTAGTTATATCTTTATGCTGATGAACCCCGATTATACGTACTAAAAGTATACGTACATAAATAATAAACAAAATCAATATTATATATATATATATATATATATATATATATATATATATATATATATATATATATATATGTATATATAAGTATGAATGTTAGAATCAGAAGGTATAAGAAGTGCAATGATAAACACCGGAGATGGTATATTCAATGAACAAAAATATATAACAAGAGACGGTGTATGTGTATACATCTCAAATCAATGAATTAGTATTTTAATACACTTCTTATATGCAGACAGTAAATTTGGGGACATACTGCTAAACATTACAGGTCCGGAATGGTGACAAAAATGTTATCATTTCGCGATTAAAAAGCTTTTGTTTGCAAAATAAAACAAACGTAAAACCGATCTGTCAGTTGATGAAAACCAAGACTGGACGCCGCTATTCAAGACATGGGATTCGCAGAGTAAACAAAAAGGCTCGCAAATAGATATTACAGGGAAAAGTAAAATTAAACTTGATTGAAATAAATATGTAATGTATTAAAATGTACATAGAACAATTGATTTAGTTAAACTTAAAAACAATATTGTTTATATATATATTAATTATTTAGAGTTTCTAGTATTTAATATAACAGTAAAGTGTAAACAGTTGAGTCAACAGATAATAGCGGAGAGAACTAAAGGAAACACTTAGCTAGTCAGCCTAATTTTCGCTATATATATATATATATATATATATATATATATATATATATATATATATATGAAGAGAGAGTGATAAAGAGAGAGATCAAGAGGAAAATAAATTAAATACAACTAAATTGAAACTGGCAATATACTTTGATGTACGTAATATATTTAAACACAAAACAAGCAAACACGCATAAATGGTGATTTTAACAGCTCTGTTTCTATATTTTCATGGTATGATCTGAACCCTATTTTAACATAAAAACTACGATTCCTGTGAAGCGAGTTATTTGCAAAGGTATACTTCTTTTACGATGCCGATTCTATTTCAAGGAAACACAACGAATACTACAAGTTTTACATATGTGTATGTTGAGAATCAAATAACACTTATTGTACAGACATCGAAATATATATTCAGTAACTTGCGAATCGATATATCTTTAAACAGTGTTTACTTATCAGAAAGAGGGGAGAGTTAGATTATAAGGGCACTGCATTTCTAAAAATAGTGTAGGCCAACTAGTATTAATTGTGACCTGGGTGAATTTGTTTGATTCAGAGCAGGTTAAACTGACATCTATTTTGTATGATTAAGTCTGCTACCGAGGATGATTCGTTTTGTAAATCATAATAGGTTTGAAAGGGTATTGCTGTCTTCAAAGATTGAGTCAATAAATGTAAGACACAATGTAGGTATGTTCGTTCATGACAACACAAAGGACTGTGAGGTCACTTGTTGTTGTCGAAGCGACCATCGAAAATAGTCCCGTCATGGAAGCGAAAGGGAACAGGTGTCCTAAGAGACAGTTCGCCATGGAGGCCATAGCGAACAGTATTCGAGAACGATTTGTCGTGGAAGAAAAGCGGACGGTTTGTCCCAAAAAATGATAGTCGGAAAGATTGAGGAGTGCGTCGTTAAGATGATACAAAAGCCGATCTAGTTAACAGTTTAGTAAGGTAACCAAAAAGTAACAACAGTCGAAGACAGCGACCTTCTCCAATGAGTAAGGTAAATAAAACCTTCCTGAACCTCTCGAAATGTCTTCGAGGTTTTTTTGTCGTACCCAAGAGTGCTCATTTTCAGAACATAAACACCCACTGCAAAACGTTACACCACTAGACAACCAAGAAAGAGATCACTTCCCGACGAAGAACTGATGACCACTTGACGACGGAGAGTGAAATTACGGCCAGACGAAATCAGGTAAAATATCATATGCATTAAGAGTTGCTGTTTAACGAACTTCCCACCCCGACACTTACAAATAACGTTCATTAAACTAAAATACAGCCTTTCGCAACCTCGGAACCTGTCAAAGATCAGCTTACAAATAACGTTCATTAAACTAAAATACAGCCTTTCGCAACCTCGGAACCTGTCAAAGATCAGCTTACAAATAACATTCAATGAACTAAAATACAGCCTTTCGCAACCTCGGAACCTGTCAACGATCAGCTTACAAATAACGTTCATTGAACTAAAATACAGCTTTTCGCAACCTCGGAACCTGTCAAGATTCAGCTTACAAAGAACGTTCATTGAACTAAAATACAGCCTTTCGCAACCTCGGAACCTGTCAAAGATCAGCTTACAAATAACGTTCATTGAACTAAAATACAGCCTTTCGCAACCTCGGAACCTGTCAAAGATCAGCTTACAAATAACGTTCATTAAACTAAAATACAGCCTTTCGCAACCTCGGAACCTGTCAAAGATCAGCTTACAAATAACGTTCATTGAACTAAAATACAGCCTTTCGCAACCTCGGAACCTGTCAAGATTCAGCTTACAAAGAACGTTCATTGAACTAAAATACAGCTTTTCGCAACCTCGGAACCTGTCAAGATTCAGCTTACAAAGAACGTTCATTGAACTAAAATACAGCCTTTCGTAACCTCGGAACCTGTCAAGATTCAGCTTACAAAGAACGTTCATTGAACTAAAATACAGCCTTTCGCAACCTCGGAACCTGTCAAAGATCAGCTTACAAATAACGTTCATTGAACTAAAATACAGCCTTTCGCAACCTCGGAACCTGTCAAGATTCAGCTTACAAAGAACGTTCATTGAACTAAAATACAGCTTTTCGCAACCTCGGAACCTGTCAAGATTCAGCTTACAAAGAACGTTCATTGAACTAAAATGCAGCCTTTCGCAACCTCGGAACCTGTCAAAGATCAGCTTACAAATAACGTTCATTGAACTAAAATACAGCCTTTCGCAACCTCGGAACCTGTCAAAGATCAGCTTACAAATAACGTTCATTAAACTAAAATACAGCCTTTCGCAACCTCGGAACCTGTCAAAGATCAGCTTACAAATAACGTTCATTGAACTAAAATACAGCCTTTCGCAACCTCGGAACCTGTCAAGATTCAGCTTACAAAGAACGTTCATTGAACTAAAATACAGCTTTTCGCAACCTCGGAACCTGTCAAGATTCAGCTTACAAAGAACGTTCATTGAACTAAAATACAGCCTTTCGCAACCTCGGAACCTGTCAAAGATCAGCTTACAAATAACGTTCATTGAACTAAAATACAGCCTTTCGCAACCTCGGAACCTGTCAAAGATCAGCTTACAAATAACGTTCATTAAACTAAAATACAGCCTTTCGCAACCTCGGAACCTGTCAAAGATCAGCTTACAAATAACGTTCATTGAACTAAAATACAGCCTTTCGCAACCTCGGAACCTGTCAAAGATCAGCTTACAAATAACGTTCATTGAACTAAAATACAGCCTTTCGCAACCTCGGAACCTGTCAAGATTCAGCTTACAAAGAACGTTCATTGAACTAAAATACAGCTTTTCGCAACCTCGGAACCTGTCAAGATTCAGCTTACAAAGAACGTTCATTGAACTAAAATACAGCCTTTCGCAACCTCGGAACCTGTCAAGATTCAGCTTACAATGAAAGTTCATTGAACTAAAATACAGCCTTTCGTAACCTCGGAACCTGTCAAAGATCAGCTTACAAAGAACGTTCATTGAACTAAAATACAGCCTTTCGCAACCTCGGAACCTGTCAAGATTCAGCTTACAAAGAACGTTCATTGAACTAAAATACAGCTTTTCGCCACCTCGGAACCTGTCAAGATTCAGCTTACAAAGAACGTTCATTGAACTAAAATACAGCCTTTCGCAACCTCGGAACCTGTCAAGATTCAGCTTACAATGAAAGTTCATTGAACTAAAATACAGCCTTTCGCAACCTCGGAACCTGTCAAAGATCAGCTTACAAAGAACGTTCATTGAACTAAAATACAGCCTTTCGCAA
Organism: Sepiola atlantica; assembly: GCA_963556195.1. Lineage (NCBI taxonomy): Eukaryota > Metazoa > Mollusca > Cephalopoda > Sepiida > Sepiolidae > Sepiola > Sepiola atlantica. Next base: position 49,710,819 of record OY744539.1, on the reverse strand, counting down.
CCTCGGAACCTGTCAAGATTCAGCTTACAAAGAACGTTCATTGAACTAAAATACAGCCTTTCGCAACCTCGGAACCTGTCAAGATTCAGCTTACAATGAAAGTTCATTGAACTAAAATACAGCCTTTCGCAACCTCGGAACCTGTCAACGATCAGCTTACAAAGAACGTTCATTGAACTAAAATACAGCCTTTCGCAACCTCGGAACCTGTCAAAGATCAGCTTACAAAGAACGTTCATTGAACTAAAATACAGCCTTTCGCAACCTCGGAACCTGTCAAAGATCAGCTTACAAATAACGTTCAATGAACTAAAATACAGCCTTTCGCAACCTCGGAACCTGTCAAGATTCAGCTTACAAATAACGTTCATTGAACTAAAATACAACCTTTCGCGACCTCGGAACCTGTCAAGATTCAGCTTACAAAGAACGTTCATTGAACTAAAATACAACCTTTCGCCACCTCGGAACCTGTCAAGATTCAGCTTACAAAGAACGTTCATTGAACTAAAATACAGCCTTTCGCAACCTCGGAACCTGTCAAGATTCAGCTTACAAAGAAATTTGATTGAACTAAAATACAGCCTTTCGCAACTTCGGAACCTGTCAAGATTCAACCTACAAAGAACGTTCATTGAACTAAAATGCAGCCTTTCGAGACTTCGGAACCTGTCAAGGATCAGCTTACAAAGAATGTTCATTGAACTAAAAAAAAACTAAATATTGATTAGGGGTTGCCTATTTGGTTCTATAACGGTCGTTAAGAATGCTCGTTTATTAAAGTAACTTGGATCCCGACAACTCGCGCGTGCGACTTTCACTTAGCAATCCATGTGAACTGAAAAATACAGTAAGGGAGAAGAGAGGCTCGTTATACGTAGTATAATTACGTTTCTAGGGCCCATCGTTCGATAACCTTTCCGTCTTTTTTCCCTACACAACAAAGATGTAATTTCAAATGTAAGCATTACATACCAACGAAATGATGTTAGTATTTTTTTAGTAAGCAAACTGACAAAAAGTAATTGCTATTTTACATTCACACATAAGATTGTGATGAAAATGTTATTTCAAACGTAAGCCGACCAATGCAAATTAGAATGAAAATTTTTAGTGTGCCAAAGAGTTTTATGCTTTAGATTAATCAACATTGATCTGTTAGTTCACAGTAATTCATGTTTTGAAACTGTTGACGTGTACACATATCGAAATGGACTTCTAACCCACCCGGCGATATCAATGTCTTAATTATTTTTGCGCAAGGATGTTTCGTTCACTTAATGTGCCATTCATTCTCATAAATATTCTATATTTTTTTTGTTTTACTGATCACTGTGTATCTTGTCTACATATTGTGTGTTGTATCTCGATAGATAGCTTCTTTTTATGTCAAATATCAAGTGTCCTTTTAGCAGCCATGCTAATGTCTTCTCTTGCTAAATGTGTTTTCCCGTCTCATATATACTGCAGCCAATTGCTAATATTTCCATGTTAATTCACTTTTCAGATTTGTGGGTCGTCATATTATTGAGTTTGGTGCAGATCTTTAGCTCGTAAATAATCATATTTGTATTTTATGTTATGTATTTTGCCAATCCTTTAATGTAATTCTCTACACAATCTTCGATGCTTTAGAATCCGTTTCCTATATATGTTCTTTCTACATGGAGTAAGTTTATATCATGGTGTGCATACAGTGCTGTGTATCTAATCATCAGTGTCCTGGCTTGTTGAATCGGATTACAAAGTGTTTTGCGGTGTCCAGGTCTTACACTTACCATACTAAATTAGTAAATACATTTGCTTATTTCTCATATAAAGCTGTTTACATATGTTTCTCCTGAATCACATTTCCATATCCTGACTGAATGTACTATACGTACTTATGCATACTCATTAGTGTATCGAGTTTCTTTTTTCATTTCTTTTCATTTCGTTTTTTTTTCGCACTTGGGGAGTTTTGCTTGATAGGCCACCTGTTTACAGCAGTGCTATATCCTGGATTTGATTTCACTTTTTTATTGGTAGGTTTCGATAATTTTCCTGGTGCTCCTACAACAGTAGTTTTGATTTACAGTGATTCGAATTAGAATTCCGCATTTGAGTTTTCTATGTATTACAATATTTTTTTTCAAATTGTATTACTATTATGATTGTTACTATCGCTATTATACTTATTACTATCAATGCTATTATTATTATTATTTTTATTATTATTATTATTATTATTATTATTATTATTATTATTATTATTATTATTATTATTATTGGTATTCAGGAGGGGATACTACGAAGGTCATCGTCAGTGATTGTGCATCGACAATCACCCGGTGGTGTTTCCTGGAATCTGTTGTACAATAAGCTTCCCCAGATTACTAGTACTCATCACCTCTTTTCGATAACCAATGCAAATAACTTTGCGGTATCGCAAAAGCCGCTTACCATTGATTTGTCGCTGGTAAGAACAATTGGTCTTCCTAAGGGTTTTAGTAGCAATAAACCTCCTCAAGGTCTCAGCATTCTCCGCACTGTTCTAGTGGTTGGCTGGTTTGTGCTGTCCCTTCTTGGTTTTCTAATCTTCCTTGACCCTCTAAAAATTACTTGTGTGGTGTCAGCCTAGGCTGGCGCCATTTTTTAGGAGAGATCTAATGATGTTTCTTGCAGTTTCTGTTCATGCAGTGGTGTTTTCCCTGTGGTTTTGTTTTCTTCTTGTACATCCATGTGGCTAGTAACCATTCATAGCTTATGTGTGTTTCCGCATTCGATGATCTTTCTTAATCATTGCAGTCCTTTGTATGGACTCAGTGATCCATCCCTTTGATTCCAATTTCTCAGTCTTTTCTCTAGGTTTCTTGGAACTGTTCCTAGAGTTCCTACGATAAGTCATGCCTGTTCTTATATTATTTTAGGGCTAGTTTGCTGCATTCACTTATTTTATGATTTACTGTTTTATCTAATTCTCCATACAGTCTGTTTGCTGTTCTGTGCAACCATCAGTATTATTATTATTATTATTATTATTATTATTATTATTATTATTATTATCATGATTATTATTGTTATTATTATTATTATTATTATTATTATTATTATCATTATTATTATTATTATTATCATGATTATTATTGTTATTATTATTATTATCATGATTATTATTATTATTATTATTATTATCATTATTTCGGCCTTTCGATATGACCACTCTCAGTGGATAATATTACCGAACTATTTAAACTTAGTAGAACAAACATCCGTTCCTTTCCTTAATACTAAGAGTTGGCATTGTTCCAAGTAATCGGTCCATGTGGATCTTTGTATGTGAGTGATGTATTTTATTTCAGTTTCGTGAATTCTATGCAATTTTGGAAAGAGTCCAGCTGTCCAGTGACCCTTGCTATTATTCAAGCCCTCATTTTCCACCGCATGCTGATTTCAATTTCGAGTTTCATGTCATAGCTGCACTGAACGGTTTTGGTTCTCTTTTTATGCACACACCATATATATGGCGTGTAGTTTCGATTCATAGTACTCTCAAGTAAAAAGGTATTTCACATCATCTCATAACATGAAATAATAATGATTATTATTATTATTGTTATTATTATTATTATCATTATTATTATTATTATTAGTAGTAGTAGTAGTAGTAGTAGTAGTAGTAGTAATAGTAGTAGTAGTGATAGAGAAATCAGAATTTCACCACAGCAGAAGATGAACTAATGGTAATTTCTAAGATCCTTTAACTGTCAAGTGGGCACATTTGTTGTATTTGTGTGGGAATGGTTGTGCTTCTGTTCATTTTAGGATCATTCTTAAACGTGTTGGACGTGTGCTCTATTTCTATATTTCTCTCTCACACACACCACACACCACACACATATAAATATATGTATACTTGATTTTGAGTGTATTTATGCGTGTTAAAATAATAATATCATTACTTAGATATGTGCAGACACACCACACACACATTATATCGATTTATCTACAACAAGTTAATCCACGTGTCTGATTATTTATTTTCTCAATAAAGGCATAACATATCGTCGAATATTCATGTTAATCTAAAATCATCAATACCTTCACGAGTGTGAAAGAAAATTAGTATTATATGCTGTATTATTTTTTAATATTCTGTTGTGTTTTTGATAACAATTGATATATTATCAGCTGTCACTTTATTTGAAGGTATCCCAGTTAAATATTTTATAGATAATGTAGGATATGAAGGTTTATATAGTTTGATAACTGTTGTCCTAATTGTTGTCCCATTTTTTACTGTTTGATTAAATGGAATATTCTACTATTTCAACGTTCATTATATCTGTTTTTTTAGTGTTACTGATTTACCGAATTTATAATATGTTTTATAACCGCTATCTTTTAATATCTTTTCATAACGGATTTTGATGTACACTTAATATGTTTTATTCATTCGATTCATGGTTAATAAAAATGAGTCAATAAGTATGGATAAAGAAATAAGTTGAACTCGTGAAAACTAATTCCTGTGACTTTCCAGATGACCATGATGCATCGAACCCGAGGTAGAGATCGTCAATTCAGTCAATAACTGCAAACTATTGAAATAAACATCTAGGCACACACTCACATCTCTCTCTCTCTCTCTCGCTTTCGCTCTCGCTCTCGCTCTCTCTCTCTCTCTCTCTCTCTCTCTCTCTCTCTCTCTATATATATATATATATATATATATATATGTATATATATATATGTATATATATACATATATGTGCGTGTGTGGGTGCATGTGTTAAGCGATGAAATTAAATTGAATTAGGGTGTGATGGCCAATAAAATCGATCTAAATAATTTTTTTGTAAAGCTATTTTCGATGTTTGGGGATACGTTTATAAATTTCATAATGGATCATTGTTTAAGTAGATTCAACATTTGATTGAAAACCTTGAATGTCTAGACTCCTGACAAAACAGTTTTTAACATGAATCATTCTGCTTAAACATATATACGGTAGTTGAAATCTTTTTTTCGATTGTACATATGTTATATATATATATATATATATATATATATATATATATATATATATATATATATATATATATATTTAATTAATTCATTTATACATTTTTGCGTGAATGAAAGGAAACCGTCGATGTAAATACGCGTTGTCAAGCGTTAAACCCTTAGACCAGAATAACCTGCCACATTTTATGTCGGACTTTTTATTGCATATAATATCCATTTTTTGTTTTTACTGGCGATAGAGCTCCGGTGTTTTACCGGTGCATATATTATTTGTCGTAACCTTGAGCGGTTATTTTTAAGATAATTCATTCGTACTGTATCGTACGTGTCATTAATTTTATATATATATAGATATTTTTATTAATTTGTAAATTTGTTTTTGCTGCGTACATAAAAGGAAGACTAGCTGTGACTGGCTATAAGCCGTTATTAGCATGAACACCCGGGCAGGTATCGAATTCTCAGTGTAAATACTCGTAGGCTTGCGTGTTACCACATACTAGAATAACCTGGCACACTTTATGCTCGACTTGTTATCACCTATAATGTTACGCTGAGCGTTATTGCCTTTTTACTGGCGATAGAGCACCGGTGTTTTACCGTTATTATTTGTCGCTACCTTGAGCGCTTATTTCTAAGAATATTCATTCGCCTTTATATATCTAATTGTGTGTATATATTTAAAATGTATTTACTGTCACGAATATATTAATAAATTTACTTGTGTTATATATGTATTGCTTTTTGTGTTATCCTCTGCATCTGAACTTTAACGAATACTAACAATTATATACACAACATATTTGAGCGTCGTCTCTATATACGTACATTCGGATTTGATTGATTGCAGTGTTTGTTTACAATGGTATGAAAAGCGTGTACTAATACTAGATAGCAATGTTTAAGACAAGTTGAATTGCGTATATAAAATAGGTTGACGAGCCAACTCAACGCCCGCGGCAAGTTGAGAAGGAATCGTTGGTTAATTCTCATTTCTGTTCAAATAAATATCTGCCTAGAGCCTTAAAAGGTATAATTAAGAATTCTCTTTTCGCAAAATTTGATATTTACCATCTCGCGCAATAACATTCTCCGGCTTATGTTCCGATTGTAGTAGTTAATGGTGTCTAAGGCAGCCGCAGGATCAATCGTGTTCATTCATTTCGACACAGTTAATAGATTTTAAATGTATTTCCATCCGCTTGTTATATTTATGCAGAACTATAGCAACTATTATTCAAAGAATAGTGGTGTTTCAAATCGAATATTACTACTGAGTTTCTAAATGATGATATTTAACTTCAACTATATAGAGATTTCGATATGTAAATGAAATTATCATTGCCAACATGCGTTTAAATGAAGCCTATTTCTGATAGCATTTTTCTTGAATGTAAAGCTTCCGCTTTCCTTACATTTCTGCGTAACTCAAATATTACTGAAAAAAATGTAATGTGCCGTCGGCAAGATAGTGTTCCTATACTTTAGACATATAATTGTATATATATATATATATATATATATATATATATATATATATATATATATATATATATAACAGCATGAAATAGCATCATCTTCAGCTGTGTCAGAGATTAACTGTGTTATATACCTCGAATTCCAACTCAAATATATCATCGTCCTATATGTTACTCATAATAACCAATATGTGTAAGAAGACAAATGTTTATTTAAACCATTTTCGGTAGCCGACAGTACTCTTTAACTTGTAGACGCACTATTGATTATCCAAAATTACCATTAGATATATATATATATATATATATATATGTGTGTGTGTATATATACATACACATATATATATATATATATATATATATATATATATATATATATATATATATATATATATATATATATATATATATATAAGTGTATGTATAGCAATCAATCAATATATTTTATTGGAGGGAAATAGTGCAGCAATCAATATACAATAAATAGTGAATACATTGCATCAACACACTGTCTTAATCTTTCTTAAGGACGACTTAAAACCTGAATATTTTAAGCACCATAACGATAAATATGTATGACTTATAATGTTATGATTTTCGTATAGCACAAATGACTAGACTGTTTAAGTATATATGTAAGCAAATATGTATTGTTTTAAATTACTCCATATATTAATTAGATCGGTACCTAAGGTTTCACAGACCAACAAGTGACTTCATCGAAGTGCTGCCGATAACAATGAACCTGTTTTTCAGTCGATGCATTGTATCGATGCACGATTAAATATTTATATATTTTTTGCTTTGAAAAATGATATATAAAATTATGATTATGAATGCAAGTTTAATAAAATGTGTTATTTGTAAAAAACATGATTTTGCAACACATTTGAAAAATGATATATAAAAGTATGATTATAAATGCACGCTTAATAAAATGTTTTATGTGTAAAAACATGATTTGGCAACACATTTGAAAACATGTTTCAGTCATTGCTTTAATATTTCGACTATGTTTAACCTAGTATGTTCTGTCCCCATTCTTTCCTTCTGTGGAATAAATAAAGTTCTAACTTTAAACGTCACCTTATTTAATTAAACTGTTATTATATTTTCTATTAAATATAAATATGGTTCAACACTATTTTTATTTCTATCTTGAACGCCGTTGAATAAAGAGTAAGCTTGCTGCTAGATGAACAGGATTCACATAACTGAATAATCAGTTGACACGTACCTTAAACATACAAATCAATCTATACACATACAATTCAACATTTCAAAAACAAAGAACAGCTGCTAATTATATATATATATATATATATATATATATATATATATATATATATATATATATATATATATATATATATGGGGCTGTATATAGAGTGATAGGGAGATAGATCCAAGTATACATATGCTCATGAAGCAAAAGTTAATAAAAATGCATCATACAAAAGCGAATAAAAACATGAACAGATGTAACATACATACTATTAGGTAGAAACTAAACCCGTAGTGAATAGTTAATTAAAGTTATTATAATTAATGATATTTTATTTGTAGATTATTAAGAGTTATCACGAATTTAATGGAAATATACAGAGTACCATTAATCGGCATCATATTCTGCTTACAGTTAATCGGGATGTGAAATTTGTAGTTAATAAATACCTCATGTTGTTAAATGTCACTAGTTTTTCTCGCTTTAGAAATCTACATCGTTTATTACATTCCATTATTAGTGTTTTGGTATTTTGGGTTTGGGACAAAACATGTTCGCTAAGTTAAGTTTCAGATTTATAAATTATATTGTTATAAGAAACATGTCTGTTTGTAGACTTTTTCTTTTAAAGTGTTTCCAGCAATGCAAAATCTATTTTTAGTTGGACTTTCTCTAGGTCGATCAAGTATAGAGGATTATACACTTTTATTGCAGGGGAAATCATCTGTAGTTTAACAGTTACAACTATTTGTTGCCTTAACTTTATTATTTGTATTTCAGTAATTTTTAAAACTCTATTATTATATGTTGTATTATTTTTTTAATTCTATAAATAATTATGGATAGGAAGGTTTATATTGTTTGATAATAAAATTTGAATATGTTACACATAATATATATTGTCTATATTTAGTGAATTTTTTTATAGATTTTCTCATTAAAAATTGTATTTTTTTAAAATGTTCTTGAATTTACGAAAGAAGAGATAATTTATTTTAAATGTATTTGTGTGACTTTTAAAACAATTGTAACTACAGTTAAATAAATAAATAAAGAGCAAATGAATCAGAAGAGTTTACTTTGCGAATTAAAAGTGAACGTACATCAAATTTCACTAAGTACTGGACAGTCATAAAGGTTGAAAAGATTTCTCATTGAAAAATACATTTTTTAAAGATTACACGACTATTAGTTTCTATGAGAGCATATTTATTTCATTTTAGTTTATTCTCATTTTAATTCAATTTCCTTTTTTGTTAATCGAATTCATTTTGTGATAAATACTTTTAGAATATTTTGCAAATGGACATAATCTAAAAAGACACTATGGGTTGTAGATGAAGCGGAGAAACCAAACTTAAACCACAAATACATAAAAGAACAATGTTTAAGTGGAAAATAATATAAATCAAACGTAAAAATCTGTTTGAATGTTCATTGCGTTTATATACGATTTTACTTTAAAGCTGTCTATGCATTTATTGTTTACTCTGAAAGGCAGAACAAAACTATAAGAATGAAATAAAACTTGTCAGTATAACTGCCGAAATAAAACGATAGAGAAATGCAGTTTTTTTTGTAATTTCTCAATTTTTAGCTGATGAGATGTAAAATCAATTTAATCCATTATTTTTAATTACAATCAAGATCGCCTGAACATAAAACACGGCAGTGCCTGTATATCGGTGAGATATATAGACACAATCGAACGGAATACAACAAATATTATGAACAATCACCTGACAGACTTTATGTACGCATAATTACAGCACATGGCATACGCACAAACTCACACAAACATGCATGCATACCTATATGTGATTATACTTTTTTATTCATACATAATGATGAACACATATATATATGGATATATATATATGTATATATATATATATATGTATATATATATATATATATATATATATAATACAATAATATGTTAGTAAATGTTCGAAATTGTTTCATTACCATTTGAAATCACACTATTTTTCTACCAATTTTAAAACTAACTGACGATGTTTTCACAAGACTTCATTAGTTGATTTTATCTTACAACATACATCTCAAAAACAGAAACGCTGAAATTACAGTTCAGTATTTAAGTCCCATTTTATCACTGACCAACATGAATTATTTTAGTAACATCATGATTATGTAAGTAAACCTACAAACTCCAAAATAATTGATCTTAATTTCATGATGCCATCTATTTTTCAATTTACATGTTTTTTTGAAAAACATTCGGAACATATCTAAATAATTATTACATTATATTTTAGGTTTCAATAATATATACATTAATAATCTATTACCACAAATAATCTGTGAATTTAAAGAAATGTATATATATATATATATATATATATGATAATTTTATTTACACAGACATGTACAAAATCTGCGACACTGGCATGTCGATGTTATCGATCAACAGTTACTATAAACTGAGATCTCATCAGGCAGAGTTAGAATCCGATCTTAACCTCAGATCATATTTGGAGAGAACTATATATATATATATATATGTATTTATATATATACATATATATTTATATATATATATATATATATATATATATATATATATATATACAGTATTTAATATATATTCACACAAAAAATTATAAGGTGATATAATAAACTGTGCATATATTTTAAGTATTTACTTGAACAATTGTCGACACATAAGTAGAAGTGTGTTGTTGTAGCTGTATGAGATATATATATGTATATATATATATATATATATATATATATATGTGTGTGTGTGTGTGTGTGTGTGTGTGTGTGTGTGTGTGTGTGTGTGTGTGTGTATAAGTGAGCTACGCAGAAGCGTCCACGTTGTATTCCACCAGAAATCAGACTCATAATATTTTGATAACATAACTCATTTATGCCTCCATTTATTTTTACTTGTCGTGGATATATTTTCAAACTACAACTACTAATTCTATTATAACTACACACAAGACAAATATATAAATGTACACAGATCTTTGCTGCGTCAACAAATATTGACACATGACCTCATCTTATCACGTTTATTCACCGTAATGTTCTCCGTATAACGACACTCGAGGTGTGTATTACAGCAAGAAGTTACACATAATACTCTTTAAGGTGTGTGTATTTTATTTATAGACACAAATATTGATATACAAATGTACTTACACGCATACAACGACATCGATATATGCATACATAATTAGACACGCATAAATATACATAATATATAAATATATATATATACATATATTTATATATATATATAAATATATATATATATATATATATATATATGTGTGTGTGTGGGGGGGGGGGTAGGCAGCAAGTCGTTAATTATAGAGGCGTTGTAAAATGACACGGAATTATCCCATTTGGTGGTTTGTTGGTGATATTCGCGATGTGTCAGGAGTTCGATGATAGCCGGTATAATATGTTTCCGAGTGTTCTTGATCCGACCACCAATCGAGCGCTTTTGACCGTCGTTGTCGTCGTCAGGAGTAGTTTGTTGGTTTTTAAAAACGAATTAGGTTATTGCGGATGTTTTAAATAATTCGTGACGAGGTTTTTGGTAGGAGGTAATGGGAGTAAATTAAAAAGAAAGGCGTGGTGGAGACTATCATTTATTGTTTATTTATTACTTTTATTTTGTTATTTTATTTTATTTTGAGATTAAATTTTATTTATTTATTCATTTATAATATGTATATGTATTTGTAAATTTATTATCATGTAATGTTTTTATTATGGAATATAATTAACATGTTTTTATCAGTACTGAAAGCTATTTATTTCTTATAAATTAATTTTAGTCGATGTAGGCAATCATTTGTATGTATGATTTTTATGTTAACTGTTTGCATTTTTCGTATATTGGCCGACCGTATTATTTTCTTATGTGAAGTGCTAGGGCGTTGAAAAGCGCTGGGGTTGTATACATGATAGGTAAGACCTTAAGAGAGAGAAAGGATGATACGTACTATATATTTGTTCAGTTTGATGCATAAGAAAACATTACCCCAAAAGACATGTAAACTTATACATTATTACCACGAAGGTAAGAAAGCCGTCGAGTGATGGCCAATTCAAACACATTTAGAAAATCTATTAGACCGGCTGCCACTTTAGATCAGAAAACTTGCTGTGTAATTTAACAACACATGCATATATATGTATATATATATATATATATATATATATATATATATATATATATATATATATATATGTATATATACGGTAAGAGAGAGAGAGAGAGAGAGACCGAAAGCGCTCGAAAAATGGCCCACGACACAACGCTAGGTTGCTTACTAAACCGGTTAACACCTAAGTACCGCGTCTAAAGATTGACACGAAATATTGTGAAAAGAGAGAGCTGCGTGGTCTTCAATGAAACTCGCATAAACAATGACTTGATTCCGTACTATGCATATAAATATATATATATATATATATATATATATATATGTATATATATATATATATATATATATAAAGATAAATGAAAGAAAAGAAGAAGGATAAACATGTACGAATGACAAATTTATTCCAACTTCGATTGTTCAATTCAAGGTGTACTCGGTAAAAACATGTTTATCATTTGTTCCTTCAACCACGGCTTTTCAAAGATTAAAATCTTATCAGAGGAATTACATAGATGGATTAGTTGGCAGTGGAAAAGCCAAAATAAAAATTGGAAAAGTATTCAGTAATGGTGAGTGAGATTGTGCGTGTGAAAAAATATGGGGTCTGTCCAGTTGGTGAATGTCCGTTGATGAGGTGTCCGGTGAAAGAAGAATTAAAAATGGAGAAAAGGGTTTTCGTGAATGCAGCGTTGAAAAAGTTACAAAATGAAGTAAATTTAATAGAGATATGTTTCAATGTTCGATCGTAGGTGGAACGCACTTATTCCGACTTAATTTTGAGAAATTATCATTTACATTTTAGGCCCAAAATATAATAAAACACACAATTAATGTACAAATATAGATATCTTGAAACATATTTCTGATATGGAATGGTTGAGCAGCTTAAACTGACAAAAATGCCAATTGAGTAACGCTCCTCATTCCATTTAACACGACATAACGTTTTAAATTATAAATATAATTTAAGGCTGGAAAATAGAAAGATAACAGTTGATTAGCTAATTTAAAATATGTTATTATTACAATTATTAGAGCCATATAACTTGAGTTGTTTGTACTTTTAGTAGAAAAAAGGGATAATTGACTTTTGAAGCTATTTTTTCAGGGAAATAAGGCCAAAGAGACCAAATTGGAAACTAAAGACAACACATTTAGAAGAAAGAAAGTAACAAAAATGCTTATTTATATTTGTTTTTTGTTCAAGTAAAAGCAATGAATTTCTTAAACTTCTGAGTACACATTCATGCGTCAAATACAAGTCAATTATTATAATAAACTTATTAAAAAAATCAACCCGAATATTTTACGACGTCGTGTAGCACGTGGTGCCCGAAAATAAATAATGTTCACTTGTGCCGCTCTAATATTCAGGAATCATAACTCGTTTAAAATATTTATTTTTAAATTTTTCGGGGTGGGGGCGAAGTTTACGCCGATTTTTACAACTGTATTATCTTCAAAAATGTATTTATGAATATTATCTTGGTGTGAAGGCAAACTCTAACCTCGTGAGAGGCAAATAAATAGGAACTAAAACGTTTACATGCTATTTAAATTCCATCTGGTCGGAAAGTGGGTGATTCTTTTTACGTAAAATCTATATTTGAAAAGCATACTTTAATCAAATTCTAAAATATTTGTGTTTTTTTACCCATGTTTTTTCAGAGTATTTATACATGTCATTACAAAAGTATAATCTCATTTTTTTGTAGGTGAGGGGAGGATTTTGCTTCGGATCCTCATCAACAATCATTCTAATAAGTTAATATTGTTAAAATTTGCTATCGCATTAGATTGTAGATTTTATTTTACGACAATTTGATTATCATTAGAATGTTTAAAAACCTCTCAATATAGATAATTTATATGTATAATGTTTTTATTTTTACATGCGTTTTTAATAAAATAAAAAAAGTGTCTTGTTTTTTTAAAAAAACAATTAAAACAAATACTATTAGTTTTTCATACAAGTTACAAGTGCATTATGCGAAAATACCATTCCACATAACTTCAATGCTTTATTTATATCGAAAATGGTGTTGAATGCTTCAAAAAGCAATGTTATATACTAATATATTCCTCACCCAATCTTGAAAGACAAAACTGCTTCAAAAAAGCAATATTCGCAGAGTTTGGCTTATAAAAGGCAAATCTGGAAAGCCTTTATTATATTAAATTCGTTTTATTTTTGAAAACACGCCAACTTTTCACCAATAGCCAATGTTCACATTCTTTTAAATGTAGTAAAAACAATTACTTTCCTAAATTCGAAACAACATTCATCCCCCAAATTCGGAACAGCAATTAATCTTTCAAACTTGAAAAAAACAATTGGTCCTATCAATTCGAAACAGTAATGTGTCCCCATAAATTAGTGCCCGAAATTCGAAAAAACAAATGGCAACTCAAATTGTAAGCAACAATTTGAATGAACTCTACCTCTGTGCTTCTGATCAATTTCGATTTCGATGTTAGAACAATTAACATGAAAAGCAGTGATAAATCTGCATAGGAAGAGTACAACCTATTCGGGGCTGGAAGAGAAAGTTCCCCTTACTTTGTCATAGCATGTCCCAAAAGAACTAAAACAGTAAATTTGGAAGAAAATAAATAGCAACCTGCCAAGAAGAAATAAAATTAAATGAAATTAGCCAAACTGAAGTTCCTGTGAATGTGTGATAAATCAACGAAATGCATGTTTTGCAAATTTTGTTGTTCAATCGCTGATTAAATTTCATTAATTTCTTTGGTATTTGCATGATGCTTACAATATGAATGAGGTACATAAGAAATTGAGTAATATAACTTTTAATAATAATAATAATGTTTATACATTGAAAATAATCATTTGATGATGGAAATCAGCAGTAAGCTCATGAATTTTAGAAGGAACTCTCACTTTATTGAGACTTAATATTCAGAGAAAAAAATCAATTTAGTAAAACTGATAATACAAGATTCATATCATCTTATTAGTGACAAACAATAAAAATGTTTACTTAGAACATCAAATACTTTGATTTGATGCTGTGATACAGAAAATAGTGAGCATCAGTTAACTTCAAGAATTGAATTCACTAATGATTTCAAATATTAATAGAGGGGTGGTTTATAATAAAGAAGAACGAATAAGTAATTCGGATATTATGAAGTGCACTTCTAAAAAGCAGCAGATATATAGAACTAATTATATTAATAGTCAGGAACATCATCTTCTGCAGGGCATTATCCGTATTACGTAAAAAAGCATTAAAATAAGAATGAAATTAGTAACAAAATTGTTAAGAAAAATAGCTTTGTTCCTTAATTACTTAATGTGGTTATATTATTCATGGAAAAATACTAACTTACAATGGAAAACATATTTTAAAATGTATTCATAAAAATATGTATAAGTCAATAATAAAATAATTTTACTTAAATAAAAATATTTAAATTAATTTTATACATTTTAAGAATGATTTTGAAATATAAAATTTATTTATATTTGTAATAATAATTTTTAACTCAATAGAAACTCTGAAAATGAAATCTTATTTTGCTATTAATACTTGACTTTAAAGTATTTAACTAATTATAAGGAAACTTATTTTGGATTTTTTTCAAAGAGATTTCACAATTTTTCTTAACTTTCTGAACTTATTCTAAAAATAAAGTTATCACTGAATGTATAAATATTTGAATTTACAATATTCAACTTAATTTTATCTTATTATACTTTATTCTGATAATTACAAGTCAACAATAGAATTTATACTAAAGGCAATACTTAATTAATTATGATATTTGAATCTATTCTGAAATCATTTCAAACATGTTGAACTTATTTGTAACTCATATATTGGAATTATTTGTATTATTCTGAATCCTATTCTAACTTTATAATGAAAATCAAAGCTTTTCTGAATTTATTACTATTAACATTTGAAATATTTAAAAAACATGTTACTTTATCCCAATAAAACAATTATGAAACTAGAATTCATACTGAAAGCAATCATAATTGAATTATGGTGTTTTAATCTATACTAAAATAATTATAAATTATCTAAAATTATTTGTAACTCAGATATTGAAATTTATTTGTATCATTCTAACCTTATTATGAACATCAAAGCTTTTCTGAATTTATCACTATTAAAATATGTTTGCTTGTTTTTTATCCTGAAATTTAAAATTTATAAATATAATTCATACTGAAAGCAATCATAATTGAATTAGAATATTTTAATCTATACTGAAATAATTATAAATTATCTAAAATTATTTGAAACTCAGAAATTGAAATTCGTTTTTATTACTGTGAAACTTGTTGTGAAAATCAATTTTTCTGAATGTATTTATATTTGAACTTAAAATAGTCACTATATTGTTAGCTTGTTTACTGTAATCTAAATATAATAATTCTTATTATTTTAGAACCTTTAGCTAATCATTTAATTTTAAGTGGAACATTTAATTAGTATTTTAAAATTAATAAACACCTGAAATTAAGAAAAATATAACTAACAAGTAAAATTGTATTTAATTATTTTAAACAATATGATGTTTAAAAAGAATAAATATTATTGTTTTTAATAATTCCTAACTTATTTATGAATTAAAATCTAATAATTTGAATGAGAAATAATAAATTGTATTTAAAAAAAAATGAAAAGAACCAAACAAATTAAATAATTAGAAGAACCTTTGGGATATTTTAGATTTGTAAAATTGGAACAATAAGTTCTATGAAACCGCATGATTTATTTTAGGTGTAAACTTATTTTAATAAATTTACTTATTTAAGTAATTATCTAAATTAATTTATGAAATATTGCCATTCATGACATTTCCTCTGTTGCTAGTACTGAATAATATACTAAGTGTTGTCCAGAGAAAACTTGTAGGTTTTGATAATTTTCTAAAATGTTATTTTTAATAAATTACATGAGGCAGCAGAGCTCCCAATTTAGGTTGACCACCACAAAAAAATCACCTTTTTTCTCAGTAGCCCCTTATGTCTACAGTGGTGCCCTGTTTTGTTTGGGGTGAACTATGTTAAAAAAACTAATTATATTTTTATTTTTGTTCTATTTATTTTTTCAAAATAACTTAATTTTTAACTTCATTTTTTAATTTATTACTTGAGTATATTCAATTGTTGTTTTGTCTACATGACCAGAAAGAGAGAGAGAGAGAGAGAGAGAGAGAGAGAGAGAGAGAAAGAGTAAATAAATATATTTTCAGGTAAAGTCTACTATAAAAATTCCTCGATTCATCTGAGACATGACATATTCGATAAACAAGATAATCAACACATATTTTTTATTTGTATCCAACTGTTAAAAGCAATTCGTCTTATTGGGTTTTCATAACGCTCACAAATGTTGTCGGTTACCACCCCTCTCTGTCATTGAATTCAATTTCAAGCTATTGGTGTTCATGCATATACAAAACGTTCACAACCACCCTCATCGATAATTAGCAGTAAACAAAAGATTCAACCAATGATGAACGCTAGTTTGTAAGTTTGTCAAGTTTTAAGATTCTGGAACGACACCAAATACCCCTTCCCCCTTTCATGAAACTAAGAGATAAATGGCTGTTCCCTGGTTGTACGCGCTCAGAAAGCGTAGAATTGTTGATTTATTCGGATAATATTTCATCGCTTTTGAGGAGTAAGCGATGCTATGATTTACACCATTTTTCGCTTCACTAGATGAAACAATGAAGGGAAAGAGTGATTGGTTGTTTAATTAAGACGCATTTGTCTGGCCTTGATTGTTCACTAGCCAAATACGCAGCAAGTTACGACAATCCTTCCGTAACAGTTCGATAAATTTCGTTAAAACTAGCAAAAGTTACACAGACAGAAACATTTATTTAGACAAACCATTTCATTAAATATTACTTATTTAGTCAATTATATATATATATATATATATATATATATATATATATATATATATATATATATATATATATATATGAGTAAAATGTTACAGTACTTAATTGGTCAAGTTGAGAGAGCGGCACCAGCCTACACATTTTGGGTTGTTTAGACATTTTGCATTCGCTCTTTAAGCTTGAAGGTGACATATTAATCTGAAACTATATAACCTTATGAGCTAATGCATATTACGCTCTTTTTCATTATAGAGAGATACAGACTTACAGAGATACAGTGAAACAGACATACAGACAGACAAACACATAGCCGGATAGAGAAAGAGATGCCAATCTATATATGACATGGCATGCCCTCCGTTCAGTCTATACATACTATCAACATCCCTGCGCGTGATATATATATATATATATATATATATATATATATATATATATATATATATATATATATATATATATATATATATATATTCGGTACATAGTATATATATATATATATATATATATATATATATATATATATATATATATATATAATTAACTTGTTACAAATATCCAGGGGGTATGAATCCGAAGGAAGTTGAAACCGGGTTTATGAGAGTGCTCAATGAACTCCTCAACTGTAAACCCATCCCAGACTAACTATTATATTGGTCTGGCAGGCAACAACTTCAAGGAAAGATTCTACAACCATAAACTCTCCTTCAACAACCCAGACCATCCTGGCCAAACTGGACTTTCACTACACTACCACAAAATAAAAACCAAAAAAGAAACTCCCATAATAAAGTGGAAAATCTTGAAAAAATCCAGCACCTGCAAATCAATAACCTCTCCATGTAGATTATGCTTAAATGATAAACTGGAAATTATCCGCTTTAAGGACAAAAACAAACTCTTAAATAGAAAACAAGAGACATCTATCAACTGTAAACATAGTAGACTCTACCTCCTTAGAAACCCACATACCCCACCTTAACCCCACACCAACCCCACATAACTTTAAAATAAAATTAAAAGAGTTTTTTTTTTGTTTGTTTTTTTTTACAAAAATGAATGATAACATTAAACCCCCACTATACACTACCCCAAAACACACTATAACCACCTACTCACCCACCCAAATTTACCACCCAATCCCACCCCAACAAGTCATGATTAATCTACAAATATATAACCACCTCTCTAAACTACCAATAACATCAAATCTCTACGTACTACCTATAATGCACAGCCTCAATAGCCTCTCAGCCATACTACCAATTCTAACATAAACCCATAACTGAGACAGCTATTAACACTGATATCACTTGGACTAATCTAATCTCAATTACTTAACCCTTCGATCACTACCTTGAACACTTAATTATTAACTGGTACTTAGTCCTTGTCATTGGTAGAAGAACAAAAAAGCCTACCATCACTTGTCGACTTATTTCGCCCAATGACTTCACAAGTAGCAAGATGGTAATGATGGTGATATTTATCATTATTACTATTATTATTATTAGTATTATTATTATTATTATTATTATTATTATTATTATTATTATTATTATTATTATTATTATTATTTTTTAATACTATTATTATTATTATTATTATTATTGTTATTATCATTAATATTCTTACAAACTTGTTATTTCTATTTTTATTCTAATTTTATTTATATTTATCTTTATTTTTATTGTTATTTTTATTGTTATTTTTATTTTTATTTTTATTTTTATTAAGGCTTTTATTAAGCATGTTATCACTGCGACTATCGTAGGTATGATTGGCAGGCGTTATCATTGTCATAATCGGTTTTGTTAATGATAAAACTGGTAACACCAGAAAACTTCTCTTATAAAATGATTCCACTAGTATTGATCTCGGTATAATATAATCACAATATAAAAAAAAAAAATAATATAATCACAACAAAATTCACTACAAATAATAAACAAAACATTAAAATAAAATAAATAAAATGCAAAAGTAGCAATTAATACCCTAAATTAAAATTATCAAACATTTTTATCCACATGATAATTACTTATTAGAATTAAAATGAAATAGAAATGACGGTTATAATCATAATTTTATTCTCATTTTAAATTTAACTCACTCTGGCCGTCGCTCTATCTCCCTTCCTCCCACCCCGGCCGAAATTGAGATCATCACAGCACAGACACGTGAAAAACCTCCCACGTAATAATTTGAAACACGACTTGTTGGGGTCCTCTCCCCCCTTCCCTCTCATGTCCCATGTCACCGTTATGGACAAAGCCCCAACTCTGCCCCCCTCCCGCTCCAATGTATTTTCAATTTTCAATCTCCCGTTAAAGTTGAAGTTAAAATTTATGCTATTTGAATTCCTTCGCCCGCCCGATGAGTTGGTCGCTATTTGCACCAATGAAACAAAACTTGTTTTGTCGCAACTAATGGAATAAAATCAAAAAAAAAAAAAATATATATATATATATATATATATATATATATATATATAAATATATATATGGCACAATCACGTTGATATATATATGTGTGTGTGTGTGTGTATGTGTGGGTGTGTGAGTGTGTGTGTGCATGTGTGAAATACTTTAGTCAAAATAAATCATGAATTTACTCAGATATCTTTGTAAATAGTGTTGCACACATATTTTTTATGGAAATCGCCCAAGATAATGGAGGAATCCGCTTGATAACAGAAACTAAAAAAATAAATACGATCATCGCATAGACAAAAAATACTGACTGACTCCCGGCTTAAACAGACCAATTCAACATGTTTGAGGAAAACAATAAGCAGGAATAGACTTTCACAAGCCTGCAGTATTTAGAAAGAATGCACTGGAATAATGAGCTGTAGGAATAGGGAATTGATGACTACCACTAGACTAACAAGTAAAACGAGCATTAACAAAGAAAGCAGAGAGATATGCATACAATTCTGAAGAACACACTCAATTCTGCACCTCATAGAAAATATTGAGACTTGCAACATCGCGCCTGTGTTGGAAAGTCTGTAAAGGACAAAGAAGGGTTAGCTTAAACCAAATAAAAATATGCTTCTGCAAACTATCAAGAACCCTCGAATGGGACAGAGATTAACAAACCAAAATATGACAACAATCCCCCTTTATAAGTTTTGAAAGTAGATTTGTAGCGACAGGGAATTGCTTCAGGTGTTAGAAAATATTTGCAGCAATAGAGAGAACCGATTTTCGAAAAGAAGAACAATCAATGTATCTAATGTATGAGCTGCAAGAAAGATTTGACAAGACACACTTACGAGGACGTGTTCAAGTCTATATTTCCCCCAAGCCATACATAGATATCAAGAATAAAATGTCACGCGTATTATCAAAAGCCACTAGCTGGATCTTAACAGGAGATAATGAAGCAATCAATTCGGTACCGCAATCCAAGTGAACTCCATGGGAGTTCCATACATCAACTGATCCTCGGATCTTAGGCGAGAAGAAACACTAGAAAGGGGTATTAGTAAAATAAATGAGCATAACTTGAATAGTATTCTCTGGAAGATGATTTATATTTAAAGGACAATTTGGATTTATTCTGAAAGGAAACCAGTGGGCACCCGAATTTTTATATATAAGCTCTCTAATACAATCAGTTATTTTAAGATAATGTCAGGTGTGAGACGTTTGCTAGCACGGTAATATATCAAAAATAGGTCTGCTAATTTTTCTGATATATTCCAATTAATTTTTGGGTGGTCGCGTTCAGTGTATCACTTACATACCCACTGTGATGTGTGTGTTATCCTAGCCAGTTCCCCTGTCTTCTTTCCTCTTATCGCCTTACCCCTCCGCCTACCGAATCCCCTATACTAGCTCAGTTGGGGTGAAAGTAAAAAAAAAAGAAAATAAAGAAAAATATAACAAGTAGAATAAGAAATAAAGAAGAATGTGTCACTGACTTGTTATATTTCAATGTCACTAAAAGTCTTCTCATATGGTCCAATCGGATCATCTTTTCTTTCTCCCATGTGTGTGCCTTTCAAAATAACATTATTTCCAAATCTTCACTTTTTCTGAAGACGTTCGCTAACACGAATGAAACCGGCCAAATCTCTTGTTTTTGTTTTTCTTCTGCACACAGGTTAAAAGTTGTGTTCGTTTGTAATTTTTCACACATTTTGTCTACCACAGCATTTCAATTTAATGACTTACCGGGTACCTTACTCCATATATATATATATATATATATATACGTATATATATATATATATATATATATATATATATATATATATATATATATATATATATATATATATATATATGTGTGTGTGTGTGTGTGTGTATATATATATATATTAATATACATGTATATATATATATATTTATATACATATGTACATGTGTATACATATACATATATATATGTATATATATACGTATATATATATATATATATATATATATATATGTATGTATATATATATACATATATATATATATATATATATATATACATATATTAAAATATATGTATGTATTTATATAGCAGAGTAAGTATGTGTGAATAAGAAAGAGTTAAACCCATCAGAATGTGTCTTTACCACCAAATGTTTACGTACAACATATTCAATTTGCCAATAACGGAAAATATAATTGCATTAGTAAATGGCATTTTAAGAGAAACTTGCACAAATGAAAAGGTCAATAATGGCATGACATTTTGATTTGAAAATAAATTATCTTACGATTTATAAAAAATACAATATAAATACGCATTATTAAATAAATAAATAAATAAATATATATATATATGTGTGTATATATATATATATATATATTAATATTAAATATTATCTGTGTTTACTGGGGTCTTTCTACTGTATAAATACGCATTATTAAATAAATAAATAAATATATATATATTATATATGTATGTATATATATATATATATATATTTTTTTTTTTTTTTAATCAAATATTATCTGTGTTTACTGGGGTCTTTCTACTGTATTTTACTATTTATATTTTATTATCTATTGCTTGTTTACAATTTTGTTCTTGATATTTTTTCCTAAATAACAGTTAACGATTAAGGATCGTGAGTCCACGAATGATAAATGCACCAACCATTGTTGGAATACTATGAGTAATTATGTTGAGACGAACCGTCTTCATTAGTAATCATATATGGTCTATTCTATTTATCAGTTTTAATGTTATGACAATATACTTCATTATTCATCTGACAATCTATCTATGCTTTAAACCCTAATCATTTGCTCGCTTTATGCAATTAAAAAGTGTGAATAATTAGAAGAAAAATAGCATTGTCTCTGTTCTATTTAAAATTATTCGAATTTAAACTACTTTTAAAACTTTTTATAATATTTGAAAAAATAGCTAATCATTTTAAAGATGGACATGACTCTGCAGTTTAAATAATTCGAAATTCCCTTCACATGTCAAGAGGTTACAAACTAATTCACCTATTTTTAATAATAAACAACCTTACTGAGTTGTTTAGTTTGCTTAGTTTAGAGAGAAAATTAAAGTGTTTTGCTGGAATAAATTTCCCTAATTATTTTTGATAGAATATTTACAATGTTGTATTATTTTAAATTCTTATAACTATTCAATTGATATTTAATAATACAATATTACAACAACGTAACTAGAAAAAATACATATAAAGTTAGTTTCTATTTTCTTACACATCGTCGTGCAATTGTCCATTGATGCCCGCGCTGATGTTATCGTAACAATTGCGGCAACGTAGGTTTCCGTTATTTTTATAGTTGAACATTAGTGTGTTCTCCATGAATACAAAATATCAAGATATCATGGAAATACTGCATATCTGTATTAAATTGTAAATGATCAGTGTCGTTTATGATATGGATAGATTCCAAAACAGTAAAAATGAACACATAATGACAATAGATAAATATTTAGAAACTATTGGTTGTTTATAGCTGTTAACAATAGAAGGAATAAATATAATGGCATAAGTAACATAAAAGCAAATGCAAATATTTATAATTCGTATCAGCTATACATATTATTACATCATATATATATATATATATATATATATATATATATATATATATATATATATATAAATATATATTGTATACAGTCTTGCACAACTGAAGAAAATAAAGAATCATCTGAACAAGGCATGTTCGTAAGTTTGACTGTATTAACAGTGTTAATATTCATTTTTGTTTGTTTTTTTTAATTAAAAATGCTACTTAAATGCAATATCTATATATATATTACTAAATACTTCATAAATATTTTCTACTTTTTCTACTTTCTGAATAAAAAAACAGACGACCATGCTGTTTTTTTTAATATTATCTCAAGAGATTAAACGTTACAAGAAAAATCTATGGCACATTAAATTAATTACCAAGCGAAAAAATATGTATAGAAATGTTTGCACATATTTATATACTTGCATACACTCATACGTCTTTCTCTCTCTCTCTCTCTCTCTCTCTCTCTCTCCCCCTCTCTCTCTCTCTCTGTCTTAATATTCTTCTATATGTAGCCTCCTTTTCTAACCTTCGTTTTATCTTTATACATAATTATATATTCCAGTTTTATGTGTGTGCACTGATGTTATATATATATATATATATATATATATATATATATATATATATATATATATATATATATATATGAAACGGTATATCCGAGTATATTGGTCGTTGTATCATTGTGTGCGTGTATATGCTTATTGGTATGTGCTAGTTTGTATCAAATAAATATTTAAGAGAAAGCCACAGAGAAATATCTGATTAGTTTTAGCAATTAAATATAGAGACACTTTTAAAGAAATAAAAGGTCAGATGAAAGCTTGGGCTTCTCCTGAGAATCGGCAATTTCTCAAGTTCAACTCATTTCTAAATGTATTTTGATTAATAATACTTCTACTTTAATTTTTTGGCATTATTTTCTTTGTGGAACCTCAGCTTAACTTTTAAAACTGAAACGTTGGACATATAAATACTGCACTAAAACATATAATGTTGAATCCACTGCTCTTTTAAAGATTCAAGTAAAACAGATATTATAGTTGATGAACATTTCAAATATGATCGCGGGCATCTACAATGAGCGGTGGAGGTCTTTGGTCATGAAACATCGCTGCTGAAATTGTGTGACTGAAGGTTTCGAAATTTTTGCCAGCGTAAAGTTGCCGTTTTGATAAGCTTTACGCCTGGTTTACGTTTGGAAAAAGTAAAAATTGTCATTATAAACAGCCTCAGACTTCACATAGAGAAATATTACCTTTATCATCAACAGTGATTTATACTAAAGTGCTCAAGATTAATAATATACACTTGCAAATTTGAACATCACTGATCCTCGCAATGGAATCTATGGTGGTTTCGCGATAGTGTAGTATTGCTAAAACTATGAAAACATCGAATTTAATTATTGTATCAGGTGATGTTTCTATCATAAGATAATATCACAAACTTATTAAAATTTCAGTATCGTTGAAAGTTCAGTCGACGCTTGTTTAATATAAATTATAGAAACATTTGAAATGAAATGTTTTAAGTTAAATTATCTTATTTTGTACAGATATTAGTAATTGTATATTTGTGTTTTTAAATATGTTCTTCAATTCTTCAATATGTTTTCATTCTAGTGAACCGGTTAAACGTGTACTCCTGCTGACAATTTGGTTAACATCGTTTTTAATGGATTTTCCGTCCCTAGGTGTAATTGTGTGACAAGATTTAGTCAAACATAACACCAGCACACAGACAAAAATCATATGTGCCTAACATTACACGACTGTTTCAATACTGTATGGTTATTATTTCCATTGAGAATACTCATATAGTTAATGATCCATAAAGAAGTATGACAGTACTTAAAATGTTGCCGTTATTTATAAATGGTCTAAGGGTTTTCTGATAAATAATAATAATAATAGTCAATTCTTCATCGAAGTTTCAGAAATTATCTGCCAAATTGATTAGATGAGCCCGAGGAGAGAACATTCTTAGGTACATGAAGGCACCAACTTGTGGGAAATTATCAATTAACTCATCAAATTGATTGCAAGACGTACTTAAGGAAACAATATTCAATGCATAATTAACACATAAACATATAAACACATAAGCAGTATTCAATGCATAAACACATAAACACATAAACACATAAACAGCATTCAATGCATAATAACTAGTATCCAAAAAACATGTCTTAATTTTCTTCACGCTTTTGCGTTAAAACTTCTGATGGTAATAATAAATCCTCTCCGATGCTTTAAAAAGTTTTTCATGAGACCGAGTTTGATGTATAAGGGGTGAAAAAAATCTAGCTTGATTCAACCCGAGGCTGAGACAACACGTTGTGTGATCCAGGTTTGTATCTTTGTTTTGATGTCCACTTTCTGGAATAATGCTAGCTATCAGCACGGCTATCCCATTAGAACATACAGCACACACACTTTGTGTAACAACATTGAAGTCCTAAGTTGGATCAAACAACTTTAAGATACCCACAGATACACCATTCATGTTTCTGGTAGTTCGGAGGAAACAACAGATGTTCGCTACCTTTCTGGAATTCTTTCATTTAACTGAGTACCCAAGACATATCAATGAAAACTAGTTTCGATTTTAAGAATAACTACTTTTAAACTATTGTTAGATGAGTCAATCAAAATTCTTTATTCCATAGCATTATACTTCAGCCCAAGTAATTCAATCAGGTAAGCAATATTGTTACAGGAGACACTGAATATTCTTCATCAAACGTACACACTTTTCTAAATTCTTCCCATTTTGTTACTTGCGGCAGTAGACATTTTCCCCAAAGACAAGAACCGAAAAGGTGGGAAGACTCCTTCGAAAGATGCAGGTCTTGTGTCAGGTTATTGAGTTCGGCTTGCATCAACAGCACCGTTGGTCGTCCTCTTATGACATGTATTCATCACACTTAACAGTATAAATCATGTCACTAGATTCGGAATCAAAAGTAGTTTATTTGGTGACATTCAGATACGGAACAGAGAGGTCGGGACCATCGAAGTATGGCTTTATGGAAGAAGAAACATCATGTTCTTGAGCATGGTGCTGGTTCTTGCGATGGCTGCCTTTTCTATTTGTCATGCAAAAGTAGCAGTTAGTAACGTGATCGTGCTATTACCCCTCCGTTGTAATGATGCAATAATGATCCCCTGTTCCTTATGAAGGTAGACGTTCATGAGTGTACAGCGATATGTCCCTTCACGCAGGCCCTCCTTAAAGCCTTAGTCTATTTATGAAGATCAACATCGTAAATAAACTTAGTTTTACGACCGCATCTAAACTGCTACTATTGAAGGGACAATAACTTGTAAATGCTACTGTACATCCAACGGCATATGCGTTGAATCACTGGATATTTACTTATTAGTTTAGGAAAGTTATTAGTCTAATGTTATTTGTTGTTGGTGAATTCATTTTAATTATTTAACATAAAAATTAATCAGTTATATTAACTTAATATAGCTATTAAAATAAAAGAGTATATAAACGAACAAGTATGGCACCTTCCGTTTCTTTGTAAACTATATATTTATTTTGCCCATCATGCGGATCGTTCTTTTTAAATCTGTTTCTTAATTTATTTCAGTAGTTCTGTCATGGAGTAATAGTTGTGTTTGTTATAGTCAAAAGTATTTAAGTAAAAATAAAATTAATTCGCCGGTATACTATATCTTCCTTCTTGAAGTTGTGTCTAGTCTTTTGCCAAAAGTTCCTAGTTACACATGCACATTAAGCATCTGTGTCATCACTGGAACTCAATTTACACAACACACTGCACAGAGGAGCAGTAGATCAAAAGCTCAACACATGTAACAATATAAATGGTAAGGGATCATCATGAATACTTATCCCAACAGACTTCAATCACAAAGCGTGTTGAATAGTGTGGAGGAGTTATAATCAAGTATACATACCCAGATATATGACGGAGCAGCAAAATACGGATAGCAGCCATAAAATGGGCAACATCTTAAGATAGATGTTGAGACCTCGGATATAAATTAGAATCGTAATGAAATCACGTGTTAGTTCTAGGAAAAACCCCTTGATGCCCTCGAACTAACTGAAGTAAAACAATTAATACAAATAAAGATTGAGAAATTAGGTTTAAAAATATTGTATTCCGATTATTTAAAATATGAAATAAACATTTCAGCTGCGAACTGTACCTTTCATTTAAACAGATGAAAGTGTAGATTTGTTGGGTATATGTAAACTATATACAGTTAAAATAAGTGTTAGTATGTATTTAATCATGTAGACTTGATATACACTCCAGTTTAATGCGAATAGCTGAATATTCAGTTTAAATGGATATGTTTTCATTGCTTCAGCGAAGACAATACAATGCCAAGGGATGTGTTAAATGTTCGAAAATCAGTTGAATAATTATACACTCTGTTACTCCTTAGTATGATTTGATATATAGCGTTCCCCAATATGCTAACTTTTTATATTGTTATAGCAAAATCCTACGGGTAAGGTTTAGCTCTGTGATTTGGCTGAAAGTTTGAGCGTGCATCTTCGAGGGTTTTTTTCTGATTGTATAGTGACATATTTTATCTGTAAATGAATACTCGCCATAATCTACTGCTATAAGTGTTGATACATGCTGAACTTTATTCCCAAAAGAAAGTTCAATTCACGTCAAAGTGAAAGTAATACGATGACATTTTAAAGGGTAGCAACAGATTTTTAAGAGAATACACCACAGTGTATATCATATACGAATTTTACTAAGGCTTGTAATAAAGAAATATACCCAACATAAAATGCTCACTGTCCAGGATGAAGAGATTCTATAGATACGTGCTTTCCTGATAAAATATATGTTCGCCTAACTGCATGCCTGCGTGGGACTATTAATTCTGTCTCTTTTCGTGGTAGAATTAGTGGCGTTTTCACGTAAACTATCATTCTGAATGCTAATGTTGCAATACATTTAGGCTAAAGTCCACCAAGGTTAGGAAAATGGAGAATAGAGGCTGGGGGAGCGCGATTTTCAGTTTTAGATGCTGGCATTAGACCTGAGGAGATACAATAAAGCTGATGTGGGGGCCAATTCATGTTACACTTAAAGAGAGAAAGGGGGCAACGACTGACTAATCAACTAGTGTGATATAAATTACAATATATGCTCATGAATACTTAATAGAGTTTAATTTCAAGGAATGGAGATAATACTTACATTCACGTGCAGTCATTTGACTGTTAATCTAGTTTAATTATGTTACTATTAAACAACGTATACTTAATTTTAATATAATATTACACTAACAGTACTATAATTCATTGTTACTTCCAATACGCGTTGTTAATGTTATCGATCTAGAGAGAATGTGTAACGTTGTGACTATTCAAATATCAGTAAAGTTCGTATGTATATTTTTGTGTCTTTCCACTTACGCGCTTTTCGCGTAACTTACATTCTCTATTCGTGTTTATTATACAAGAGAGGGTGCACAATGATTATTCCTTTTACGACACTTTCGCCTACCCATTATTTTCTTCAATTCTTTCATGGGTGCATATTCAAATGTATTCCGCGTGTCTGCAAGTGCGCGCGCATTCATTATTCTCTTTATATTTTTTAAACGACAAGCGGCAAATGTCATGGAATTTCTATTTTTATATCAGTGATTACCTGAAATATTCTCTGTAGATTTTCTTCTTCCCTTACATTCGCTTTTTTCTCCGGTCGCTCTCAGCTCCTCCCTGGTCGCTTCCCTGAGTTCCGTGATTATTCTGGGGTTCCCTGCGTACACTCTGTCCTTAAGATAGCCCCAAAGCTAAAAATATTCTTCGTCTTGCTCGAACCAGAACTTGCTCATGAGCGACGGGTAGAGGGTCTGGAGCTCACCCTTGAAGGTTTTGAGAACCTCCACATACCGCTCCTTGGTGACTGTCACTGCTGCGCAAGATTCTTCGATGAAGATTGGTCCGATGATGCCTCTGACCGAGATTTCAGCCAACACCGTGCACTTAGGAGAGTGCAGGGGCTTGGTGGCTACTTCATTGGGTCTGGAGGACCCCCAGAAGACATTTGTCTTGGAGTTCGCCTTTCCGTCAAGATGGAAGTTGGCTTCATCTGAGGTCAAAACGACGTTAAGGAAACCTGGTGTCTCCTCGATCTTATCAAGCATCTTGACTGCCATAGCGCCCCTCTTCTTCTTGTCTGAGGCTGTAAGGGTCAGCAGCGTCTGTATTCTGTATGGGTAAGCCCTAGTAAGGACTGACTTCGCTTACTCACAGAGCGTTTCGGACTCTCCTGGAGAGATTCTCTCACACTTTCGACCAGCTCGGCTGTCCGCTTCTTGGGACGTCCCGAGTGGCTTGAACGGTTATCACGGCAGCGTTAAATCAGGGGGATCAGCTGTTTGTCTAACAATACTTAAATGTAAGAACGTTCAGTCTACTGTTCCCTTACATTGCGAATATGCGGTCAGCAATAAAGTTTAAAGTGTAATCCCTTCATAAATTATCCTAGAAATGCAGTTTTGTTTACCATCAATCTGTGAAATTCATCCGAGGACGAATTTCTGTTTCTTTTAAATGGGTGCGATTAGATGTTCGTAGATTGAGTTGTGAAGGGAAGTAATATGGCATGTTAAACGGCGAGAGATGCTCGTCCTAGTCATGACAATATATGTATTATTTGTTAAGACATATTCTCTCATTAGGCAGATATATGCTGTCCAAATATAAGCAATGAAACGGGCGGGAAGAAAAAGAAAGAAAATTGCTAAAAATTTCCTTCACGCCTGGTCGTCTGAGTTTCTAAGAGGAAACGTCAGAATGATAAATTAAAAACTAAGAAAATCGAATGAGATATGAGGGAAACAATTGTTTAAGTTGGAGAAAGCGATTTAGAGAAATAAAACGTAAATCTATAAACGTTATGGTGGATTTGAATAATTAAACATCTCCAACTAATGCTTCAAAATACCTTATCTACACAGGCATGGTCGAGAATTGTTAATAACTAACACGTCAATAATATTGAGATAGTAGTTCGCCCTGGCACTTTGTAAAACAGAAAACCCCCCATCGGTATACTTGTCAGAACAACTAGTTGTACTTACCAGGTGATTACCGATGGCTGATTCCTGTGCTTGAAAGTTCCCGGATGATCTCAAAACCTTTGTGTAAACGAATATCACGTAGTATGTGTTAGGATATTCTAATTTCTTATCTTTGGGATGTCAGATCAACACTGACACAAGAATTTATACATAACAGAATTGTTTTGAATGGCTCGCAAAATGTCCTTACGAAAAGAAAAGAAAAATGTTCGACTCGTGTAAACTACACTCAACGTGGTTGCTGGAAAACAATGTTGAGTAGAAGAAGAAATCCTTTTGATGATTTCACGGCCGTCAGAAGCTAACCATGGAAGTTTCTAATAAATAGGGCAACGTGACGAACCAATAAATTAACCACCAGTGAATATAGAAACTTTGCGTTCAATGGTGCTTTTTATGATATGGATGGGATATCTATTAGCAAAGAAATATTAGTAATTTAACCAAGTTTCGCATCGATTCGTGTCGGTAAACAAATCATATATGCTCGATGAGTGAGAGTACCAATAAGATTTATTGGTCCTGATTTGGGGGTGAAGGAAAACCAATTTAGATAAAGACCTGTAAACGTTAGTTTTTTATACACATATGTTCCAAAGGATACACCAGCTTCAGGCACAGAAACATGAAGGAATGGCAGGGAACCACAATCATCGAACTCCATAGTGAATTGCACCGATGGATACAAGTAACAAAGAAGACGACGAAACTGTTAAGCATCACTCCGTGAGGGAAAGCAAGCATAAGTGGCATCAACGTAACTGTGTAAAAATCCGGCTTCATCACTTTGAGAAATAATTAGTTTTCCAAAAATCCAACGAAAATGTTAGCTAAAAATGGACCAATAGTGCTACCCATGGATATACAATCAATTTGCCTATACATTATATAATTGAAAGTGAAGGAAACCGATTTAGGCGCAAGTTCCATCAGTTCAACAAAATGTAATTATGGAAATTGTGGATATTTTAAGGGGCCACGGTAAATATCATCTGTACATATACCAATGGTTTCATCCAATAGTACATTGGTAAACAGACTACTAATATCAAAGGAATCCAAGAACTCGGTATCCGTTAGGAGATATGTTGTGTGTGCAAGACACACATTGAAAGGAATAGGACATATATCAACTAACCATTTACCAAGTGCATGGTGTGTAGAACCAACCATTGGTAGAATAGGCCGTAAAGGAATGTTGGGTTTATGAACCTAGGGGAAACCGTACATTCTAGGACTTTGAGAGCCGATAGATCGTATTCTCTCATAAATCACCTTAGAAATTAACTTGCTTTTTTAAAGTTGAAGAAGCTGTTTCTGGATTTCTATTTCCATACGAAAAGTGCCATCATGGCTTAAATCATCCATCTTGAAAAATGTATTTTCATCATCCAAAATGTTACACATTTTGGATATATAATAAACGTGTTTCAGGATAAAAACACCTTATTCTTTGTCTGGACGAGTGATATAAATATCAGGGTTCGACTTAAGTAATTTCGCAGTTTCAAAATGATTTTTCTGCCAAATACAATCGCTTAATTTAGTACGCAGAAGACTTCCGGCCTAATTCAACCAACTGGATGTTAACGCTAGTTAATTCATCAGTGAAAATACGTCAATGTATTTGCAGTTGAGAATATAGTGGTTCAATCTCACTAAAAATGTTGATTTTATCACCGCAGAGAGAAAGAATGCAACATTCTAAGCCGGCAGACAAGATAATTTACAGCATTGGTTAGCGCATAAGAGAAATAATTAAATATATGTTTATACGAATATGCTCTAGTGCCGAACTTCTAAGTAATCAAATATGTATTATACGAAGAAGTGGTTTTGTTGAGGGTTAAAATATCGCCATTAGACAAAAACTTTGAAAAGCAGAGTTTGTGAAAGAAAGAAAATTCCTTCCAAACCTTAGCCGAAAGTAAAAGGTATTTACTTCGCAACGAATTATACGAAGCGGAGTTTAAGAACAGTTGGGCTTGTAAAAATACACGTTGAACTGCCACCGAATTTCTACATTTAATTTTAGAAGTTCGGTGACAAATCTAACCGGGAGCTACATGATTTAGTCGGAAACATTTGAGAAAATATATCCTACCCCTCAAAACTATTAATTTATTTTTAATGCATATGACGGTATTTAACGTTTTGATGAATTGGGGGTTGTACCAACCTCGAATATATGTAAGTAAATTTCGCGTACAACAAAATCGTATGATTAATTTCAGAGGAAACATTTGTTAATCAATGAAACGGGCAAGTGGAAAAACATGAAAATGATGAATGATTAAACTAAGAAAATCGAATGAGATATGAGGTCAACAGTTGTTTAAGTAGACAAAAACGATAGAGAGAATAAAAACGTAAATCTACCAACGTTATGGTGGATTTGAACCATTATATATATATATATATATATATATATATATATATATATATATATATATAAATAAATATATATATATATATGATTATTTTTATTAATACATACATGTATATTATTTACAACACTGGCATGTCGATGTTATCGATCAACATCTGTTAAAAGTTGAGATCTAATCAGGTAGAATAATAATATCATCCTTCCTTTACGTCATATTTGAAAATGTTAGTGTCGTAGATAATGTAGATGTATGTATAAATAAAAATAATTATATATACATAATCTGTATTTGATATTGAGAACTCTTTAAAAGCATGGTTGAAATTCTTGGGAGTGTTATCCTTTTGATGTTTACCTAACTTGGATTATATATATATATATATATATATATATATATATATATATATATGATTAACTTGTTACCAATATCCAGGGGGTATGAATCCGAAGGAAGTTGAAACCGGGTTTATGAGAGTGCTCAATGAAAATTCAGAGCAAAATATATTTTTTGTTGATGATTTTATTCCATTAATTGCGACAAAACATATTCTGTTTCGTTAACACTTGCAAATAGCGTCAACCTCGTCAGGCTACAATGGAATCAAATGGCATAGATCTTAAATTCACCTCAACAGGAAATTGAAGATGCATTGGGTGGGGGGAAGGGGACAGAGATGGAGCTCTGCCTATGACGGGGACATGAGACATGAGAAGGGAGGGGGAAACCCCAACAAGTCATGTTTCAAAAAATTGCGTGGGAGGTTTTCTCGTGTCTGGGCCATAGTGACCTGAATTGCAGACGGGGCGACGGGGGGGGGGAGTTAAATTTAAAATGAGAATAGAATTATAATCATAGTTATAACTGTCATTTTTGTTGTAATAGGTGATTATCATGTGGATAAAAATGTTTGATAATTTTAATTTAGGGTATTAATTGCTACTCCTGCATTCTATTTTTATTCTGTTTTAATGTAGTTATTTATGGCTTTATCATTATTTGTAGTGAATTTTGTTGTGATAATATTTAGTATAATATAATCACAATCAAAAAATATTATCACAACCAAATTCACTACAAATAATGAGGAAGCCATAAATAACTACATTAAAATAGAATAAAAATAGAATGCAGAAATAGCAATTAATACTCTAAATTAAAATTGTCAAACATTTGTATCCACATGATAATCACGTATTACAACAAAAATGACAGTTATAACTATGATTATAATTCTATTCTTATTTTAAATTTAACTCAGCCTGCTGGAATTGAGGTCACTATAGCCCAGACACGAGAAAACCTCCCACACAATTTTTTGAAACATGACTTGTTGGGGTCTCCCCCTCCCTTCTCATGTCTCATGTCCCCGTCATAGACAGAGCTCCATCTCTGTCCCCTTCCCCCCCACCAAATGCATCTTCAATTTCATCAACAATATATATATATATATATATATATATATATATACGATTTCAAAAATTTAGCCAATGGGTAAATTTGTTTAGATACTGGGGTGATGTACATTAAAAAACAATGTGATGCTTTTGCGCAAAATTTGAAATGAGGATTGACATGTTCTAACATTTAGATTGTTCAAACTATTGTTCGAATTATAGATGCAAATACACATCTAAAAAAGAATAGGTTTTAGCCTCTTAAAAAATACCGCTTACATGCCCACGGAAATTTCACCGACGTGATATATGTTATTTGTAATAATTTGCAGTATCTCAAATTTGACGGTGCAATCTTTAGTAGGGGCAATAATATGACTCAATCATAAACGAGTGCAAACAAATTCCATGGAGTTAATACAATTCCGTACAGCGTTATGAGTTCCACATCAACACTCTTTAGGTCGACAAGATTCTCCTTAAGAACGTTGGAGATTATATCGACCGAAACGTTGTGAGAATAGCATAAGATAAGATCAGTTACTTTTTTCTATGTTCGACTGTCTTTTCTGTATTATAATTCTATTTCTTTTCTTTAACTAGGAGGATTTTTATTTTAATAAAGTCGCATTTATTTGTGTGTGTCACGCATTTTCTTTCTTTTCTTAATTCGTTTTTAGAGAAGTCCGGGCAAGGCCTCAGAAATTCAAACTATGACGTGTTAACCTTGTGTTTTACGTAGACATTAAAACAAAATTGATCCTACAAGACTGAGATAACGCCGAATGCAAACACGTTATTTCATACAACGAAAAAATGAACCAATCTGAGACTAACGTTTGAATACAATAATAGGTGTATTCGCTCTTATCACCTGTTCTAAATCACTGACCAGTGATATGGGAAAAGACAGATCCATGAAACACGGGTGAAAAAAAGCAATATGAAATGTGAACACTTTATAGTGTAAGATAAAAGAAGAGAACTTGACTTTCATCGAAGTACAGAAAAAAGTAATTGTAAGAACGAATGAAAAGTATGGTTTGAATTGATTGTAAGGCAACAATAATATATATATATATATATATATATATATATATATATATATATATATATATATATATATATATATATGGATAGAATACCGGATTTTAACAACAGACTGAGATGGAAGGCGTATTTTCTTTTAAGGAACGCAGAATTTGATCATAAAGAAAACTTTTAACTTCAGATCCCAAAATACTTCTAAACCCATTGAAGCTTTGAAGCTTTTCGAAACTAATCTGTTTGAGCTTGTAAAGAGGATTAAATTCTGAAATTATACAAACCAATTTCAGTCCATAATGAGGAAAGACATTGCGGAGATTAAGAAGTCTAACTAGGTGTGGGTCAAGGCTGATAAATAAGCAAATATTTATAGATGTGCCCATCAGAATATAAGAAAACTATTCTGAAAAATTGTGAATAATTACAGAAAGTAGACTCACGGCACAGAAGATAAAATAAATGAAGAAACGAAGGAATTCGCATCCAAACTAAACATTGAGGATTGAGTGGGGAAAATGGATAAGAAGAATGAATATATACTCATTAAGGACCATAAAAATTATGTCCATATTAAGAAGCAAGCTAGACTAATAAACTCCACCAAATCGGAACTTGGCCATGTATCTAGGGAGAGTCTCAGAAATATTATAAATGGGACTCTGGAAGCTACAAAATTTAATCTTTGGAAAGATTCATCGGATACAATTAAATGGTTTGAATGAATTGAAAGCAAGAGGAATGCCTCATTTATCCAAATCGACATCATGGATGTTTACCCCTCGATTTCCAAGGAGTTAGTTACAAACAGCATCAACTATGCTAGGAACGTCGTGGATGTATCCGACGAACAGGTAATTATGGCTTGTCGTAGATCCATACTTGTAAATAATCGGGAAGCATGGATTAAACTGAACAATAACAGCTTTTATGTCCCGATGGGTGCTTTTGAGATTGTCGATCTGGGGAGTATCTTTATAATGTACACAAGTAATAGAATTGTAGAGCCAAACTTAGGAATGCTATCCAGAATAGTAACGGCCCCCTGGTATAAAAAATACACAAAAAACTAATAAAGGATTTCACATACCTATGGCTGAAAATAGATATAACCCCACATTGTAAAGAAGTAAATTTTCTAGATATTAACCTGAATATAGAAGAGGGGATATACAAACCCTTCAACAAAGATAACACACACTATCTTATATTAATACTAGATCCAACCACCCGAAGTGCATAATTAAACACATACCTAAAACGATTAACACTTGAATTAATAAACTATCGGCAAACACGAAGATCTTTGAAGCAAATAAACAATTATACAATAGAGCGCTAGATAACAGTGGCTGCACCGAAAAACTCGAATATACCAGGAAGATAAATAACAACAAATCCACGAACAGAGGGCGGAAAATAACATGGTTCGAATCTCCTCACTGTCAACTATCCAACATCAACATCGGTAAAGTGTTCTTCAACCTGGTAGACAGGCATTTTAACATGAACAATCTACTAAGTAAAATATTTAACAATAAAACCATTAAGATTTGTTACTCTTGCACCATGAGCATGGATAGAATAATCAGCACCGATGATCACAAATAACTAAACAATTCTAATAACAATAAGGCTATAGTAAATAAATGTAATTGTCAAGTAAAAAATGAATGCCCACTAGACGGTAACTGTAAATTAGAGTGCGTGGTTTATAAGGCCACGATATATCCGGAATATAACAACAGGGATAAGAAAGTTTTACATCGGCATTACCGCGGAAAACTGGAAACAGCGTTTCTATGACCACAAACACTCATTCAATAACCCAGAACTTAACTTACCTCTACAGTATAAGGACTATCTCAGTACATAAGACTAGGGTGCATTTAATACCTATCAATGCATAGTACTTCTCACCACTCATTAGTTACATGCATGTCAAACGTCCGCCATGTCTTTTTTTAGCTCGGTTGATATTTCAAGGTTATTTACTAATTTTCCAATCGGTCAAATTATCTATAGTGATTCTAACGCCTTTACGATGGTGAATTGGCACAATCATATTTCACGTAGTCTTAAACCTGCGGAATGTTGTTTAAACAATGTGATGTATAACAAAGTTGATGTAGTTGTTATGCGCAGTCCTGTAGGTCATATTTAGGCTCGTCATAGAATCTAAGTTGAGGAAAAACATTTATGCATTTACTTAAAAAAGTAAAGTACATATTTTCTTAAATCAACAGAATCCATCGGACAAATCAGTGAATAATACAATGGAATAGAAACACAATGACTGCTTTTAATCCTTAGTTGTGTTACACGAAATATAAATAGATAGTTTTCTCACCTTTATATCAAGAAACATTATTTCACTAGTCGGTATACATGAAATTGTTTTTTCACACTTAAGTAACAATAGTTTTCATTCACACTCTTATACATATGTAAAATAGTAAGGCCACATTCAAAATACAGATCTAATGATGTTTTATTCGCAGAAGAAAGTACTTAAAATTAAAATTAAGTTTAAGGTATCAACATATTTACTCGGATATCATCGTAATTTCTGCTAGAAACAATATGACGCCACATGGCACTAAGTTAGAAAACAAGTAAGCGAGAGACGTTGCGATATCGTGTGGAATATGTTTTAATCGAAAGTAGAAATTACAGATGACTCGATTATTAATTATTAATTTTAGGGCCAAGTCCCAATGAATCTGTGGCACTGAATTGCCCTCTTTCAACCCACTAGCAAGAGATAAAGCAACATCATCAGCATAATAAGTGATCATTATAAAACCCCGAGTCTACTTTTTTGTGTTGGTTGCTTCATTTAATTCAACAGAGAATTCACTCCATGAAAACGACCGTGTAATGTAGTGACTCAGTCGCAGGGATCTCTAGAGTTGCACGCGGGAGACACAATATATAACTTAATAGCTCTGTAATGATTTGTGTATTTGCATTCGATAACCAAGATATTTATTTTTATCATTAAATACGAGATAGTAACCGCCTCTTTAGAGAGGCCGTATTGCAACATAAATTATCTGGTACTCGTGTTCCAGAATATATCTATAGGCAAAATGATATTCGAATATAATTAAAAATAATTTTCATACACAACCTAATATGGGGTTAGTTAAATAGAAAAAAAAAGAAAACAGGAACGAAAAAAGAAATAATTTTGTCGCATAGCAACGAATAAGGAAATTAAAGGGGAATCGAGAAAAATAAGAGATATCGAAAAAGAGAACGCCAAGACAGTTGCGAACAGGGAGACAAGAGAACAGGCGAATCAGCGTAAAATAAATGAAAAACTAGAAAATATGGATAGAGATAAGATATGCATGTATGATTGTATGCGTGTGTATGTATATGCATATTAAAAAAGCAATAAAAAGGACGACACAGGAAAGCAAACATAAGGGCATATATGAAAAAACGATATACGCACATGTAAAAAATAAGAAGAAATAAAAGATATACTTTTACAAAAAAGAAACGACCATGACTTTGTATATAACAAACATACTCATAAAAACACTTTGTGATTAATATATCTATATACTGTAAATATTTGCAAACATTAAAGTGTGTTTGTACACACAGACGATATCGTTTCGAGTTTTTTTACCCACATCAGTGCATGAATGTCAGTTGCAGACAGTCACAGGGGATCAAACGTAGCATGTAGATTCAGCCGAGAATCACACGTCTACCGTCTATTCCCATGCGGCCATGAGAAATCGTCACATTAATTTAAATTAATGTACATTTACCCTAGAGCGGGAGGGCAAGCATCATTGTTGTCGAAAGTCGTCGACGTTCGAGCGGAACTGACACGTAACTATAAGGCATATCCCAACGACGTTCGTTGAATACTCTAGTCAGTAATTCTATATGTGCTTTCGTCGCATAAATAGATCTTAAATCCCCTCTTCGAAGTGGCAATGTCTCGTGGCCGTATGGCTAGAAAGCTCGCTTGCGGAGTCTAGGTTTATTCTGCAGCAGGGGTTCGATTATCATTCCCAACACTGATGAGAGCCAAAGCCTGAAACGCTATCGTATATAGGTAAAAGTAATTTAATATTATTTACTTATAATGAATATATATATATATATATATATATATATATATATATATATATATATATATATATACACACACACTATTGTTCATACTAATAGAATACTTATCCCAGAACAGGTACAAGCAATTAATAAATCATTTGTTTTAAAAACAATCTTTTGTTTTGAGGTAGCTATGGTTTCAGTGACCGCCCCCTAAAAGTGTACAATTTAACAAATTAACATAAATAATTATACATGATTTTCTTTTTAGAAAGAGAAACATATCTGGTAAAGAGAGCGATTGATGAACAACCGGACACGCATACATTTTATATTGTTTTGCATTCGGTCAAACAGACAATTGTTGATTTTTTGTATATTTTCTTTAATGGATGGTCGTTTTATTTTACTCGCTCGCTGCTTTGTGGAAAAGGGCGATCGGAGGGAGTTACGGATGTTAATACCGGGTTGTTGTTTACATTAAATATAAACGGTGTTAATATTAAAAAAATAGTTAGCGATAGGATTTTATTTATTAACGTAAATGTGGTAGTGACTTTATAGGGAATAAATTGGTGCATTGCTAACTGATTTAAAGCGTAAATACACATACATATGCTAGGGTGTTAGGTAAATGTCCAGAGTGTTAGGTTGTTTTTATTTAAACGTTGAGTTATCGAGAAGCTTAGCCAAACATATGGACGTGAAACATGTGACGTTAGCAAGCCGAATGCTAAATGATCTCGAATTGGCGGAGGTTGCGCCAGAAAAGTTACAATGGGACGCGATTTGCAAAGGCAATGCTTGACGTAGATTTAGTAATGGGCGAAATGGGGTTCAAAATATCACGTAGGAGTAGATACAAGAATGCCGAGGTAAATCGTAAGCGATGTTCCTTTACACGCAGTTTTCCAAGTTAAGGTGTGCTGACCTTGAGATCAAAATATATTTTGTGGAAGAAAAAAAAGATGGTTGACTGTATTAGATAGTTTCCGGTGTAAGGGGTCTATACTTTGTCGATTGAATGTAGAGATAGAAACTATCAAGTGATAATTTCGTATAAGAAAAATAGGGATTTGAGAATAGTAAAAGTACGTTCACTAGTACAAATCAAATTATTTGAATTTCAAGACAAACGTTATTATTAAACAGGTAATTAGATTCCAAGAGTCAGTTTATGAACTGAGATGTTAGTTCGCTTTTTGTATGTTAGAAACAGATGTGTCAGCTCGAGTTGAAGCTTTGAAATCCACAGGACGTGATGTTAAATGCCATAAACATTGATTAAAAATTAAGAGAGAAACGTTTCAGGAATACGTAGGAACGCCCCGCCTCTAGAACTAGTGAGAAAGAAGGAAACGTAGGCAGGCTGATATTTGGTCAGTTTACACATTCGAGATATTCTGTTTTTCTTTGTTTTGTTGTGCTAAATTGAATTCTAGCAAGAATGAACCCCATGGAGACGGTTGTCGAATGAACATCCTTACTTGCAGAGGATATGATTTACTTCTATGATAGTCTAATAACAAACTAGTACTTCTATGATATTCTAATAACAAACATATATTTTATTTGATTGTTACATACAAAATAGTAACCTCGTCTTGGATAGGATGTATTGCAAGCTATGGAGAACTTGTTTCATTCACCGTTCAGAATAAATAGAAATCTTTGTACGTAATAGATATTTTGGATTATAGTCGAAAGGGTAATCAACAGTGAATGCCCTCGTGAAAAAGATAAACTTCATAGTCCACCCAAGTGATCAAAATTACCCTGATTCGGTGGCAGTTGTCTATAACTACGTAAAGAAATCACAGAAATTATCAAAAATTCTTCACGTTTTGTTGAAATTTATATTAACTATAGTATTAACTATGCTCTGCATCTATGTTACCTCATACGCAACTTAGTAAGGTATTATATAAAGTTACGTATTAGTATGATCCTAACATGTAGAGGAATTCAGTCCTCTTTTTCTTACATGAATTAAATTGGTAATTCCATTTCGTTAGACTGGGCCATTATGAAATACATTTTGGCAAATTTATCTTGAACCGCTAACACGTCACTTAAGAATATTAATTAATTGAAGTAATGTTTTATAATCTTATATCAGATTCGCTTCCTTTATTAATTGAAGTGTGTTTTTTTTATAATCTAATATCTGATTCGCTTTCTTACTTAATTAAAGTGTTATGTTATAATCTTATATCAGATTCGCTTTCTTAATTAATTAAAGTTTTGTTTTAAAATCTTATATCAGATTCGCTTTCTTAGTTAATTGAAGTTTTGTATTAAAATATTATATCAGATTCGCTTTCTTACTTACTTGAAGTTTTGTTTAATAATCTTAGATCAGATTCGCTTTCTTAATGAATTGAAGTTTTGTTTTATAATATTATATGCGATTCGATGTCTTAATTAATTGAAATTTTGTTCTAAAAACTTATATCAGATACGCTTTCTTACTTAATTGAAGTTGTGTTTTATAATCTTATATGCGATTCACTTTCTTAATTAATTGAATTTTTGTTTTAAAATCTTATATCAGATTCGCGTTCTTAATTAATTGAAGTTTTGTTATATAATCTTATATCGGATTCGCTTCTTAATTAATTGAAGTTTAGTTTTATAATCTTATATGCGATTTGATTTCTTAATTAATTGAAGTTTTCTTTTAAAATCTTATATAAGATTCGCGTTCTTACTGAATTGAAATTTAGTTTAATAATCTTATATCACACTCGCTTTCTTAATTAATTAACGTTTTGTTTCATCATCTTATATAGTATTCGCTTCTTAATTAATTGAAGTTTTGTTATATAATCTTATATCGGATTCGCTTCTTAATTAATTGAAGTTTTGTTTTATAATCTTATATCAGATTCGCTTTCTTTATTAATTGAAGTTTTGTTTTATGATCTTATATCAGATTCGCTTTCTTTATTAATTGAAGTTTTGTTTTATAATCTTATATAAGATTCGCTTTCTTTATTAATTGAAGTTTTGTTTTATAATCTTATATAAGATTCGCTTTCTTAATTAAATGAAGTTTAGTTTTATAATCTTATATGCAATTTAATTTCTAAATTAATTGAATTTTGTTTTTAAATTTTATATCAGATTCGCTTTCTTACTTACTTGAAGATTTGTTTTATAATATTATATTAAATTCGCTTTCTTTATTAATTGAAGTTTAGTTTCATAATCTTACATCAGATTCGCTTTCTTAATTAATTAAATTTTTGTTTATAATCTTCTATCGGATTCGCTTTCTCACTTACTTGAAGATTTGTTTTATAATATTATATCAGATTCGCTTTCATAATTAATTGAAGTTTTGTTTCATAATCTTATATCAGATTCGCTTTTTTAATTAATTAAAGCTTTGTTTCATAATCTCATATCAGATTCGCGTTCTTACTGAATTGAAGTTTAGTTTCATAATCTTATATCAGACTCGCTTTCTTAATTAATTAAAGTTTTGTTTTATAATCTCATATCCAATTCGCTTTCTCACTTACTTGAAGATTTGTTTTATAATATAATATCAGATTCGCTTTCTTAATTAATTGAAGTTTTGTTTAATAATCTTATATCAGATTCGCGTTCTTACTGAATTTAAGTTTAGTTTCATAATCTTATATCAGACTCGCTTTCTTAATTAATTAAATTTTTGTTTTATAATCTTATATCTGATTCGCTTTCTTAATTAATTGAAGTTTTGTTTTATTATCTTATATTACATTCGCTTTCTTAATGAATTGAAGTTTTGTTTTATAATCTTATATCAGATTCGTTTTCTTACTTAATTGAAGTTTTGTTTTATAATCTTATATCAGATTCGCTTTCTTAATTAATTGAAGTTTTGTTTTAAAATCGGATATCAGATTCGCTTTCTTACTTAATTGAAGTTTTGTTTCATAATCTTAGATCAGATTCGCTTTCGTAATTCATTTAAGTTTTGTTTTATGATCTTTTATCAGATTCGCTTTCTTAATCATTTGAAGTTTTTTTTAAATTACATCAGATTCGCTTCCTTAATAAATTTTAGTTTGTTCTATGATCTTATATCGGATTCGATTTCTTAATTAATTGAAGTTTTGTTTTATAATCTTATATCAGATTCGCTTTCTTAATTATTGAAGTTTTGTTTTATAATCTTATATCGGATTCGCTTCTTAATTAATTGCATTTTTATTTTATAATCTTATATCGGATTCGCTTATTAATTAATTGAAGTTTTGTTTCATAATTTTATATCAGATTCGCTTTCTTAATTAATTGAAGCTTTGTTTTATAATCTTATATCAGATTCGCTTCTCAATTAATTGAAGTTTTGTTTAATAATCTTATATCAGAGTCGCTTTCTTAATTAATTGAAGTTTTAT
This sequence comes from Sepiola atlantica, assembly GCA_963556195.1. NCBI lineage: Eukaryota > Metazoa > Mollusca > Cephalopoda > Sepiida > Sepiolidae > Sepiola > Sepiola atlantica. The sequence goes on along the minus strand of OY744539.1, from coordinate 49,666,644 downwards.
TTTATAATCTTATATCGGATTCGCTTCTTAATTAATTGAAGGTTTTGTAGAGATAATTTTATATCAGATTCGCTTTCTTAATTAATTGAAGTTTTGTTATATAATCTTATATCAGATTCGCGTTCTTAATTAATTGAAGTTTTGTTGTATAATCTTATATGAAATTCGCTTTCTTAATTAATTGAAGTTTAGTTTCATAATCTAAGAGCAGATTCGCGTTCTTAATTAATTGAAGATTTGTTGTATAATCTTATATGAAATTCGCTTTCTAAATTAATTGAAGTTTAGTTTTATAATCTAAGAGCAGATTCGCGTTCTTAATTAATTGAAGATTTGTTTTAAAATCTGATATCAGATTTGCTTTCTTAATTTATTGAAGTTTTGTTTCATAATCGTATATCGGATTCGATTTCTTAATTAATTGAAGTTTTGTTATATAATCTTATATCAGATTCGCGTTCTTAATTAATTAAAGTTTTGTTTTATAATCTTATATGAAATTCGCTTTCTTAATTAATTGAAGTTTAGTTTCATAATCTAAGAGCAGATTCGCGTTCTTAATTAATTTAAGTTTTATTTTATGATCTTATATCAGATTCGCTTTCTTAATTAATTGAAGTGTTTAAAAAAAAATTATATCATATTCGCTTTCATTAATTTATTTTAGTTTTGTTCTATGATCTTATATCGGATTCGATTTTATAATTAATTGAAGTTTTGTTTCATAATATTATATCAGATTAGCTTTCTTAATTAATTGAAGTTTTGTTTTATAATCTAACGTCAGATTCGCTTTCTTAATCAATTAAAGTTTTGTTTTATCGTCTTATATTTTATTCGCTTTTTTAATTAATTGAGGTTTGGTTTACCCGTTCCGATTGGCAACCCTAGACGTGCAGTGGCACCTAAGTTGTTTTTATCATGCAGAGTAGGAGATATGTTTATCATAATAAATGGGGTGTATGATACTTTATATATTTCGTAGGGGTATCTAGGGGTTTCGGGATAGCAGGATTGTCACTTTGAGTAGGGGTAATTCTGTTTTTTCGCCTTCAAGATTCACAATTCAATGTTATATTTATTAGTTGCATCAGAATTCGGTAAATTATAAAATATTGTTAAAGAATCCAGAGATTGCGATACAATATTGAGCTCCGATGAACTGTGCACATGTAAACTAACATGTAAACTAAAATAGACGTTTAGTGTGAAGAGATGTATTTCGGAGAGAAACGGGCCACCTTAGGTATCATCATGTATTTCAGTTTATAAATTACACTTATATATTAGACGTTTAAAGGAAGACTTTACGTGATGAATTTCAGAATTTCAATGTTCCTGTTGTGACCTTTGTTTATGGCCATACGCAGCATGCAGGTTTCATCGTTAGTATTTCTAGTATAAATAAGCAATATTGGAATGCCATCTCTCATGAGCTTTCGGCTAAGGATACGATAATTTCTAATTTAACTACAAATAGAAATATCCATACTGTAATACATTTATTATAGGGGGATTCTAGAATGAGAGAAATAACACTAGAAAGACTGGATGACATCTTGGTTGGACGTTATCAGATGTAGCTAACTCCAAGAGACATGTTCCAATATATTGACTTGTTAGGAGTGTTGTGCTAATCAGACTGATATGCTTTTCATGGAGTATATATATATATATATATATATATATATATATATATATATATATATATATATATATATAATAAAAATCTAAGCTATGTATATTTAGTTGGACACGTTAGCGAACAACTATCTACTATAGAAATATCGATTGTATTGATCTCATGATGCTAATAATTGGCAGATTGTTTTAGAGGTAAAATCGTTACAGTCGATTCCCTAGTATTACATTTGTTGTTTTTCTGGTCGGTTCTATTGTGATAATAGATACATATAATTATCGATTGTTGTCTAAGTTTTAAAAATCTTTTTCTGTCTATTTTGGGTTAAATTAATAGTTTCTCCAAGAAACCTAACTCATTGATTTTTTTAAAATAGAATCATCCCCCTATCATGGAAACCTCGGGGTAATAGTCTCATGCCTTTGAAATGATGAATATAATTGAGTCTCGTAATAAATTGAAGTAAATAAATTGTTTGATTAATTCTATTTTAAAAATAAAAATAAAATAACAAATTAGGATATACTTATTTTGAAGATGTAATTCCCGTATTAATGTTTTACAGATTCGGGTTTCCGAATCAGCCGCCCAGATAGCTAAAATGAAACAATGCCAGTTTCGTCTTTTATTATTTTAGAACAATAGTTATTATTCAGCTTTAGGAATATAAATCATTAAAAAATAACAGTAACAAATAATTTACTAATTGATTTCAAGAAGCTGGTTCGAGGTTGGAACTGTAGTTTTCTTTTTTTCTGCATGTGTTAGCATTACCACATATGAGTGGTTTCCTTTTTTGTCTTTAAACTGGTAAAACCTTCAGAGGAAATCAATCTGGAACTTCACCGTATTTTTCTCAGCTGCGTTTTGATGAAAAATCTTATTTCACAATTCAACAACATATACTTCCACTCTATGATAATTGACTGAATTGGCACCCCAAAATTACTTATCTGATGTTTGCCATGAAAACTGTGTACGGGATGAACGTTTTATTTGTAAAATAAAAATAAACCCTCATCGAAATACACAAAATACAGAGATTGTAAAAACTAATGAAAATGATCGTTATAGATTAATTACCCATGGCCAATAAAATGTAAAATTGAAATATGTATGATCCGAATCTTGAAAGACAACTGGATTGAGCGCTTAACATTATCAACATTTCGCATATTGTAAGAACTATACGTCTAAAAATATATATTCTTTGTAAACACACACACACACACACACATATATATATATATATATATTAAGTAGTAAGTACTAAGAAGCATACAGACAATGTAAACGGCGGGAGTGGTGATAGATGTAAATAAAAACAACAGACAAACGAATGCACGTCAAAGGGTATATATTACACATATCTAGTTATGTTTCCATCTTTCACATCTATATGTCAGCATATATGGTATTTACTTTTAATATTGTACGGGATTCTGTGATATCATTTGATATTTCGGGATTTAGCTCTCCCCTTGTCAAGAATAAACAGAGCATAAATGATAGGTAGACCTATCGAAAATCTATCTATGATACACACCGAAAAGGAAGAATCAAAGACAAATAAGGAAGATTGCAGAGGAGGAGGAGGGGGGCGTACAACAGCAACTAAATAAATCAAGTTCAGTATTTTAGTTTTAAGTACTAATTGTGTGTTCAAAAATTAGTGTAAAATGATACATTAATTAACAGGGTATTATATAATCAGAAAATAATTGTTTATCTATAATAATTTGCCTGTGTATATTTTTTGTTTATTTTAGAATTGCATGTGTAATTATTAAAACCATTGTTTGTAGATGTTCATTTAATTTATTTATTTGACTTCTGTTTTCAATCCCGATGTACACAGAAAAAATGTATTACCTATATTAAATTACTTAAAGTAATCGAAACACAAAATATAAATAAAATCAAATTCAAATTTAAACCGAATCACACGTCGCTATAACGAAAGTAGGGAAGACAATTATGTATGAAAACTTAAGTTGAATTCCATTTAATCACCATATGAGATCTGGCAATCAATAAATATAAATGTAATGTTAGGTAAATGTGGCAATACATGATTTAGTCTTTACAACCAAGTCAAAATCCAGTTGTAGACATTTGATAGGGTATTAATTAATTCAGGGAAGGGGTATGTGACACACATGCATAGACAATTGTAATATATCACTTTTTTTACTGTATTCGATTTTTTTTTCTTAACACTCTCACAACCCCGGCTCTTATCATTGGCTTAAGCGGTATTTATACTTATTACACACTATTGTTCAGCAATGCTTCAAGCAGTGTACCATTCTCTTTATATATATATATATATATATATATATATATATATATATATATATATATATATATATATATATATATATATTGGTGTGTTCTATGTGTGTGTTTCTCCGTGTGTGTGTGTGTGTGTGTAGACTGAATAAACTAAAATAAAAGTTACAAATATTCTACGAAAATAACTAACGTTTCGACGTTTACACGTATCGTTGGGACTTGAAATTATGCTCCTCAAAATCAGGCAAGAGAAAATCTGTTAATCTATGAACCGTATAAAACATGTGTTTTATTCTCTCTACGAGTAGACGTCCGCTCCCACCTACACATTTGTTGGGTTCATGTTAATTTAACTTATGCGCATTGTTCCCTCCTCTCCGGCCACTTCAATAGCCATGACAATACGCATACTTAGGTTTGCCGCAAGCAATTTAAACTAACTGAAACATATACTTTCTCCCCTCCGAGACAAAAGTAAAACAACCTATTTACACATTATCCATCGTACATTAAATATTTAAATACACATATAATAGGGAACAATTACCAATAATAATATTCACTCAATCATATTACTTAGTTTAAAAAAACACAAACAATTATAAATTGTATTTACTAGTATTTTCATACTAGAACCGGAAATTAGAAGACCAAACAATGCTTACTACATCTATTAATTTGTACGAGGAAAGGTAGAAAATTAACTCTGTTACAAAATCATAATTTCATCAAATAAAAAAATTAGTAAACTCAAAGATTATCTCAAGAGAACCCAACCGTGATAGCCAACTTATAAACATGAGCAAGAATAGGTGCATACAAAATAATGCATACAAAATAATGCATACAAAATAATGCATACAAAATAATGCATACAAAATAGTGCATACAAAATAATGCATACAAAATAATGCATACAAAATAGTGCATACAAAATAATGCAGCAAAAAGATCATAATCAGATTTAAGACACAAAAAAAATCACAAATTGAATTTTAAACAAAACTCGACTGGGGCTTAGTAGATAACTTTATACTAACACGTATAATAGTATTGCTGTCGTTTGATAATTTCAATTTTAATTTCTTAAACCACTCGACGTGACGTGATAACGTCGACATCTGGGTTGATCCACGTAGACTGTTTCTAATGTGTAGATGCTTTTATTTATTAAATCTCTATTTTGTATTAAGCACTTAAAAAAAATCAAGTTATAAATATATTTAAACTTAATTTACTAATAAATATATAAATATATATATATAAATATATATATATATATATATATATATATATATGTGTGTGTGTGTGTGTGTGTATGTGTATGTGTGTGTATGTGTGTGTGTGTGTGAAAAATGACAAACGGAAAACAAGTTAGAGTGCAGAAGAAATACAAGAGATGTTTTACCGGTTTCGTTCGTGGAGAACGTCTTCAGAAAATGAAGATATAATGTTATTTTGTATGTTTGAATGATCATTGGATCGTTTCTCAGAGCTCTTAGGATTTACAGCTCCGCTTATCTCCACAATGAAGAATCCTATATTCAAAACACCTACCAAGCTCTAAAATACCCTCATTCCTTAATCCTTAACGCTAAAGAAAAATCTTCCGACATCCACAATAAAAGACCGACCCCACAAAAATATCTCCTCACAAAATAACCAACACAACGGAAGAAAACAAATCTTACATAGTTCTCCCCAATAACCCCATATCTATCTCCCTACAGAAACAACTCAAACCCAATATAAAAATAGTAACATCCACCTCAAAAACTATTAAAGACCTACTTAATACAAAACCCCGTTCCCAACCACCCCCTCAAAGACACCTCTCACTCTGCCGGCATCTACAAGATAAAATGCGCCCTATGTCCGATGTTCTTCATTGGGGAAACAATCAGACACCTGAAATCTCGCATTTACGAACACTAGCGGGACCTCAAACACAACATTTCCACTAATGCTCTAGTGATACAGAGGAACACTCTCTCCCACAATCTAAAGCTTTCAGACTGCACTCTCCTCAAGTACGAACACTCTCTCCCAAGTCGCAAATGAATTGAAAGCGCAACTATTCTTTCATCACATTCAAACTTCAACCTAAGGCACGGATATCATGCCCTATACAGACACTTAGCTAAAGCCGCACTAAAAAAATGCAATATATTACACCACTGCGCCCCTGACTAAGTATATATATATATATATATATATATATATATATATATATATATATATATAATGTGTGTATGTGTGTATGTGTGTGTAGATATATATACACATATGTGTGTATATGTATATATATACACATGTGCGTGTGTATGTGTGTGCATATTTTTTATATTTTTAGTATATTAGCAAGCTCTCATTGATAATCAAATCATTTTAATACATCTCTCTCTAACTTAACCCTTATTTTTCTATTTTTAAAACCCATTTATATTTTTATTTTTCTCTTAACCTTTAACCTGTCTTTCCCGTTTGTTTTCTTTTTTTCACACATTTTTCCCACCTCGGCTTTTCATTTTTATGAATTGCTCTTTAAAAACATATTTTTGTGACAAATTTGCTGACCTATCCCTGTTTATTTTTTATTAATGTTTAGACGCTAATTTTCAGTGTTATTATATCCCAACATTACTTAATGTATTCTCATATGATCTAATCAGATCATCCTTCTCTCATCCCATGTGTGTGCCTTCAAAATAAAATTATATCTTCATTTTCTGAAGACGTTCTCCGCGAACGAAACCGGTCAAAGCATCTCTTGTTTTTCTTCTACACTCTCATCTGTTTTCCGTTTGTCATTTTTTCACACATTCGGTCTATCACGACATTTCATTTTCAGGAATTATCGTGTACCTTACCATATATATATATATATATATATATATATATATATATATATATATATATATATATATAGTAATCCAGCTAGGGTAAAAATCCACAGGGTAGAAATCAATAGGGAATCAAACCGGGCTTATGACAGAATGCTCAATAAAAATATAGAGCTGTATTATGAATGTTTTTATTCAAACATGTACAAAGTCTGCTACACTGGCATGTCGATATTATCGATCTACAGCTCTCAAGAGCTGAGATCTCATCAGGCAGAAGGTTTTTTTTGTGATCCATTCTTCCTGGATTTCACTGACTGATTTCACTGACTGATGTCGGTGAAATCCAGGAAGAATGGAGCTAAGCGAAAAGAAGGAGGAATAATAGTCATGTGACCATTTAAAAAATTGCCGTTAGAAAAGTTTAATTTTACAATAATTCATATTTTTATTTTTATTCAACGCTAAGCCGGGGCAGGGGGTGGTGAGGAAACGAAAAGAAGGGAAAGGAGAAGAGAAAGGAAGAGAGGAAGAGGGGATGTTAGGGACGGGTGTCTATAGCCATATAAAGGTGGTTGATGGTGGGAGGGGGTTATGGCCTAGCCCGACGTCATGACACGAGACATATTTTGCAAATAGGAATTTGTCGCGTGTCAAAGGAATAAATATATTTCGACCTATTTAATATGGACGGATATTTTCAACGATAAAACTTAAAATAATATTTAGTTTAAATTATTATTGGTGATAAATAAATTTATTTTAGTTCTAGATAATATTTAATGATGAGTTGATAAAATATAGTGGTAATTATTTTTAATAAAAGTCGTATGTAGATTTATAACAGTAGTATTAATAAATTATTATAATATATTGACCTATTAACATTTAGTTTTAATTATTTTGGGTGATAAATAAATGTATTTTAATTCAAAGAAATATTTAGTAATGAATTAATAAAACATAGTGGTAATTTTTTTGAATTTTTAGTAAAAGTTATATATGAATTCATGGCAGTGGTATTAATAAATATTATTATTAGTTGTAATATATATATATATATATATATATATATATATATATATATATATATATATATATATATATATATAATGAAAGGATATATCATTTGCCTGTCGGGGAACAAGGCAGATGCCCCTAAAAAGAAACATACACCCTAAGAAACAGTATATGTCAATTCGACGGCCGGGACTATATTTTGATCGTTATTGTAATCATAGTAATAAAAAAAGTAACCTGTGCTGCCATGTTCTAAGACATGTCGTCTAGGTCGATGCGTCTTTGTTCCAAGTGGGCTTGCACTACAAGTCAACTCTGCAATACTTCTAATAAATTATGAAATTGTTCGGACAGCAGTTTCGTGGACATTCTTCCATACTTTGATTTTTTATCAGCATACTATTCACGATGTGATTTTATCACGCTTCTCCATTGTTCTATGAGTTTCATTATCAATTAGATATTTTGGATGTGTGATATTAGTTTTTAAACAACTATTGGTTATAACAATTCTATGCATACTTATGTAAAGCATATGTTAGTTAATATTTCCACGCTTTTAAACCGCGAGATATTCCCTTTTGAAGTTGTAATTTTAAAGCTTCAACCGAGTTTTGAAGAAGAAACCTCTCTATATATTTGCGTAAAGCGTATTCTCAGATCTCGCAGATTCATATTTATATAGAAAGATATGAATATATTCGTTCGTGTATTTAATTTCCCTCAGAATGAAACATTAAAATGTTAACACTTTCTCTTCGTATTTCTATGTAGATATATATCGACCTTATCCTATGATTTTTTTCATACGAAGGAAATAATTCCACGCACGAAAGAGATAAAAAGTATAATGTAGCCAACTGAAAGTTAAATGCCATCAATTGTCACGCTTCAGTTATTCAATGCATATTATCTTACACGCTACAGTAACTTAAGAGGTAGGACTTCGAAAGAATAAAAGGAATGTAAATCTAACATCTCAAAAACGTAACCCGTCGAACTTAATTACTATGAAGATAATGTACCATATATAAGGTGTATAGCCATTTCATGAAATGTTTTATAGGAATACCATATATTTTTAGTGCATGTCGTATATATATATATATATATATATATATATATATATATACAATATATATATACATATATATGTATATATACATATATATATATATTGTATGTATGCTACACAAATATTTACATACATATATTTATATATACACATAAATAAATGATATAGATATACTTGCTTATAACAACGTTACACAGTTAGAAATGTGTTATGTTACATGTAAGTATCAAAATCAATTGCTCATAATGTAACGAATAAACATAAAATTGTCGTGATTCTCAAAAATTAACAACATAAAAATGAGGTTAAAAAGAACTAATCAACAAATAACTGTAAGCAAATGGAACAAAAGTTACTTTTCTACCTACCTGCTTATGTTTTTGTATTTTACATTTTTTAAAACGTTTTAGTGCATTTCAATAACTCGTCAAATTCGACTGTGTTATGGTTCCATTTTCAATGAGTCGTATGCAGATATCCCCGAAGTTTTTATTTTTTATTTGTTAAGGTGAAGAATCAAACTAATAGTAAGTGGGCCAAAAGCTTTAACATACACTTTTTCTACCTAATTGAAGGTAATAAAATAGCACAATAAATAATCAGACTTCGTAGACTGTTGACGTACGATTGTCAGCCATCTTTGTTTTTAACTTCAACGTCATATACTTCAGCGAACATTTTAATTAATATTAAACACATGTGTGAGTACTTGAAAACACAAAATAATAGACAGGTAGGTCTAAAAGTAACTTCTATTGCCTTTGATACCAGTCGTGTTTTACTCATTGTTTTTTGCGTCATTTTCGTTCTATTGGCTAGTCTTGACAATCGCAAATGCAGAACGTCAATTAGTCAAATAAAACAATTTTATATTTATGAGTAATGTAAATTTGTGGTTTTCAATTTTATTATTAAACATCGATGTATACAACACAACTTAATGATACTTTTAAAAAAATATGAATCTATTTTTTTGGTAACTTAAAAGGTTTTCGTTGGATCTATCGACTGGTGATGCAAGTCGTTTTATTTATCTAGGAAAACCAAACCAAAACCACACAACAAAGGAAACACGAAGCAAATAAATTCGTCGAATTAAAATTGAGATTATTTTTTTGCACAGGAACAATAACGACATACGGCTGTAATTTTCAGTTTGCGGGCGCTGATTCAAATAAACATAAATACATAGAAAATATAACGTTACCTTATTAATTAGTTCAGTGAAAAAAATTGTAAAAATTTCTTATTAAATAAGATATATTTGATTGTTGTATTTGTAATAGTATGAATATCTACATTAGTTGCGGATTAGCGATGTCAGCCGATTATTATCACGTGAGCGTTGTGATTCATCGGAAGTTCGTAAAAGCACAGTGTAATTGATTATTTGATTGTTCGAGTATTTCATTAAGGTCTTATCGATTGCAGCCCGAGTACTCTTAACTGATATAGTTTTCTCCTTCGAGTCTGCTTATCGAACTAAATCCAACTACTGATACAATTGAATGAAAACAAAATATATTGCTTAACAATTACCGGTATTTAACAACTAACAACTAATTATGTGAATGTAAATATTAAAATTTCTATATAATAAGGAATAGTAAAAATTCGACTAATTTCATATATAATGAACAAAGTGGCAGTTTTACTTCATTGAATATATAATATAGTTCAATTTAATATAGTAATCACGGACATTGTGCCGCTTTTTATGATCCTTAATTGATTTGATGCTACAAAATATAAACAATAGTTTATTTTTCATTTCTATGTTCGTTGTGAGTTTATTTTCCTTTGAGTTCAATTCTACCTATTTTCTTTTTAATTATTTTATGACTTGTAATCTTTTCGAAATGCTTTTCTTCATGATTTGCATGCAAATCGAATGATGTATTTACTATTTTTAAGATGAATTGTTAAATTTTTAAAACATACTTATAATAAAATAAACTAGTAAAATATGATAAACATCGTATCAGTTAATTTTAAAATGAGATGAACTTAAAGATAATTTGTTCAGCTTTCAATTGTTTCAATTTTGCCAGATTTTTGTAGAATATGCTAATTCATGTTTTCTTTTATATGACTGCATTGATATTATTAGTTGCTTAGCTAAAACAGTGGTGGTGTTGGTTTTACTTGAGTGATTAACAGCAAGGCAAGTATTGTAGTGTCATTCAAAACAGAATAACTGTTTTCAAGGTGGATAAATAAATAAAGACAAGTTTTTTTAATAATATATCTCAGTACTAAGTCTAAAAAATTCCAGCTGTATATTTGGTATATTTCCTAGTATACAAATGCGGACGTTATCTGTAAAATAAACCACGCCCCCCTATAACTTACTAATATTCTTTGTCAAAAGTGATCCGTATCCGAAGAAACAACTCTATAGATGGTCTTATCGTCATCTTTTATTCAAAATAATCATGTAATACCCAAGTGTAGAAACAATGCAATCAAGTGTAGCTAAAATTGAATCCTTATTGCAAACCATTTCTTCCGTTTCTCTATGGTGAATAATTTCATTCATGGATGTGAAAAGTACAGCTGTACATGAACCGAGTGCTGTGACTCGCATTCGTCGCTTTAGTAGTGACAAAATAATAGCCCATGTCACTTGAATCGGAAGTGCGTCACATAAAATAATGCTATTTATTATTGGAGAGCTTCCGGCTTCAGTTTAGATCATTTGATATAATGGTCGTTTAGTGTGTTTATCATTCATCGAGCCTGAGCTAAGAGACGGCTTAATCGATTTATTAACAAGTGGGAATCGTCCTGCAGGCCTGCATCGACTTAAGTAGAACTATTAATGAGACTGCGATACAGCGCCAAGAGCGTAGTTAAACGTATGGATGAAGTGATGCACATTGATTGTTTCATAATCAAATGAATGTATATAGAAGAAATGATATCATTGAATAATTCATGTTAATATAAGAAATAGTTTTATATTACGAATTCAGCGTAAACTCTTTACATACAAAAACAATATTGATAAATGGTTGGGTGTAAAAACATGAACAACTAAATAGACACGGCTTCCTGAAAAAAATCCGGATACCAATCTCTCTCTCTCTCTCTCTCTGTATATATATATATATATATATATATATATATATTTTTTTTTTTACTTATATTTTTTCATTTATTAATTTTCCAACGAATGTTAAGTCTGCAATATCTTGGATTTAGTTAGTTTGTCTGGGGATTTAAACTGCATTTTACATTCTTTATTTTTTATTTATTTTATTTATTTATATATATACTTTTTTAATGACTCAAAGCTTCTTCAGACTATATATTGGGTATTTAGATCTGTATGGCTAGGTTTCCTTCCTCTTATCTAATTACTTTTCTGGTACCTAAGGTACTTAAGCTTTATTTTTTATTTATTTTTAATGCAACTTTAATTCCTATATAATTTTATTGCTAGCTACCATATTGCAGAATGGTTCTGAGATGTAGTGTTCAGATAGTATTGTTATTATTTTTATTTTTTATTGTTATAATTAATGTTATTTGATATGCAAATTACTATATCATACGGTAGTCTTAAGGGTAATATATTATTATTATTGTATCATTATTATTATTTATTTATGTATATATTAGTGATATTTTAAGCTGAATTATTTTGACACTTGATTATTGGGGAAATGGTCGTATAATCAGTACCATTGGAGAGCCATGAATATTATAACTGCCCTGTTTTTAAATCTCCGAAACAGTTACATGGTAAACAGCTGATGATCCCCGTGTTAATATTAGACGCTTAAGGTCTCCTGTTTTTGTTTCACTCTTAGATAATAAACCCCTTTTTTTTCTCCTTTTTTTACTTATATGTTTTCATTTGTTAATTTTCCAACGAATGTTGAGTCTGCAATATCTTGGATGTAGATAGTTTGTCTGGGAATTTAAACTGCATTTTACATTTTTTTTTTTTAATTTATTTATTTTATTTATTTATTTTTTTTTTTTAATGACTCAAAGCTCCTTTAGACTATATATATATATATATATATATATATATATATATATATATATATATATATATATCGGTATGCATATATGTGCATTTATAAATGGTTGTGTGTGAAAAGAAGAAAAACTAAGTATACACGGCTTCCTAAAAGAAATCTGTATATCAATACCAATCGGTCTCTCTCTCTTTCTCTCTCTCTCTCTCTCTATCTCTCTCTGCAAACACAGTGCATGTACATTTTCCAGGGTAAACTAAAATTAAGCCAGTATCGTAGCGAGCTGCTTCCCATAGTGATGTCCTCGCTTTGCTAAGAAATGCCGATAATAAATATTGGAAATCACAGTGTGTACTGCGTTTACTCTCTAATCTTAATAACCAGCAAACATTCGATCAACAATTACACAATAACTTCTGTTTGACCTAAATACTAAGTTCAAACCGTTGATTACTCAGTATTTTTAAGAAGTGATACATTTTACTTTCCATAAATAAATCGATTCACTCTTTTATGGAACAGTTCGAAATTGTGGTTCAATAGTAACACTTGCAATTTCGTCTGTTCATCGTGCACACACTTGAAACAAACCCCCACATATGCAGGTCAATGGCTGAATCTTTACAAAATGATCGCAGTCTGTTTTGAAATATACAATTCGTAGTAGTACTTCTAGTAGAGAGAAAGTCATGTGTACGTTGGCTAGTATTTCGATTAAATGGTTTCTATCCAGATTTGCTTCACATGCATGAACTTCATTAAAACGGACGCAATATTTAGATCAGGCATTCGTCCTACTTTTAAAAATAACAGCATCAGCTAAAACTAGCTAGATAATTCTTAGTTTATTATACTTTATTGCAGTCTATTTTAGCAATTACACACACACACACACACACACACACACACACATATATATATATATATATATATATATATATATATATATATATATATATATATATATATATATATATAGGTGAACGTTAAATAAATCTCTCATTTTACATTTTCGTCTGGTCTGTATGTGAAATCATGTTTGCATCAGAAGTATATACTATTTGCTATATATAAGACACTCCTTTGTAAAAATAGACAGACACACACAATTATATATATATATATATATATATATATATATATATATATATATATATACATATATATATATACATATAAAGAGAGATCGAGAGATCGAGAGAGAGAGAGAGAGAGAGAGAGAGAGAGAGAGAGAGAGATTGATTAGTTTTTCTGCATGCAGCGAGACGCTGGCAACAGAATAACTCAACTCAACTGTTTTTTTTATTCCAACGTTCAAATTATCCTATACTGCATTGTGTATTTACTTCAGACATGCATAAGCGTTCCAGTGACGTGTAGAGTATTTCAAATTTATTCCCTTTTTGACATAATAACGATAAACCTGCGTCTCTTTTTTTTAATATAAAAGACAAGACAAGAAAGCGATCGTGTAACCGATTGGAGAAAAAGTGAAGTACACCTTCGTTATACCTTTGGTGTTCGTATGCTGAACACATGGCTAATGAAGTTCCCACCGAACTGGTGATTCATAATGACATCAGGAGTGGCAATGCGCATCCAAATAGAGCAATCGGAAGGTCTTTTATTTCCCTGAGGTCAGTAACTACATTGCGCTGCAGACACCAGGTGATGCTTTGTAATGTCATTTGTTGTCGATAAAGACTGAAAAAGATGCAGAATATGCTCGGGCGAACTTTACTGAATGGAAATAAGAAAGATGGTTTAGGCACTTTGCCACTATAGTTGCATATGCATACATACAGACATCAACACGCACACGCATATATGTATAGATTATGTTAAAGATTAGTGTATATGCGTGTGTGTGTATGTGCACTGTCTCTCTCTCTCTATTACTCTCTCTCTCTTTCTCTCTCTCTCTCTATATATATATATATGTATAGTTTTATTTATAAATACAATTTTAAGATTATCTAGTTCTAGTTCATATACACACCCATATATATATATATATATATATATATATATATATATATATATATATATATATATATATATATATATATAATCCTTGTTTGGGATTGGTTATTCTTTCTATTTCTTATGAATTGGTATCGGATTACCTATTTGACTTTGTGACCGTTCATCCTTTTTTACGACCTAACCATCCCTGTTTTTTATTGCCCTCTTAGCGATGGCTATTTTCAACCTTTTTTGAATTCCGAAATCCTACAAACACATTTATCTTATCTATCAGTAAAATACACACATATAAACAGATGTAATAGGTGCATGAGTACGCATAAATAAACAGGCATCAATATACACACATCTAAACATGAACACACACACAGATCCATTTTCAAGTAAAAAATATATTTAAACGCACGTACTTGCCTATGAATATTCTTTTAGTATATAAAGCAGTTTCAATATATAAATTAATTTTAATACAAGGAAAACATCCGCCTGTACAAGTAAATACCTAAGCCCCACACCTATATACATACACGAACACACGTACACATAAATATAACATATATATATACGTATACACATACACACATGTGCATACACCCATGTACATACATACATGTATACATCCACAATGTGAATATATATACATACACACATACACACACATATACATATATATATATATATATATATATATATATATATATATACATACCATACCCATGTATACACACGCCTAGACCCCACACACCCATATGTATATATGGGAAGAGAAGGATGAAAGTAATCCGACGTGATGGGAAAAAGAAAAAGGAAAACCAAAAAATGGATGTTTTTTATGTGTACATCAACGTTTCGTCTTTATTTATAAGACTTCATCAGGATGATAAAATAGAGAAAAAATGTCATGCAAGCACAGATACATGTAGGGTAGACATATTGGGAAAAATAGAATGAAATAGTGGGCAACTGCTAGGTGGACGTCCGTATTTGTTGGAGAAATAGAAATGAATGTAGAAAAGAATGAGTGGGGAAAAAATGGAAGGATGGGGTGAGCCAGGACTACTGTGGCTGGTGGTAAGAGAAAGAGGTGGGGGATGAGCAGAGGTAAAGTGGATGGTAGAGAGGGAGGTGAGGAAGAGGGGGAGGGGTGTGTTTGACCAGATGGCTGCGGTTCAAGATTGAAGGGGAAAAAGTAAGTTGGAATGTTTGTGTATGGGGGTGTATGCAGGGAAAGGAGGATGGGTAGAGAGGAAGGGGGCTGCACTTTTCTCCGATGCACTTGAACATGGTCATGCGTTCAAATTTGAACAAGCCAAAATCACTAAATACATCCACAACAAATCTCGGCGAAGATTATTGGAAACTGCCCTCATCACCACCTCCACCACCATCAAGCAACGAAATGGTTTCTTTAACCTATCACCCTTAATAAGCAAGATCATCCTCACAGAACAAAGACTCTTGCTTGATCATAGATAACTTTTATTTTCATCTCTAACCTTTATGACACTCTTCCATTTACTCACACCCTTCCTTTTTCTCCTTGAATCTTCACTTTCTCCTTACTTTTTCCGTTTACTCCTCACATTTTTAACACTGCAGTCCAAATAAACTTTCTCATGTTCCAAATATTTCAAATATTCCATACCCACCCTTTCAATTACCGCCCTCCTTCACCCCTCCACTCCCTCACTCATTGCTATCATTTTCCAAATATTTCAAATATTTCACACCCTCCCTCTCCCCCTCACCCATTCCCCCTCTCAACTATTTTCTCCCATACCCTCACTTTTCAATACCCCCTTCTTAAATTCTCTCATTTTCTCAAAACGCTCTCTAAGTCCATAACTTTCGCCCATCCACCAAATTCACAGCCCCCTCCTTCTCTACTCATCCTCCTTTCCCTGCATACACCCCCCATACACAAACATTCCAACTTACTTTTCCCCTTCAATCTTGACCGCAGCCATCTGGTCAAACACCTCCCTCCTCCCTCTCCTCCACTCCCTCTCTGTCATCCACTTTATCCCTGCTCATCTCCCACCTCTTTCTCTTACCACCAGCCACAGTAGTCCTTGCTCACCCCATCTTTCCATTTTTTCCCCACTCATTTTCTTCAACATTCATTTTTATTCTCCAACAAGTACGGACGTCCACCCAGTAGTGGCCATTATTTTATTTTATTTTTCCTCCCAATATGTCTACCCTACATGTATCTGTACTTGCATGACATTTTTTCTCTATATTATCATCCTGATGAAGTATTATAAATAAAGACGAAACGTTGATGTACACATAAAAAACATCCATTTTTTGGTTTTCCTTTTTCATTTTCCCATATATATACACATATACATACATACATACATACATACATACATACACACACATACACAAGCATACATCAACATATACAAGCACGTACATAGAATATATCACCCCGATTATCACAAATATAAAGACTAAACACAAATATATACGCGTATATCCATAGCTGGATACACATAACATACATGCACAATGCATAGATACATATACACATACATACATACACACATATACACGTATATACAGTAGACATATAGGCTAATGAATAAATATGCCTATTACCTATCTATACGTACACAAGGAATGAATATAGAATGCAAATAAAATATAAATATAAAAATAAAATTAAAACCTTTCATCAGTTTAAACATACTTGGACAAATAAGATATCAGTAAGGTATCAATACCCATACATACACACATATTTCGATCAGATCACGCATTTATACATACATACACATACATATATACATACATAAACCATACAATTATATACCTATACACCCTCACAGATACGTGTACACCTTCCTACCCATATATCATAAAAATACATAAAATTACATAAAATCAGTATATATGCCTACAGATACCTTGCACACACATATGTGAGTTTACACCAATACTAGCATGCATGTACACCAAACATGACCACATGTACACAAGCATCCATAATTCAGTAATTAAAACCATTTATTATTGATCCAATCTATCTCTGAAGCTGAAATTACTTACATTTACATTTACTTACATTTATCTAAGGATAAGTAGGCCAACAAAATATAGCGCATGTGATTCTATTAGTTAATTCTATAAATACATAAACACATATATACGTGGTAACCATGCGTATGCGCTGAAAACCGTATTATAGGTTAGTGTGTAGTAGTTTTTGGATGATGTAGGTTCAAAATGATAATAATTATGTAACTTAAAAATAAAATAAAATGAAATAATCAGTAAAAAATAAAATTAAAGTAACAATAATAAATAGAAATAATAAAAATAAAAAATAAAAAATATAAAAAGAATTAAAATAAAAAATTAAAAATTAAAAATGATAAAAAAATAATAAAAAATAACAATAATAAATAAAAATAAAAATAAAAATAAAAATAAAAATAAAAAATATAAAAAATAAAAGATAAAAAATAAAAAATAAAAATAAATATAAAAATGAAAATAAAATAAAAATATAAATATATAAATAAAAATAAAAATGAAAATAAAAATAAAAAATAAAAAATAAAAAATAAATTAAAGATAATACAAAAAATTTTTATAAATAATAAAAAATAAAAATAAATAAATGAAAAATAAAAATGAAAATAAAAATAAAAATAAATTAAAGATAATACAAAATAATAACAGATAAAATAAAAATTAAAATAAAAATAAATAATAAAAAATAAAAAATGAAAAACAGCAAAATATGAATGAAAATAAAATAAAAATGAGATCAAAAATTAAAATTGGGTGTGTGTAATGCTAACAATGAAGTAACAGTAGAGTGGTCGTAGTCATTCGTAATCTAAAGTCTGCTTAGTGTGTGCTCCTTTAAACGTTTGCAGTTCAAACTCGTTTCGTTTCTGACGTTGAGTAATTTTTCTCTATCTTTAAATTTAACAATTTCAAGTTTCTCACCCAGGCATAGGAAACAGGGTGATGAGAGTGATTTACATGTTTTCGCCCTTCTTATTATGCTCCATCTAATTATTGGATTTTTTTCTCGTCTATCAATTTCCAGAAGTGTCGGGGCAGCGAAGTGTTACTATATTTCTGAAGGATAATTTATGTGTGTTATACCTATCTTTAAAACTTCTTGACGTGCTTCCTATATAGAACTTACTATCGCCTGGATTTTCAAGCGCGTAGATTTCCGCACGATATATTACCGATGCGGTGACGCAATTTTTTTGTAAGGGACATTCATCCTGTCTTCGACAGTTACAATTGTTAGTATCATTCCTTTTAAGTATTTTATTGTTATGTTTTTTATTATTCTTTCTATGCTGTCTGTACAGCTATAACTTAGCTTTAATGTATTCTTATTAAATAGCTTATGGAGTGTGTTACCAGGTGGGAAGTGTTTGTTTATAAGTTGTAGAAATGTGTTACCAATTTTTTGTTTTTAACATCATATCGAATGGGGGTGTAAACCAGATTATTTTCCTGCCTCTGTTTCTAGAGTTGCTAGCATTTGTAGTTGTATTTTTATATTTTATATCGGCATTTACGTCCACGCTATCATTTAAGGCAGTGTTGTCAATAGATTTGTATAGTTGTTAAACGTTGTTTCGTCCGATGAGTTATTGCTAATTCTACTTTCTATTTCATGAATGGTTTATATTTGTTTTCAGTTAGGTTAAACGTAACATCCAGGAAGTTAACTTGTACAGGCGGATGGTTTACTTGTATTAACATTAATTTATATATTGAAACTGCTTTATATACTATAAGTATATTCATAGGCAAGTAGATGCGTTTGTATATATTTTTTTGTTTAAAAGTGGATCTGTGTGTGTTCATGTTTAGATGTGTGTGTATATTGATGACTGTTTATTTATGTGTACTTATGTACCTATTACATCTGTTTATATGTGTGTATTTTACTGATAGATAAGATAAATGTGTTTGTAGGATTTGGGAATTCAAATAGGGTTGAAAATAGCCATCGCTAAGAGGGCAATAAAAAGCAGGGATGGTTAGGTCGTAAAAAAGGATGAACGGTCAACAAGTAAAATAGGTAATCCGATACCAATTCATAAGAAATAGAAAGAATAATCTATCCCAAACAAGGATTTATTCTGAAAAAATCCGCAAACCCATCTCATTACTCTGAATCCTTGGTCTGATGAGGTTGACTCTCTGCGAAGAGTTCAACCGAAACATGTATGCACATATGTAACCAATAATGTTTGTATAAATAAACATGTATACTTATAAACAGCTCTACTTGTTATTGAGCACTTTTTATAAACACTTGAGTTTCAACGGATTTACATCTACAGAAACTAATACAATACATGTATAATATATATATATATATATATATATATATATATATATATATATATATATTTGTGTAATATGATGTTTTTTTCAAGTTAGAAGACATTTTTAATAAATTAAACACTATTATGTTTATGAAATCGATAATATGCTTAAATTCATTTTAATATCACGAATTGCCAGCGATGAAATATCTGGCAGGGTCTTAGTAACCAACGAATCATTTCTACTGGATGGGTTTATAAAAGCAATTGATGACTCGAAGAGATCAGAAGCACATTGAATAAACGCTGGCCTGCCTCATGGATCCTATTATGGTGAAGCAAACACTCGCCCTGGTCTTCATTAATTATATCAACTCATACCCTGAGATTATTCGCTGCTATCTACTAAAACGGAACATATTCTATGGTTACAACTTGAAGAGCACGGTTTCCTTCTCCTCCGACCTGCAAATACAGTGCAATAGAGAATAAGTATGTTGATACCTTTGAAACCTATTAAACAAAGCTTCTCTTTTTCATAAGTAAAGACCGAATACAAAATGTTGTGCAATTCAAAATAAATAGTCTGATCATTGAAAAAAAAATGTTTTGATTTCTTAAGACTGACAATTACAGAGATCTACAATTGAAGCCGTACATAAAGTATATTGGTAAGGTCGCTGAAAAATAGTTAAGCCTAGTCGCAGAACGTAATTTCTATAGATTTATGTATTTTGCAACTAATTCCCGTTTGTGGAAGATGTTATCGCAGGACTACTTCTCTGTGCATTACACTATGGCCATCATCAAATACAAAGTTAACAAATGCTTGTCATGAACTGCCTGGTAAACAGCAAAACATAGTTCATACTATTAATCAATGTAAGTACTGAAATAGCATTCCCCATCTTTTAGCTGACAACTGTTTAATTTATCCTAATCTTCGACGAACTCTTGCCAATTATAAGTTGCTACCCGATAGTAAGAAATATGAGAGAAAAAAAGTATTGTTCAAGAGTTCAATTTCGCAAGAATCTGTAGTATCTGTTCAGACAAAGAAGCTTTAAATAAAAAACACGAAGTGAGTTGACAATTTTCAGGTGTTCATAACATTTGCATAGACACCTATCTGTTAATAAAAGATGGATAAAAAAGATATACGACGGTTCGAAATATTAAAATTATAATGTGTTTATACTGTAGATAAATGTATATCAATCAAGTAAAAATTCAAATAATAGATACTGTATTGATATAAAAATGCTCAATAATTAATAGAGCTGTTTAAAAAGGTATAATTGTTTTTCTTCATAAACACCTTGCCTAGTTCGACCTTCGTAAAACATGTTTTGTTCAAAGCTTTTGTTAGCCAGGCCCTTATATATATATATATATATATATATATATATATATATATATATATATATATATATATATATATATAACGGCGAGGAATACGGACGTTTGGGACATTTTGGGAGGGTAGAACACGGGAAGAACAGTGCAAAAGTTTGAATCCAGAATCAAGCAACACATCCCCCCTGCCATACGCCAGGGCCGACTAAATAATTTAAATAAGTTAGTTAATACATCCGAGTCTGCTATTGCTGACCATCTCCTAAATAGCGCCGAATGTGCGTCGACGTACACTAGTGACTGGTTTTCTGTCATAAGTAGATCGCATTCTCTATTCCACCTCAAAGTCCTGGAAGCCATATATATTATCAAGTCAATCAAACCCTCCCTTTGTAAACAAAAGGAATGGCTTTTAGGACTTAATGTGATAAACTTATGACTCTCCTCCCCATATTTTTTTTTTTTTTACTCCTACACTTGTCACTAGTTTTCATTACAATTTTTTTAGGTTTTAGTCGCATCTAATACCTTCCACGTTTTACTCTGATGAGTGTGGACGAAAACCGGTTCAGTACATTAATTAATTTCGTTTTAATCGTTTTTTATCGTTTTTATATTTGTTTAATCTCATTCTACCCTCCCAAAAATGTCCCAAACGTCCGTATTCCTCGCCGTTATTAAATTTTGTACCACGAAAAATTTATTTAATATATATATATATATATATATATATATATATATATATATATATATATATATATATATATATATATATATATATATGTGTGTGTGTGTGGTGGGTGTACAGGAGTATAGTTTATTATGACATGTATTATATGACAAATGACATGCCTTGATAATATGCAGTAATAAAAAATGCTGCATGCATGGGCTGGGCACTAGAAATACTATCTGGGGCACAATTTCTCTGTCTAATAAGGTTCAATGGGATATACGCTGAGTGTGTACTATTTGAACAAACAAAGGGAGAAATATGGATAGCGCCCCGCTGTCTGAAACGAGTCATCTTCGTGCATGCAAGGATTATGGGGATGTCACCAAACAAGGGAAACAGAGATTAAGAAGAGACAACACATTAAGTATAATGGTAGAAAAACAACCGACACGCTCGGGTGCGCATCTCATTCAACCTCATGTAAATACGTGGATAAAAAGGATAATGTTTTTATTCTTTTCGGCTTGCATATTATACAGAGATCGATACCTTTTTATTTATTTATTGAACAAAATTATATGTATGCGGGAATATTGACGTTGCAATAGCAGGATGCAAAATAACTTAGACTTTTAGGCGTTTTTTCCAAACTACACTACATGCACTAAGACATCAACACGTGAACATTTCCTTCGATTAGATACAATTTAAGTGTAATGATGCAATAACCTAGGAGTAGCCAATATGCCAAACGTGCATTGTTTTGGCGTAGTAACTCTTCCTGTAGTTTAGTGAAATCTTCCTACATCCGCAGCAATGAATGTTCATTTCTCTGAACAAAAAACAAACAAAACTTCCATAAACAATGTTTATTTTCTAGAGCATCCCATCTGAGGAACAATATACAACAACTGTTCCGCTTTCCAACTGACTTGAATGAAGTCTACAGAAAACAAATACTAGTTGAGACGTCCTCTAGTGACATCAATCATCGTCCAACTTTTTCCTCAAGTTAACCCGTTGTTCGAAAAACGCTGACCTTCCAGTACATAAAAAGGGCAATGTCAATGTGATGTAAATGGATCTACTTTCGAGATATAGAATAGGACAAATATTCATCGAGACTTCTTAATTGTGTGATTTCTTTATTTGCTTCAAAATAAGGCTTTTTTCAGACACAATCCCATTGTTAATGTTAGGAATATCCAGCTCCCTTAATAGGAGCCTTAGATTTTACCAGAAATTCATGTAAATACGTTACACTATCACAGCTGGAGGTTGTTCAGGCGGGAAGCAATATATCTCTTTCCTTAATGAAGAGTTGATGGATGAGAACAGTTTACCAAATAAATGAAAGCATTTATTCCGAGTCCAAAATCTCGATAAAAACTGATAAAGTTTGCTGAATTATAGTGAGCAGCGCGAGTTCAGTATATAATAGTGTTTATGTATTTATATTTGACTATTAGGGGCAGCACTCATCAAATCAACAGCTCATTTATGATAAGTGTTAATTAAACAGGAATGATAGTCAGATGACAAATAAGGAACACTATGTAAGTACTAACATAGTATGAACTGCGTGTAATTGATTTTTGCGCAGTCAATAACAAACATCGTCTGACATAGGATTCGAAGACGACTAAATTATAAACAGCAGAGAAGCAGTTTCGAAGAAGTGTTTTCCACAGGTGAGATGCATTGAAAAAGAAGCTTTGCCCATGGAAAGTCCACCTGATTTTTACATATAGAGGGAACAGAGAATGTGCATATAATGTTGTAGAAAGTGAATTCTTGCTCTGAGAAGGACGAACAAACTCCCATGAAAATAACGATAGATAAAGAGAGACGAGCAATGCTCTTTTGTTATGAAGAAATTGTTGAGAAGATCAGTGATTATCTCTTGTAACTTTTAAACTCAACCTTATATTTTGTCACGAAATATTTCTCTGTACAATCCTTTGACTATCTTACTTTTATATAGGTAGAGGACTGCATTAATATAATCATATATTATATGTTCTGGTGGTTACAGCGAATGACAAATATACTCGCTTTTAATTTATCTTATGAAATTTCAAATACCCATATTGATCTGGATGTATCAAATAAGTAACTATCATGTTTGATGAGTATAACATTGCGATAAGCTGGCGCAGGCCAAGTTTAATTTTACAACATGAAATCAACTTCTATATATTCTGTTAAATATATTTTAGTACGACTCTAAAGCTTATACGATGTACATTACAACAGCTCATTGCCCGATCCTTACTGTTAAGCAACAAACGATGATATCAAATAGAGAAACAAACAATTCGTAAAAATAAAACTGGTATTTTGAGAAAAAAAGTTATAAGCGAATATGCTATAACAGTCATTTATTAAAGTACAGAATACATTTACCTCCTAGCATGTTGGTTACCTAATGAACATTATTTCTGTATTTAAAATGAAGGCATAATTTATTTAAAACATGGTAACAATTCTAGTTTCACAAAACGGGTACCCGTTAAAATGACTAATTAGAATATTTAGCTATACACAGAATCATCCTGTTGACACACTGGTTCCCGTTTCATCACCGAAGTTAAGCGACGTTAAACCTGGAAGCTTAACGTAAGCATTAAAAAATACCAGCTGGTGTGTGTAGTCGACATCGGCTTCACAAGTGTCTATCATGGTCACAGAAAAGTTAGGACGGATAGAGTATTTGCGTGCCACATTGACGACGTCGCTTGACAATATGGGATACGCATGGATGCACCTTTCGTTTCGTGAAGCTGTATCTAAGTTTCTACGTGCAAATAGTATATATTGGTAGTTTTATATAGACATTAAGAGTTCATTAACTCA
Organism: Sepiola atlantica; assembly: GCA_963556195.1. Lineage (NCBI taxonomy): Eukaryota > Metazoa > Mollusca > Cephalopoda > Sepiida > Sepiolidae > Sepiola > Sepiola atlantica. The sequence continues at coordinate 49,641,588 of OY744539.1, read as the reverse complement.
GATTTTTGTTTTTTTGTGACTGAATAGTTAAGCTATGTGAATGTTTAAAAATAGACAAGTCTCAATAACGGCTTTAATCGTCTGCCTGTCTAATCACACTTCAAAGCTGGAAACTGGCACTTTTTGAATGACTAGAAATACACGATAATAAGTGAAACAGCCAACTAACAAAACTGTTAATACCAAGCATGTTTGTACAATCTTATAGAGAAATCTTCGGAAGTCGACATTATTATTTTAATTTTTAATAGTGATGTTTCCTTCCCAATTTAAGGTGGTTTTCTTTCGACTCACACAAAATGCCTGTAAGAGTATCTGTTTGTAGCTAACTATATACATAACCAAAAAAACATACCGTATATTTATATATATATATATATAAATATATATATATATATATATATATATATATATATATATATATATATATATATATATATATATATTTATTTTTTATTTTGAAATACAGATTTTAATCAGACATGGACCAGTGGTTTCTGACAAGAAACGGGTTTAAATCCCCGATTCCGTCTTCTTCAGCATAGTCTGAAATAGTAAATGATGGCATTTCTTCAAAAAACAATTATAACCGTTATGAAACGCTATGCACACAGAATTTGAAATGGAGGGCCGGCGAGACGCTTAGATCAGAAAAATAGCCGTTAAGTAAGAGGTTTTATATTTAGAAGTGAAGAACGAGAAATAATGGATAAAGAAAGAAAGAAAAGAGAGAAAGAAAGAAAAAAAGAACGAAGGGAAAAATAAAATAAAATTAAATTTATAATAATACAAAAATTAATTAAGAGTAAATAAAATATTATTTTTATATGTAGAACATAATTAAAGGTACGCAACTCTAATTGATTAAATTATCTAAAAAGGGGAGGTAACCATTTATTATTATATAAAATATATATATGTATATATAATTCACGATTGTTTCAATTAATAAATATCAAATTAAAGTAAAAATATAAATATTAATAAATATATAAATAAAAAATCAATATATAAATAAAAAAATCAATATATAAATAAAAAATCAAAAATCAATATATAAATAAAATATCAATATATAAATAAAAAAAATCAATATATAAATAAAAAATCAATATATAAAAAAAATATATAAATAAAAAATCAAAAAATCAATATATAATTAAATAAAATAAAATAAAATTTTAAAAAATATATATATGTGTTTATATACATATATATATATATATATATATATATATATATATATATATATATATATATATATATATGTATATATATATGTATATATATATACAGGGTGGGCAAAAATAAGGGTCCTATATTTAAAAATTCATAACTTTTTTATTTATTAATTTTTATTTTTTATTTTTTTTAGAATAAGTAAAGGACCCCTTCCGAAACAAGCATGAGCCGTATTAGCCCTAAGGAACGTACCCTCATTTAGAAAACATTATTTTTGCTTAAAAAACTCAAAACAGTGTAAAAAACAATACTTTAGTTTTTGTAAGTTTTAAGAAGTGTTTTTCGGCTAAAATTTGTTTTGTTTATTTCAAAAAATCTCGGAAGGGTCAGTCTACACACACATACAGTTTGGTGAGTTTAACTTTTATTTTGTGGAAGTTATTCAAATTCAAGTTATTCAAATTTAAAGATAGGACCCTTATTTTGGCCCACCCTGTATATATATGTGTGTGTGTATTCTATACATAGAAGTCAAGAGAGTAAAGAGAATTAGAGAAAGAGAGAATACGAATATAGTGAGAGGAGTGGGGAAGCGATTTCACGAAAAGTCTATGTTTAAATAGATTCTTTTGAGAGAAGGGTAAAACAAAAATCCTTGAACTTCAATCTGCGTCTATTTCTGTCCTAGCGAAATTAAGCGAGTATCCTTTAGCTGGAAACGACAACCGTCACAGAAGCATATGTATATGGTTTGAACAACTAAAGCCTTATTTCATTAGCTTAGTTTATGGATACCCTTGAGGGATGTCTACTCGGGTAGGTGTATTTGTATTTGTGTTTCGTTCGATCTCTTATGTAACTAAAATAAAAGTGGCCGATGTCTACCGATGTACATGTGGTTGAAACGTTCATTTGAGAAAGATAGTATTGTTCGACATATATAATAGATCTGAATTCTATAATATAATTAGACAATTGAAATGTTCTGGTGTCTATCAACTTACACATTACATGTTCCAAGAAACTCATATTTATTCATCTCCACACACACACAACCACACAAACAAACACACACATATATATGCATCTACAAAATCTAAATACAGTTTGTTGATCACTTTAACTGCTCGTGTAAATTAGCCGTTGACTCGCTATTTACCAAGTTAAATTCCTCTTTAATTATTAGTTGATTCCCTTGACCGAGGGGTTAACGCTCTTGACTGCAAATCAGTGGCGATTTGTGATCGGAGTTCGCGCCCGCCGACCGTTGAGGATTAACTTCCTGCACTGAAGATTGCGTTAGCATGAAATATCGATGTCTGTAGGTAATAAATATTTATTTATAAATATATATATATATATATATATATATATATATATATATATATATATATATATATATATATATATATATATATATATATACACACTAAGTCTTATTTATGCAATTCTGGTTGAAGAACAAAACATTTTTACGTTTAGTAATTTTTTTAGTTATTTTCTCGACACTGCGGTTAAGCTTTCATTTCCTCGGTGAGAATTGCTATATTATGGCTCCGGGTTTTCATTTTCGGCCATTTCAAGAAGATGTTAAGGTCTTTGTCGCACGCGCTACTTTTTTTTAAAATAAAAGTTATACTCGTTCAAAACACATCTTATTCTTCTTCATATTTGTTTTCCTAAGGTTTGCCGTTGTTTACAAAAATTACATTTTCAGTGTTTCTTAACACGAACGAAAACGGTAAAATATCTATTTTTATGATCATTCCTGCATTTAATTTATTTTGTCTGTTGACTTATTAACGCTTAATACATGTTATAGAATGCATTTTACCATCATATATATATATATATATATATATATATATATATATATATGTGTGTGTGTGTGTGTGTGTATATATATATTTGTGTTTAAATACATATATATACATGTGTGTGTGTGCGTGCGTGTTGTGTTGTTAAGTAGAACTAACATTCCCCGACTCCCCAGGTTGCAAATAGGAGTACGGCTTTTAAATATAAAGGTTTGCTGCGAATATCTAATGACCAGTGCTGGACAAAATAGCGGGTTGCCCTTTGGCAAGGCATAGTACCGAGAAGTCAGGCAGCCATGGATACGGTGAAGATTTCATGTTGGATATAGAGGAGGGGTAACACCATTGGAGAATGGCAGCCGCTGATACCTTGGCACCTGGTCACCAGTTTCTGGTCAACACTGCATACCATGCTTATGTAGGCTCCGAGAAGTTACAATGCACGCGACGGCAACTCCCTAGTACCAGGTTTCGGCTGACCTGAGAAACTTCATGTGTGTCAATTGTAACTGCTTCAAAAATCGCTATGCTTTTATGTGTAGGTTCATGGTCGTCCAATGATAACACGTCAAGTCATGAGAGCCTGTGACTTTTAGTGTTGAGGAGTGCAATTCTGTTAGCTATAGTTTCAGCCCACAATGCCGGACAGATGATCCATTTTGATGGACAATGAACGGAGTTGCCCTCCTTATAAAGACAATGCCTAGAGAGATCAACAAAAAAGTTGCGTGCCTTCGTGACCAGTGATGTCATTCCGTATGCCTCGCTTGTTTAACCACTGGGAAATAGAGAGAAATGCTGGTAACTGGGAAGCATCTACATTCCAATTGTGTTCACTCCTTGCCCTGGCATCATTTGAACTAGAGAGGACACTCCAGCCCATCAAGTTCATCTCGGCACAATACGGATGAGAAGCTTTGACTAATGGATGTAATGAGGAGCGCCAGGGGCTTCTTTCCGACGGTAGTAGAGGTGTTCGCGCTCCATTGAAAAACAACCACATATTCTTCAAGCTGGGCAGCCTCTGGCTAATAAGGTGCGTTTTTGTGCCCGTCTAACTTGCGTTTGCTGAGTTTTTATAGCTAGACCAAAAACTAAGAAAATATATGCATCAATTACATAAGGTACTAAATTACAGCTTATACTAAAGATTTCAGCTCTTAAACTGGGAACCCTGAATGTCAGGACTTTACATACTGTCATTTCAGACGACTTGATAAGCGTAGGAAAAACTGCAGTTACTGACAACGAACTCCATAGACGTCGACATTGTTGCACTCAAAGAGACGCACTTTGTAGAGGCTTATAGCTTTCGGGAAATAGATTACTTATTTTGCTGGCATGGTAAACTAAAATATAAGGGGATGGAGCATTGGGTTGGTTTTGCTGTGAGGAATAGCATGTTTAAAATAGTAGACCCTCCTACAGACATCTTTTAACGTATCCTCACATTCAGCGCTACCAGCGGCCTATCACATTCACTAGTGCCTATGTTCGAAATCTAATGGACACCCCTGATGTTAAAGATGAGTTCTATGATAGACTCTGCGCGACCCTCCTTAAGCTCCCTGCCAAAGATCAACTAATTTTACTCAGCGAGTTCAATGCTCGAGTTTGAAGCGACCACGAAGCTTGGCTTTCCTGTTTTGGTAAAGAATTTTCTCGACATTGATGTCGATAAAATTAACGAAAATAGGCAGAGATTACTTAGATTATGCAAGCACTTCCAACGGTATGTTGTCAATTCATTATTTGACACAAAGCAACAGCACAAAGTTTATTGGAGACATCCACAAAACAAGCATTGGTACCAGCTGAATGTTGTGCTCATCCGCCGTCCAAACCTCAATTCTGCCAGAGTTGTCAGATCCTAGTTCAGCGCTTTCTGCAATACTGATTACTCATTGTCTGTTGCAAAATTATGCTTACAAAACAGTTGTGTTTTTTTAAGATTAACGGAACTCCATGTTTGTATGCGGCAAACATAGATGATTGTGTGTTTGTGTCGCAGTTTCTGACTTTGTTTAGAAATAAATATTCCGCAATTGAGTCTGAATCGGCTGACAGGTGATGGAAGTCTCTGAACGGATCAATGCACACCTGGGCTCTGGCTTGTTTAGGTAGGAAAATAGCTAAGTAAACTGACCGTTATTTGGCAAAGTTCAAATAACACATGTTTGTAGAAAAAGAGAGATTCGGTGCGAGTACAACAGGTTCTCCAGAAAAGAAAGTCGGCGCAAGCTCAAGCACGCTAGAAAATAAGTGAAGCAATTGGGCAGGCGATGTGCAAATTGATACTGAGTATTAGACATCGCATTGAAAATGCATCTGCCACAGGCAACAGCAGTGCTATGTATGTCGGCATAAAGGTTGCTACTCAGAACAAGTCTGCTTCCTTGAATTCCTCCTCTGGAGAAATTATTTATGACAAAGGGAAGCAGATAGATCGCTGGAAAAGAAAACTACTTTGATCTTTACACAATGACAAGTAAAGTTTCTGATTTTGCACTTGCTTCCACGGAACAACTTATTGTCTTGAATGGCTTTATAAAATGCAAACAATATCTGAGCTAACCTCAGCTATAGATGTTCTTGTCTCTGGCAAAGCTCCAGCTTAACACGAGATGTCTACTGATCACATCAAACACTGTAGCAGAGTCCTTCTGAAACCCATGTATGCTATTCAAGTTTCTTTCTGGGCAGATGGTTAAGTACAACAGGACATGAGAGACACACACATTTTTACACTCTATGAGAACAAAGGTAGTCGGAGTCACTGCAACCATTACAGGGGCGTCTATATCCTTAGTATTGTGAGCAAGGTTTATGCAAGGGTACTACTTGTAAGGTTGCAGGCGATTGCTGAACGTGTTTATCCTGAGTCTCAGTGTGGCTTCAGGACAGGGAGATTAACAGTAGAAATGGTGGTTTCATTGAGACAACTTGAGGAGAAATGCAAGGAACAAAATATCCGTTGCAGATTGCTTTTGTGGATCTCAAAAAAGAATTAGATACATTATGTCGCAAAAACTGGCCGCCCTCCAAAGCTATTGAGTCTCGTAAGATCATTCAACCAGAATATGAAAAGGGCAGTTCAATCTGATGTGACTCTGTGTAAACCATTTGACATTTGCAATGGAGTAGAACAAGGGGGTGTTCATGTCCAACCTTCTTTGGGATTTTTTTCGCAATGCTTCTGAAGCATGCTTTTTGTAATTCAAATGTAGACATCCTTCTTAGGACAAGCTCCGATGGAAGCCTCTTTAACCCTTCCAGACTCAGAGAAACAACTTAGGTAAGATAAGCCACGATAAGGGGCATGTTTTATGCTGATAATGCAAGCATAGCTACTCACACTGAAGATAGGTTTCAATTTCTTTTGAACCGCGTTTTTGTTGTCTGTAAGGATTTCGGCCTCCAAAATAGTAAAATACTGTCCCTACGCTAAACTGACAAGCCATCTATCAAAATTGACAACACTGAGCTAAGCGTTGTGTAAAATCTCCGATATATCGACTCAAACATCTCCGAATATTTCTCGTTGGAACCTGAAATAAACAAAATGATTGGTAAGCAGCAGGCACCTTGTCTAATCTAAATACTCGAGTTTGGGAAAGCTCCTTACTTAAAGTAAGCATAAAAATGTCAGTCTATATTGCTTGCATTATAAGCATCATGCTGTATCGTAGTGAGACATGGATACCGTACTCGAAAGAAGTAGAAAAATGTAGATATTTCATGTGAGAAGTCTGCGTTTTATCCTTGGAAACACAAAAATACAAATGTTTAGGGACTTGGAATAGCTGTTTTGAAATAAAAACACACACCGCTGAGGCAACACCGCCTGAGATGGATTGATCACGATGATGGATGACAGAATGTCCAAGGATCTCTTTGCAGAGTCACAATAAGGAGAAAATGACCGTGGGCGCCTATTTCTAAGATACAGGGGTGTCTACAAAAGAGACATGAATGCCCTTAGCATCGATTCGTCATCTTATGAAAGGCTTGCCTCTGGCAGGATTAAATGGGAAAAAAAACTTCAAACGGTCGCGTGACATCGGGAAGCAAAACGGAAGACGGAAGACCCTGAAAAGCGTGCAAAGATGGGAGAAAATGCAAAATTAAGTGAGCTTCCTCGTCCACTCTCCTCCTTCATCTGTGGCAACTGTGGCGGAGACTGCAAGGCCCGCATGGGCCTTCTCATCCCCAACAAATAGGTTGAGTTCATATGCCTCTTGTGGCATTGCCATTGCTGACAAGACTTTATAAATACTAAAACTAGCAGTTTAGATTTACAATTGTCTTTCATGTTCTGGCACGACCGACGAAAGTGTTCTACTACTACTATATATATATATATATATATATATATATATATATATATATATATATATATATATATATATATATATATATATATATATATATATATATATATATATATATATATATATATATATATATATATTATATATATATATTATATATATATATATATATATATATATATATATGTTCGTTTTTATTCACACATTCGAATAAGTTTACACACAATATAAAGACACACTTTATATGTTACTCTAATTGCATCTCGGGGCATTAGAGGTTATTATCGCCTAGATTCTTAAAATAACTGCAAAATATAGAAAGTAACATTGTTTTTATAGATTTTCTTTTATGTCATAAAATGAAAATGAAATAAAACAAAAATATATCACCGTGAATAATGTATTTAAATGTTTAAACATTTTAATAATTATTTTATGGATATTTCTGACAATAACACTCAAGTAAAACGAATTCGTGTCCATTCATTAGAGCCATTTGTTCATCGCGATGATGAAATTAAGATCTCGACTTTATCTGATTAAGTAACATTTTAAAAAGCATGTCTTTTAATTAAGTCTACGCACACGGTCATGCTTTGTTTTAGTTTTTAAAGTAACTCGCAGTAGACTCGTATCATAGTTACTTTTAACTCGCAATATTGCTAGTACCACATCAACTGTTACTGTTGTCGTGCTCTTTCATCACAGCAGCCGGACAACGGCTGTGCTAGATACAAAGAGGTGCCGCTAGGAGCACCTTTTATTACTTTGACAGAGCGCTAGCTGACTCCGAAATCTGGTGAGCAATGTCTTCTTTTTCACGCTGCTAGTCTTTCTCTACTCTATCGCTACTTTTATGGAAATTGCTCGATGGAACTTCATTCTATGTAACACAATCCCAACAAAAACTCGTCTCGCTACAGTCACTGTTAGTTTATTCCCTTTCTGCCTTAGTGTACCTAGACATAAGCGAAACATCCATCGGCAGAGTGTTCTTCTTAGAATTGCTAGTCTGTGGAACAGGATGCCGTGTGGCTTCTTCCTGACAGACTAAAACATTACTGGTTTGAAGTCAAATGTAAACAAATTATTGTTGAGCACTTTTCTTTACGAACTGGTTTCACTACCAGTTAAAAGTGGTTTTACAACTCTAATCCCTGAGTGGCATATAGGTGATAACTTTGTAACCAAATGTATTTCTTTCTATATATATATGAAGAGTTCGAGTGCAAAACGCGATAAACGCGATTTTAAAAATAACGAAACTGTCCCTACGTAAAGTGTTGCATTTCAACAGTTGACAACACCCCAACACTATTTGTCACATAATACGATATCGAAATAATCTTTTTTTGATTAAAATTAAAATCAGCTTTTATTCGAAGTCTAGATTTATATATTCGTGTTTTATTGTTTAAGGTCTCAATTTAAACGAATTGGATGTATCGCGTTTTACGTTCGAACTCTTGATATATATATATATATATATATATATATATATATATATATATATAATGTTTATTTTAGAAAACGATAACAATGTGTATTTTTTAATTAAATGTATTTTAATCTAAACTTTTTAATAGTACATTGTTATTTGTCAAATTTGTTTCTTCTGTTATTGTTTGTTTGTTTGTGGACTTTTTCATACAAAAAGAGCAAGCCGGTTGACTTTTCGCGCGGCTAAGCTGCTTTCAATCTGTCAGATTGTAGACAGGTTTCTAAATACATTGTTTTATAAGAGTACCTTGGGGGAGAAAACCATAACAATGAGTATTTCTAAAATAAATGAGATGTATTTATAAATAAGCGTTTGAAAGTTAAAATTGTCTCTACAAAGCAAAATCATTGGTTTCCTTTTCATCGTTCAACAAATAGTGGACTTCTTAGTGGCAAAACTTACAATCACTTGATGTCTTTCCGAGCGGCTACACATGTTTGAAATAGTAGTAGTGTAGACATATTGTTTAAAACATTGTTTCGTAATAGTAAATTTGTTTGTGAAATACATATAAATGTCAATGTTTAAATAAATGAAATTAATTTTAATCTTTGCTTCTTGGTACAAAAAAAAACCGGTTACGTCTTGTCGCGCGGCTATGCTGGTGTTAATCTGGTGTGTAGACATATTTTTAAATGCATTGTTTCGGATAAGTATTAATATATTTTAGAAAAACATAACAATATGTATCTTTTAAATAAATACAATTTGTTTATATCAAAGCTTTCCACAATTAAAATGTACTTGTGAAAGCAACATTTTATTTTGTTTTTCATCATCCAATAGTGTGAATCTGTAGGAGTTTAGACATATTTTTAAAGACATTGTTTCGGATGAGTATTACTATATTTTAGAAAACCCATAACAATGTGTATTTTCTTAAAAAAATAAAGTGTATTTTAATCAAAGCCTTCCACAATATAAATTTTACTCGTCAAAGCAAAATAAAATTTATTTTTCATCGTCGAATTGTAAGTGGAATACTCTGTGTCAGAAAAAATATCCAGTTATCTCTTTTCGCGCGGCTACGTTGCTTTAAATAAGTATGTGCAGACATATTAAAAAAATGTGTAGACATATTTCTAAATGCATTGTTTCATTGGGGGGAAGGGGAAACTATAAAACGAGTCCACTGCGAGTTACTTTAAAAAATTCTTTTTAGAAAGCCATAGCAATGTAGATGTTTACACAAATACAATTTATTTTGATATAAGCTGTCGGAAATCAAACTGTTCCTGGTCGAAGAAAAATTAATCATTCTTTTTTACTGGTCATCGTCTGATAGTAAGTGGTATTCTATGTGTCACAAAAAACAATCCAGTTATATCTTTTCCTGCGGTTACACTACCCCGAATTTTGACTAGCAAGTGCGTACAACAACACGTAATCGCCTGAAAAAGCGAACCCCCCAAATGTAGCGCACATAATTTATCTCCGAAAGCAAAAATAAAATAGTTCAAACTCGCTATCGCTTCGCAAAGTAAGTAAGGATTAAGACATAAAGTTAAAGCGGTATTTAAGTGAGAGTGTCATACTTAGAGATGTCCGATATATTTGGTGAAAAATGTATGACTATCGACCCCAGAAACAAATGTTTGTTGTCCAAATTGAATGAGTATGTCACTTCTGCACCAAATCAATTAGAGCTTCGTGCCTATTCTTTAAAGAATTGCACGCCTAAGTGTCTTGTAAACACGATACAAAACCGTAAGTATTTATTAATATGAATACATAAACATTAACATGCATTCATAGAAATTGAAAAATATTAATATTTGTGAAATGTCGATACACATTTATTTATATCTTAAATAAGAAATAAATGGATAACCAAAAGAATTCAATTGGCTATGGCGATGGTGCGGGTGAATCTCTTTAGAAACAATACACCACATTTACTTTAGCGTCGCGAGGAATGATAGGGAATGAGGGTGGATCACCTATTCTATTCGTAAGTATATATTTATTTCTATAAAAATGCATTTAATTTAAACAACTTTCTATGAAAATCAACGCATTTACTTTTCTTAATAAAATAACGTAAGTATTTATTAATATAAATACATAAACATTAACTTTCTATGAAAATCAACGCATTTACTTTTCTTAATTAAATAACGTAAGTACTTATTAATATAAATACATAAACATTAACTTTCTATGAAAATCAACGCATTTACTTTTCTTAATTAAATAACGTAAGTACTTATTAATATAAATACATAAAAATTAACTTTCTATGAAAATCAATGCATTTACTTTTCTTAATTAAATAACGTAAGTACTTATTAATATAAATACATAAACATTAACTTTCTATGAAAATCAACGCATTTACTTTTCTTAATTAAATAACGTAAGTACTTATTAATATAAATACATAAAAATTAACTTTCTATGAAAATCAATGCATTTACTTTTCTTAATTAAATAACGTAAGTACTTATTAATATAAATACATAAACATTAACTTTCTATGAAAATCAACGCATTTACTTTTCTTAATTAAATAACGTAAGTACTTATTGATATAAATACAGAAACATTAACTTTCTACGAAAATCAACGCATTTACTTTTCTTAATTAAATAACTAAATTCAATCACTTTTAATATCGAATAAACTATTGCATATATCTGAGAGAAATAAAACAATATAATGTCAAAACAACATGTAGCATTAATTTATAATTCGCACGTTTAATTGTTATATATGTATGGATATGCATATATCGTAATGAAATATGTATGTGTATATATATATATATATATATATATATATATATATATATATATATATATATATATATATATATACAAGTCATTCTGTTTTTGCATGTGTATATGCGGAAATCACACTTACACAAATAAATCACTCAACATACATTTTGTTAAGAAGTTGCCAGGTGTAATCTGCGTCAGTGTGGGATATATTTAGATTAATTTTGTTAAACGCAGACAGGATAAATAATTTATTATGCATTTCGGTTCGCGGGTGCGTTGTTTAATTTATTGTAGCTGCAGCTATATTTTGTTTCATATAGGTAATTTGGTAAAAATTAACTTTTGGATGAAATGCATATACCTTCAATTTTTGTGAACTGTTAACACAAGGTAATACACATCAGTTGATAGATTATCCTAAAGAAACAGTTATATTCATCAAAGTGATTCAGAGAGCATACCATTGCCATTTAAAACTTCTAATATAGCATTGTTACATACAATTGTGTCTATACGAATAAGATACGAATTAAGCAATTTTATTTTTCAATTTAAATTACTTCATCATCTAAATCTTAATGTCTACATTGTAGATATTTCTAATGTAAATACAATGTAATAAGTTTGGATCACAATTAGAATAATCATTTTAAACATAAGTGTTAGTACTTCTATATATCATGAGTTTTAATGACTGGTATCTTCTATCGCGTAGGAAGCTGTTGTGCAATAGTCCATGCACTATACTTGAACAGCCATTATAATAGTGGCACGTTTATATATTAACAACTGTGCTTCTGAAATATATATTGATACTCTTCAGCTAACACTTATAAATAGTATAAATACAACTTGCAAAGTGTGGGAAAATAAGTTATTAAAAACATTACGGGTGCAGCTAGTTATGCACAACAACATTGAGTATCTTCAGTAATCAATTGTGGATTCTAATAAGGTAATATGAAGGTGAACTCCTTCATCTCTATTTTATTATGAGAGGAACAGATCAACATATGAACGTTATTTGCCATCTATATATATATATTTATATATGTATATATATATATATATATATATATATATATATATATATACATTATATATATATATATGTATAATGTATTTCTATGTAATTATTTTTATAGGTAGTTTTCAGCTAGTTGTTATTGAGCTTACTATTATGTCAATTGTTTCACTTCTTAAGTGATTAAGATGCCAAAAAACTGCATTATGAAAGTAATCCACGCAAACGTGCATTTTATTTCAGAACACCAGGCTATATATATATATATATATATATATATATATATATATATATATATATATATATATATATTTGTTTATATATATATATATATATATTTGTTTATATATATATATATATATATATTTGTTTATATATATATATATTTGTCTATATCTCTCTCATATATATATATATATATATATATATATATATATATATATATACTATGTACATTCTAATGGCCAAGAAAAAATCTATCTATACCAATAAATGTCATCTGATCTTACAATTTATTCATATGTGTTTAAACGACCGCAATCAAACTTACGCTCTAAATCATTTTTCTTTAATTTACTTGTGATTCTCATTCTCTCATCCCGACAAACATTTTTATTTTCATAAGTTATAAAAAATATTTTTCATATTTATTTTTTCTAAATTAAATCGTTTTACTCTTTCTTACGCGCGTTTCACAGAAGAAATGCAGAGTAATGTGTTGTTATTTTCCCGACTCTGTATCCCATTAGGGAAATACTAAGTTTTCAAACTTTGTTGCTTATACGGGAAAATCCTTGAAGCTTTGAATTTGAAAAATAAACATGAAACATATTTTTTTTAAATTAACAAGACAATGTTTAGATTAAAAAAATTGTCTGTCGGAAAAGAATAATTAAAGGTATTCCATGTTATATGAAAGTAAAAAGATTTCAAGGACATAAGTAAAATTTGGTTGTGGCTGATCGAAGTCATGTGAGCATTAAGAAATTATAAAATAAGATGAAATGTATTTTTTTGGATTAATATTTCCTTTCGCTATTGTTTTACCCCTATAATATATATGCTGTTAATCTTGTAATACTAATTCACTGAACGTACCAAGTATGATGGAGAGTATACATTTTAAGAACCCTAATATATATATATATATATATATATATATATATATATATATATATATATATATATATATATATATATGTATATGTATATATATGCATATATATACATATATATGTATATATGTATATATATATATTTGCATATATATATATATATATATGTATATATATGCATATATATACATATATAAGTATATATATATGTATATATATTTGCATATATATATAAATATATATATGTATATATATATGCATATATATATATATATATATATATATATATATAATTAATTCGCAATATTGCTCTGAAGAATGATCAGCATTAGCTGATTAGAAAGCAGAAGTTGTAAGCCGTTTAACCTGACCAACTATGCAAATGTAAGCAAGCAATGTTTCGCCTCATTATTAGCTGATGTGCAAGATAGTGCATAGCTATTACCTTGATAAGAAACAACATCAATAGCGAATATTATATTGCATTCTTCGTGCTTTTGAAGAAATAAAGCGCTAAAAACGACCACAAATAAAGAAAAAATGTTCGTATACAAATGTAATGCACTGTGTAAGTAATCGATCTGATTAATGAGTAAACGACATCATATACACGTTGACTCGCTAAAGCACCCACCCTGTTCTAAAGATCTATCATACAGCTACGAATGGGTATATACCTTACACAAAACTTCAGGGAAAAATAGTTGGCACGAACGAAGGAATGATATCAGAAACTGTGAGGTATTTTGAAGCTAGAGGCAAATCTTCCCTCCATGGAAAATCGAATCTTTACACAAACATTGGAATCAGTGTATCACGGTAGGGAGAGTCTATAATGTTCAATAAAATCAAGTGTTGCTTAAAAACTGGTGGTTGATGAGTAAGGCACATACCTTATTGAGTGGTATGTGAAATACAATGAGGTACGCGTACGCGCGCTTGATTAGAGTAATGGCTGTGTGCTGCTCTCTCTTCTGCACTATTTATCTTTCTACCGATTTGTTTGCAATCAGTTTCATTTTTTTTCGGCGAGAACGACAGACCACGTTCTCCCAATAAGCTACCAAAAGAAATACACGGACAAACTCATATACAAAATGCATAACATATTATTTTAATCCCCCCTCCCAAAAAACGAGCAACAACTGTTAGCATACCATGCTCGGGCAAACAATCCATATATATTTGCTTTTGCACAAGTCGTAACGTGATGTTCGACAATGGTGGGCGGTACGTATTTCACATGAAAGCGGAAAGATCATGGACACTGCGTAAACAATGAACACAAAAGACGAACCTGTTCGCACATGTTGGCTTCTCATTCTTCATCTTAAAGAGATTCAGACATTTATCGATAATATATTCACATAGATACATGCGTCTTAAACAACGCATGTACTGTGAATGCTGCTATTTCTACACACCACCTGACAAAAACACACACCTAAACGCACCTACACACACACACACACACACACACACACACACATATATATATATATATATATATATATATATATATATATATATATATATATATATATATAAGAACAAGGAGTAAGGTAAAATGAAATACCTTTTAAAGCAAGTTGAAGATGCGATATTTTTTTTTATAAAAAAAAAGAGATATCGATACCGATTTTTTTTTTTTTTTCTAAACTTTCATTTTTAGTTTATAGTACCGATAAATTTCGCCATAATAGAATTGACCTCTTCAGTGTAGTTTGTAGATTTAGATGTTGCAACCGGTTAATGAAGTGGTTTTTTTCTCACTTTCGATTTTAATAAAAAAAATATCGCATCTTGAACTTGCTTTAAAAGGTATTTTATTTTACCTTACTCCTTGTTCTTAAATTTAATTTGGATGCTGTAAAAAAGGTATGAACTTTTCAAATATATACATATACCCCGTGCAAGCGTAATCTCGTACTGAAAGTGAGAAAAAAGCATGGAGTTAGTTTTGTCGGGTGTTTTTATATACACGCTTAGCTAGGTAACACATCAGATTCTGTGTTGGTCCTTTAGCCAGTCGTTGGTTTTCTCACGATCAAAGGGCCGGTTAGTTTTACATTTTATTTCTTATTCTTTTTTTCTGTTTTTTTTTATAGTGTGACCAATCCCTGTTTCTTTGTTGTGTCCATATAATGGGTGAACTTATTTTAACACGTGGTCATTTGTATTTATATTTAAGATTTTATTTTTAAAGTTTTTAGGTTTTAGTTTAGTTTAGTTTAGTTTTTCTTTTACTTACTTGTTTGTTTATTTATTAATTATTTTTTGTATTTATGTATTGTTAGCCTAAGGTGAATTCTATTATGTGCAGGCAGCTGTTAGCTATCTCCCTTCTACAGTTTTATACATTTTGCTAGCATTTAAAGTTTAGGATTGCGAATTTCTCATCAGACATAATCTTCACGGGTCGTTCGAATTTCTAAACGTACTAGCCTGCGAATTATTTTCCACTCAATTATTGGTGAGCATCTATTTTCTTTCAGCTTCCAATAATAGTTTGCTAGTGTAGTTTCAATTCGACGTTCTGTTTTTAAATGTGCTTTTGTGGTTGTATTATCTGAGTTTAAAATCTGTAGAGGTCGTACTCACATAGCACTCTTTGCTATTTGATCTTTCTTTGGCAAATATTGTGGCTTGGTAAACAATACTTTTAATTTGACAATTATTATGTAGTGGACAAAGTGTTCGAGTTATGCAGTTACATCTTTTCTCTTCATTGCTTACTTTTTCATTTCTATTCGGGTGTTGGTTAGTTATATGTGTAGTGCTTATAGTTTTGTTCTTAGTGTTATTTCTCCTGTATTTGTCACGTGTTTATGCAATTTTTCTTCCTCTCTGTTGTTCTCTTTTAGTATTTTGTTATTGTGTGCCTTAATCATCATTTCTAAGATCTCGCAGCAGCTGTAGGACAGTTTTAGGATATTTTTATTGAGTAAAATAAACAAAAATATACAGGGAGTTTGAATATCAATCATCCTGACTTTGTTGTTGTTTTTCTCTCCACGTTACCCTTTTTTCCCATTTTTAAGCGACATTCGCCGACGGTTCATTTGACAATGTGTAAGTTGAAAAGTACCTTAGGATTTAGTTAATGTTGGCTGATCTTTTTATTCTATTGAAAAGTATTAATCGAATGTCTTCTGACGATTAAATATATTACTTAACAGTTCCTCTCTTTTTTTTTCTTGTGATATTGTCCTCGAATCGCTATGACTCCGTTAATCCTATTTAAAACCTCGATAAAATTATGTACCACAAAAAAATTGTTCAAATATATATATATATATGGCGGCTACCATTTCTTCAACGCCTCTACTTCCAGATTAAGTAACTATACGCTAAGATAATCGACAGATACAATAAGTGTACATTTTCTTATTCCAACACCTTTCACACGCATAATATTCAATACTTGAAAAAAACCCAGATTTCTTGGTATAGCAATTACCCAAAGCCTGTGACTGGTGGGCACTACATACGGTCGTCTTACGGCGGACTGTACGATTACGCACATGTCAGCTACTTTAAATTAACTATATTTTCGAAGATGTTATACTCGTGTTCGTAGCCGAAACGCTAGCAGCGTAGATCCAGGACCGAGAAGTTGATAGTTCGATGCCAGTCGTCTCACACAAGTTTTTTTTTTAGATTTTTAAACTTCTGCCTTCGAGGGAGAAAAGAGAAGGCTATGAGTCCGATTTTTTCAATCGAGGTTATCATGTAGTAATTTGAAAATAAATCGATGTACTATGTAGTACTTTCACTATTGTGAATATTATTCCAATGTGAATTATTTGTGTTCGGTCGGATGTTGAACAATTTTAATCCATACTTTTTTATTTCTCCCGTGAACCGCCGGGGTACGTGTCCAGCTAGTAGGTAAATAAAAGTAGCCGTTGATGGGCCAACATCTGAAGCATATTGTATCGATGCCGGTGTGCATCAACGTTTCAACCTTTGTCCAACACTCTTCCTAATTTACCTGAAGATGTTTTTCTTAATTACGATCTGAAACACTATTTTGATATTCACGTTGACGATACAGCTGTCATAGGCAGCACATTGAAGCACATTGGTGATTAAGCTCTCGCTACTTCCCTCTTTTCTGATCCCGAGCACGTTGTGCAAGAGAAAGAAGTGGATTTCTTACTTGTAACACTATTAAAACACAACTTATCTCCTTCCATCGCTAACGAGTCGGTCTTAGTTTTGTCCCAGTTTAAATAAATCCCTCTGTCCTTGAGAAATGTTCTAACTTTGATGAGCTTATTGGACTGACTTTTACCCTAAATCTAAAATAAAATGCTTACATATAGTTTTGTCAGGCTCATCCAAAAAATCGTCGGCTCATCCTACGCCTCCATAAATTACCAATATCCTTATGCAATCTTCTACGCATATTGAAAAGGCAGATACCTCTCAAAATGGAATACTACTGTTACAACTGGGGAGGTACCGCTTAGAGCACTCTTATTTGTTTTGATAGAATTAAAAATCAACTCCGAAATTAAGAGGTGTATAATCTCGACTTAGCTTAAAGCTTTGGTTCAACTTTGTAAGTCATTCACAGTCAGAATTCGTCTTGTAACCACAACGAGGAACAACTGTATTTCTATCTCAGTGTGTCAAGCGTAATGCAAAGTTTCCACGAAAAATATTCTTCACGGAGCATTTCCCACATATTACAACTTGGTAATTTTCAAGACAAAGCGTCCTCACAGGTATTCGAACTTGGTCTTGGTGATATTTCCATCTCATTAGCACTTATCTTTGAGTTGTATTTTGTGTTCATAATAGTCACCATTTTTATTAATATATATATATATATATATATATATATATATATATATATATATATATATATATATATGATATATGATATATATATATGCATGTGTGTGTTTCTATGTGTGTATGTGTATCAAACTTTGAAAGGATAGCTTGAAAATATTCTATAAATATTTAAAAAACGACAAACGGCCACTATATGTTAGGTAGACAGTTTCTTATCTATAGTGGATTGCGTTGCAGGTGAAATAGTTAAACACATATAGATAAGAAGTGTGTGTGTGTATATGGAGTATATGTGTATGTAGTTAAATCATTTAACCTACTGTATCATTTTGAAAATATGCTCAAGCGTGATATTTCTACTTACAAAATGTACAGTCCTTCTGGTATTTGCAATAGACTACACCCCGCAAAATCTTTGATTTGTAGCGTAATTTGTTTTATATAGGTTGGCTGGTCTTCGTTTAACCGCTAGTCTATGCAATGCTAAGCGGTCATGTGCCTCGATGGACGACTTGCGCGTCATATATATAATAAACGGAGCGGTTCTGCGTTTTTATACCTTTTCGAACAATCAACTCAAACAAATATTTTTAGCTCTGAATTAAAATAATTAAAGAAAAAGAAACTGGCGAAGGTTGAAATCATAATTAAGGAAATATTCCGTAAGAAAAGTATCTATAATCTATGAATAATAATTAATAATCAAATCGATCATTAGATGAGATTCATAAACATACATGAACGCTAATATTCTTTTTTACTTCACTCCAAACAAAGCACACTGTCACTGAAGTGGAAGGAACTACTGTGCATTAGGGGCATATCGATAGGGGTATGATCAGTTAAGAGTTGAACAGAAAATTGCTTGTTAACATTAAATTTAAATTGCTGCATTTTGAGACAGTCGGGGTAACAAGGAGAAGTGATGGAACCCTTAAAGTGATTCTGGGAAATTCTAGAGTGAAGAGATGCAACGTTACTGCGTGTCGGATTTGTCAGGAGTTTCGACGTTTATGGGAAACAAGTACAACTTGTTTGACTGAGCACATAGCATATAAGTACTTATAAAACAAGCACGAAGTATTTGCCACATTGCTGCGATGTGGCAAATACTGCAACGTCGTAGACAGGGTGTCCCCTGTTAAATTATTTTATTGACTCTGTCCAAGAGTGAAAAACAAGTGCTTGCTACACGCACCTTGACTGCTACTTTTACCATAACATGTAAAACTCTTTTACAGAAATAAATAAAATAGTATCACAATAAAGGCACATTTTAGGAACATACACACAAGCACCCACATATATATATATATATGTGTGTGTGTGTGTGTGTGTCTGTGTGTGTGTGTGTGTGTGTGTATAATTCCAAGAGTCGTATACGTGCGGCGCAATAAAAGTAGCAAAGGAACAAGAAAAGCAACAAGTTCCTGGAAAATCGCAGGTTTGAACGCTGGAATGAAGTCATCTTATTTCGATCACAACTCTTTGCCCCCAGCACCACTAGTATAACCTTGTGAGAAAGAAGAGAATAAAGCTTATTAATGATTCAGACATTATTTGAACTTTCGTATATTTAATTAAAAGATAGTGGATATGATTATATGTTTCATTTTACTTCAGAAATCCTGTGACTAACACTTGATCTCTATATGGGATACATACATATTTGAGTGTTCTATTCAAATTCTACTTTATCTCTCAAGTGCTGATTGGGTAAGGAAGTCAGGAAGATTCATGTTACTTTAACCAATTGACCAGTTTATTAGGTTATAGTTAATATTTCTTTGGTCTCTTTGTCTTGCCGGATTCTAGGACAATAATTTCTCTGGGCGTGTGGACTATTCAGTGCTGTTACTTGAGGCAAACTTAATTGCATTAGGTGCACTATTCCATCGTATAGGTGAGGAGCCAAACCGATATCGTATTTGGGCTTCGAATACTATGTTATTTCGAATGTTTGGTCAGTGTTTACTTGGAGGGGGAAGTATCCTCATGTCAGGTTTTCCTAAAAAAACTTTTACAGGGAGACCGAATGCATTCGAAGACGGTGCCTAGCAGGTAATTAAAACTCTCCTGTAATATATCTTCTGTTTTTGCTTCATTTTACTTCAGCCGAATTTCTCAAAATAAAGGAGCTTTTTTTCCGTAGGCTAATAGTTGAATCTATATGAGTACATAGATACTCGAATATTCATTAAAGTTCTAATTGACCTGTCAAACATTGAGTTAGTAAAAATGTGAAGAACATTAATTTTCATCTCCACTATTGACAAGTTCACTATGTTATAGTTTTATTTCATGTGGTCTCTTCGTCTTACTGGATTCCAGGAGATTAATTCATCTTGTCTGGTGGAGTATCCAACTAACTGCTGTTACTTAAACTGACATTAGTTGGATAAAGTGCACCACTCGTCTTATTAGCCGAAAAAAAATTATAATTATATATATATATATACATATATATATATATATATATATATATATATATATATATATATATATATATATATATATATATATATATATATACTAACAAAATCTACCCGCCCTCCGGACGGCAATTACTGACGCTGTAGTCTTCTTTACCGAAACCAATGAAGTAATTTCCATTTGACATGTTGGTGATGGTATTTAAAAGAAAATTATGATTGTCGCAATGTGATTTGATATATTCCAACATTGTACTGTGCTTGAACATCGTCAACTTTTTTTTTTTTAGGAAAAAATAAGAAAAAGGTTTTTTGATATGGTCTTTTAGATATTAAACGTCGCTGAATTTAATTTTGTCTAAGCACAAAAATGAATTCCCCATTAAAACTGAGTATATAATGACATGAATAAACATACAAATTGAACGTCGATTTGCCAACTACTTCACTTTTATAATAATGAGTATATTGAAATGGGTACTTTGTACTTTTCACTTTTAGTATAAAAAAAGAAAAAAAAATACGCAACGAATATTTAAGAATTTTATTTTTTTTCTTATTTAGAAAGATAAGAGGAGGTGTATTTTGTTTTCTATGACACATTTTTAATTCATCATCATCATCATCATCATCATCATCATCATCATCATCATCATCATCATCATCATCATCATCATCATCATCACCATCACCATCATCATCATCCTCACTACAAACATGTTAACTCTTTGGTCTTTTGGCTAGGATACTAAATCTGCATTTAGATTTCATGTTCTCTGTCAGAGAAGGAGAACTCTTTCTAGACCGAGGCAATTTAATTTGTTGTTCCAATTAAGAGTGCTCATTTTGAGAGAGTTAGATGGTTCTTTTACGTAAAACATTGAAATTGTGCCTTACTCTCTTTTCGTGGGATGAAACATCAGCAACAATACAACAGCAACAATACAACAGCAACAATAAAGCAGCAACAATACAACAGAAACAATACAACAGCAACAATAAAGCAGCAACAATACAACAGCAACCATACAACAGCAACAATACAACAGCAACAATACAACAGCAACAACAAAGCAGCAACAATACAACAGCAACAATAAAGCAGCAAGAATACAACAGCAACAATACAACAGTAACAATACAACAGCAACAATACAACAACAACAATACAACAATACAACAGCAACAATACAACAGCAACAATACAACAGTAACAATACAGCAGCAACAATACAACAACAACTATACAACAGCAACAATACAACAGCAACAATACAGCAGCAACAATAAAGCAGCAACAATACAACAACAACAATACAACAGCAACAATACAACAGCAACAATACAGCAGCAACTATACAAGAGCAACAATAAAGCAGCAACAATACAACAGCAACAATACAACAGCAACAATACAACAGCAACAATAAAGCAGCAACAATACAACAGCAACAATAAAGCAGCAACAATACAACAGCAAAAATACAACAGCAACAATAAAGCAGCAACAATACAACAGCAACAATAAAGCAGCAACAGTACGACAGCAACAATACAACAACAACAATACAACAATACAACAGCAACAATACAACAGCAACAATACAACAGTAACTATACAGCAGCAACAATACAACAACAACTATACAACAGCAACAATACAACAGCAACAATACAGCAGCAACAATAAAGCAGCAACAATACAACAACAACAATACAACAGCAACAATACAACAGCAACAATACAGCAGCAACTATACAACAACAATTATACAACAGCAACAATACAACAGCAACAATAAAGCAGCAACAATACAACAACAACAATACAACAGCAACAATAAAACAGCAACAATACAACAGCAACACTACAGCAGCAACAATACAACAGCGACAATACAACAACAGCAATACAACAACAACAATACAACAACAATACAACAGCAACAATACAACAACAACAATACAACAGCAACAATACAACAACAACAATACAACAACAACAATACAACAGCAACAATACAACAGCAACAATAGAACAGCAACGATACAACAAAAACAATACAACAGCAACAATACAACAACAGCAATACAACAACAACAATACAACAGCAACAATACAACAGCAACAATACAACAGCAACAATAAAGCAGCAACAATACAACAGCAACAATAAAACAGCAACAATACAACAGCAACAATAAAGCAGCAACAATACAACAGCAACAATAAAACAGCAACAATACAACAGCAACAATACAACAGTAACAATACAACAACAACAATACAACAGCAACAATACAGCAGCAACAATACAACAACAACAATACACCAGTAACAATACAACAGCAACAATACAACAGCAACAATAAAGCAGCAATACAACAGCAACAATACACCAGTAACAATACAGCAACAACAATACAACAGCAACAATACAACAGCAACAATACATCAACAATACAACAGCAACAATGCAACAGCAACAATACAACAACAACAATACAACAGCTACAATACAACAACAACAATAGTACAGCACCAATACAACAGCAACAATACAACAGCAACAATACAACAGCAACAATACAACAGCAACAATACAACAACAACAATAGCACAGCAACAATACAACAACAACAATACAACAGCAACAATACAACAGCAACAATACAACAGCAACAATACAACAACAGCAATACACCAGTAACAATAAAACAGCAACAATACAACAGCAACAATACAACAACAATACAACAACAACAATACAACAGCAACAATACAACAGCAACAATACAACAACAACAATACAACAACAATACAACAGCAACAATACAACAGCAACAATACAACAACAAGCAAAACAACATCAATAAATGTATTAAACAAATAATAAACACTTGTATTCAATTATTAGCAGATTAGAAAATATGAACTACTAAGAAACTTAAAAGTAAATAAATATGCAAATGAGAGGCTGAGAGGATCATATGATGATGAACGAACTACATACACTGACCCCACCACAAAGGATGGTTTTATCGCTGGAAGGATTATATCATGACAACAGAAAAGATAGTACACTAAATCCCTTCAACACTAAACTAAACTCCTGATAAAAACGCCGAAATGAACATTGGCTGGAAAAATATTTGCTGGCTAAGGAAAAACGATTACTTTCATAATGTTCTAGTAAAAAAAATACATGTTTATTTTTACTGGGTGTTATTGTAACTTCAGTTATCCTTCATCCTTAGCTAGTATCATGGTGAACGAATATATACTACATTTCACCCCCTGACGAAAGATAATATCATGATGAGTGAATAATACTCCCCCAACCCAAAAAGGAGGAAGTCATAGTTGTGTGGACGATCTTATGATAACAGAACCGATACTACACTACCCCCTTAAAAGATAGTCTGACTAAATCGAGTATTGTGTTTTTGTTTTATTCATTCTTGCTAGATTCTTCCTACCTACCCTTAAATGTGAAGGAGGTAATTCATGGGAGGACATTCAAATGACAACAGAACTACACTACACCACTCATTAAAAAATATTACAATTTAATCAGTTTTTTTTTGTTTGTTTAAATTTTAAAATGCCTAGTCACAAAAAATATTTTGAATGGTCCCGTAGCCTTTTGTATGGTCCCGTGACCAAAGTTTAGTATATGTTCTCGACATATCAGCGATATTTGACACTTTACCATAGGCTGAAAGTAAATTATCTCCCTTTAAATGAAATTTTAAATAAGTTTGTAAACGCTATCATTTTTTAAATAAAATCTCTTTATATAAAGAGATGTTATTGTATCTATAATTATAATAATAGTACTATCGATGAAACGATTGCGTATGTAGAAGAAAAGTTGACAATACAAAGTATAACACGTTATGGCAGAATGAGTATTTATTTAAATCCTACAAATAAATAAAAATGCAAATGAGCAAAATCGAGATTTGTTGGAGTGAGTTGGAGAAACCTATGTATACGGTATTTCAATATATTCCTATATCATTAGACTTAAATAATCCTAACGTGGGTTGATGTTAATAATATTGTTAGGATAGATGAAAACAGCTTTCACCTAATTTTATATATATATATATATATATATATATATATATATATATATATACATATGTGTGGGTGTGGAAGATGTATATACATATTTGAATAATTAATGAGACATATTACATATCTGATTTAATGATACATGCATATTATTCTCATTGCTTATCGGTTTTACGTTGTAATTAAAATGAAACTCTAAGCAAGATCTGTTTATCTAATCTGTGATATGATGACAGTTGAACACCAGAAAGATACATCATGGAGAATTGAAAGTCATCGTTTACAAGGAATGTTATCGGTATTTTTTTCGCTTTCTAATTTCGATTATGAAAGCTGTCGACAGAAATATATTTCTCTAAACTTAATAGATGTGATGCTATAATGAGTTGAAGACTGGACGTTTTTATTCATTTGGAGTCAACGTTCTGCTGTTCTATGTTGAGCTTCGCTGTTGTAATTACATTCTGATATTCGAAAATCAATTTAATGTATTTCTGTTATTAATGAACGCGATGTTCTCAGCCAAGATTATTTCAACGATTTGTTTTCTTTCATCCTTAATAAAGTTTGTATAAATGTCAGCTGTGAAATATAATAATACATATATCAGAACAATCAGGTTTATTTGAGTGTACGGGTTGATGTTGTAGAATAATTAATATTAGAAAATTGGGAGTTCAAGTAGTTAATGTATCTCTCCCCCCCCTATCTCTCTCTCACTCTATATATATATATATATATATATATATGCACACACACACACATACACACACACACATATATATATATATATATATATATATATATATATATATATAAATTATATAATTTATATATGTATATCAACAGAAAAACACTAAGTTATAGGAAGTTTTCACGTGCATGAAAAAACTAGAATGAAAATCGACGAGAAAAATATTTCTGCCATTTTATAATTAACGAAATATACTTATTTATAAAAAACGTTTACTCAGATGAATTAGAAATTATTCGTTTTGGGGGTTAGGGCCAAACGATGCTGAAATCAATTTCACTCTACGTAACTTAAATAGAAATTAATAGAAAATTATTATTTTTAGAAACGAAAACTAAATTTGATGTTTCTCATCATTTTATTCAAAACAATTGCAACGATTCTAACGCGTCTCTATTTTTTGTGTCCTCGCAAAGGCAAAGTTAGACACAATGCCGTTCTTTATGTAGCGTTATATATCTCCCGAAAAAAGAGCATTCGAGATAGTCCCAATCAAAAGAACTTCTCCTACTCTGACTGTGGATAAAAGGAATACCGAAAGTGTGGTGTCTGAACACATTATTCCTAGCCAAAAAACAACTTTTATTCAGGTTAATGAATCAAACTCATTGTTTATACAAGCCAATAAATTATATTTTTAACAAACAAGTATTTATCACAAGAACAAAAACATGCGATATCGATTGATTGTATCTGGTCTCATATTATGTTTGGTTATTGTTATCGAAAATTATTTCCGTATATTTTCTATTTTATTCTAACAGCACACTTTATGCTAATTCATCCCAAAAGATTAATTTTAGGCGATCAAAAGTAAACATCCTCAAAAGTCAGCTGTTGAAATAAATTTAACCAAAATTAAAATAAATGATTTACTTGTGTGTGTAACTTTATCGCAAACTGAATGGATACCGTATTTCAGAGTGTCTATCCATTGTTCTTCATGTTTTAAATAGATTTTGTCATTGATTGTTTATTTTATTTTAACACTATGTGGGTGTAGATGTGAAAGTATACGCTGATGTCAATTAAATATGTGATTAAGCGCCGAAGACATGCGTATATTTGCCACACGATCAACAAATGCATACAATGAAAGAACTAAACACTTTAAACACTCTGGCTGGACAGTTATATACAATTGCTGCTACGCTCGCTGCTGGACAGCATCGCATCATTGCATGATAGAGAATTAAGTTTATTACGACGATATTAAGTAAGTTCAGTAGTTAAACTACTATTTATGTTAAAATTAATTTTAAAACATATATTGAAAAAGAAACCTTTAAAAATATAATTGTATTTTACAATATTCAATCAAATTAGTAACTTTTAACATAATATATATATATATATATATATATATATATATATATATATATGTACACATATATATATATATATATATATATATATATATATATATATATATATATTTACATTTTTATCTTGTTTATTATTGCAGAAATAAAATGTAATTTATGGAAATAAAAATGAAAATAATAAAATGGCGTATATTCATGACTTAAATAAAGAAGATATCAAGAAAAAACCGTTAAATCAGAAAACAAAAAGAGAATATAAACAAATCAATGATGTCCAAAAAATATTGTAAATGTAAATGTGCATTTAATTTTAGAAAATATTAAAATAGAAAAATATAGAAAAATATTAATATCAAGACAAAATAGATGTTTTCTTTTAAATCGGAAAACAGAAAACTAG
Source organism: Sepiola atlantica (assembly GCA_963556195.1). Lineage (NCBI taxonomy): Eukaryota > Metazoa > Mollusca > Cephalopoda > Sepiida > Sepiolidae > Sepiola > Sepiola atlantica. The sequence continues at coordinate 49,614,097 of OY744539.1, read as the reverse complement.
AATATAAACAACCAATAATGTAAAAAAATAATTTAGATTTAAATTTGTATTTAATTTTATAAGATATTAAAATATGAAAATAAAGAAAAGTAGTAATATCAAGACAAAATAAATGTTTTCTTTAAATCAGAAACAAAAAAGTGGAATATGAACAAATCAATAATGTGAGAAAATTTAATTTTCATTTAAATTTGTATTTAATTCAAGAAAATAAAAATATAAAAATAGAAGAAAAATAGCAATATAAATTACAGAATAAAGAAATCAAGAAGAATACAATAAAAAACAAGTAATATAAAAGCAAATTCAGAGAAAATGAAAAAGAGTAATACAAACAGAATACAAACAACACATATACAATTACAAAAAAATCAGAAAAATACAATCGAACAAATTGAGAATTTAAATAAATGTTTTTTAATACATAAGAAAACTATATAAGCATGAGATATTTCAAAAGTATCGTGAGAATTTAATTAAGAATCAAATAAATGAATACAATTATGAAAAAATGTGCAAAATTACGTTGTCCTCATATGAGGGCAAAAATAAAATTGAAAATAATTAATAACATGATACAAAAAGTTTTTTTTAAATTTCATGATGTATAAAAATGTTGCATTTTATGATAAATGTGTTATTTATAATATTAATAAATAGTGTTTTATTGTGAAAACACGCATTATTTTAATACGCGTATTGCTGAAATAATTCAGAAGATTACACCAGATTAAACAGTTTGGAAATTTGCAAAATTATGAAGAAAATAAAAGAGTTTACAAGTACTAATAGTGACTATTTATGATGCATAAGAACATCTGATTGCAGTAATGTACTTAACTTATATGAAAGGAAACAACAAACAGTGCCATACTCGGAATGTGTGTAACTTATCAATTAATTGTTAAGGTGCAGATGAAGTAGCAAAAAAGTTACTACCTATATTGCACATGTATGAAGAAGTGTTCATTCAAAGAGCAACGTGTTTTATAATCTGAAAAACTACAGCATCAAACATATAAAGGAATATATAAAGATAAGCTATCTATGAAAAAACGAATTACAACACAGTAGACTATTCCAATAGAAAACACTATAAATAATGGGAAGAATCCTTCTAAAATAGTCAATTATTTTCAAATTAGTGTTCATTTATTATCAATTGAAATAATTGGTCAAATTGTTAGCTGTATTTTATGCACTTCTTTCGATGGAATACATGATCGAAAATAATGTGTCATGTACTGGAAAACTCAACTAAATCTGCTGAATATAATGTAAGTTATTTATCTAAGTCAAATCAAATGACATTGGATAAGTTGAAGAAAGATATCAAATAATAATCAAGGATTAGAAAAAAACATGCCAATGGTTATAGACGCTATGAGTGAATCAAAAATCCAAAACATTTTTTCAGTAGAAAAACATATGATGTTCATCTAATAGATGAAGGCTTGACCCACCTACTTTTTGAACTCACTTTCTAACGTACTGAATAGTTTAGGGTATTACTGCATTCAGAGAACATTTCGATCATAGATTGTAGCGATACGTAATACAGTGAATTTGGTAAAAAACACATTAGATTCACATTCTTTTTTGAACATTGAGTTTCACCAAAGAAGAGTTACACATAAAAATCATTGGTGAAAAAAATCTACTCATAACAAAACGGAATAGAAAGGATTAAATAATTCATAAAACAAAAGCTAACTTACCATGTTTAAAGCCAAATCCTAATTTTTGAAATTTTGTAACTAGATTTCAAATTAATTCATGCTAATAACTTGTAGAATACAGGGAAAAGGCAAGACATGTTGGCAAAATGTGCAAATTTACGTTGTCCAAATATAAAGGCAAATGTTTATTCTATAGCAGAATGCTGGTAATCACGACTGAATAGTAAATACATAAAAAGTTATACCAATTAGAAAAGAGTTCACGTGAGAAACAAGTGAATGAGTATAACTCTCTATTATAGTTGATATCGCACTCAAATTCTGACTGCTGATATATAAGAGAGGATAGCATGATTTTGAATAGATATGTAACAAGTAGCTCATTAAAAATGAAAAAAAACCTAAAGGTGTTTGCGAAATTTTAACTAATTAAAACATATTGGAGCATATGAATGTGCAGATAAATTGGCCTACTTTTTATTTATCTCATCTGAGCAGGTCATTTTGGTCGGAGCTTATATTGCCAGTAAAAGCGAACATATATTTAAATCAAAACAATAGTTGGACAAATGTCATGAAATGTCTGCACATTTCATTAAAGTATTGTAGAAAATTATTATCCGACTTGATCATTACTTTTGGGAAATAAATATTTCCGAATTATATGACGTGGTAAATATCAAAAAGCATTTACTAAACATATTGGGGAAGACAGAGCGCATATAATCAAAATGAATCATGCAAAAAGTTGTTTTTAAACATTTATATTTGGTGTTGGATGGAAAAATAAAAGGTATGTGATTGACTCAATATTTGATAATCTTATTCGAATATTATCATGTGAGTGCCCTTCAAATATAAGGCATTACATTACATAGGACTCTCAGCAGTTTTGGTTCATAAAGAATTAAAAAAAAATATTGTGCATATTTAGAAAACGGTTAGATGATGCTAGCGTGTTAATTATTGATAACATTAGTATCGTAGATGTTTTAATTTTCGACATATTCACAAAATATTTAATGACATTTTAGGTGATAATTTATAAACTTTAGAGAGTACATTATCTGAAAAGAGAAACTTGGCATGTGTGGCCTTTCATTATGTAGTTATTTTAATTATGATATTTTATAGATATTAATATTGTAATATTAAATGTGTTTTTTTATTGCAGCATGTTAAGTTAATCGTTTACTTCAAATGTAATTACGTGTTCTATACATTTGTAAGTAGTATAACTTGTCACGTACTTTACCAGGTTTATAATTTTAAGAATGTATTTTTCACGATTGAATTTATATATATATATATATATATATATATATATATATATATATATATATATATATATATATATGAGAATACGAAAACATCCTCATCAGTTAGAAGAATCTCGGGCTAGATAATATCGCCAAAGAAAATATGACATTAAACTTTATTTTATTTTTATCATGTTGAACTTACAGGCATAAAAAAGAAATTGTTCAATCAAAAAGTCTTACGATTAGATAAATAATGTTTAATTTTAAAATGTGTTGATATAAAAATATTAAATATAATTTAATAATTCTTATTGATAAGTTCTTAATTATTTTCACTACGTTTTTCTTTAGAGGATAGTGTTCGTTGAGCTTTTTTTATATACATTTGAATATGCATCCAAGCTTTTTAAATTTAAGTATTGAACTTTTTCAAAGTAAACCTATTGCTTATATCATCCCAACTTTAGGTATGCACTGTTTTGCTCATTTTCTAACCGTTTTCTGAATGATTCGTTGAATAAATTCTTCTTTTTGCTGTTATTCAGTTTTCACTTCCGAACAAACTCTAACAACGGAATAACCATGTAGCAAGTTATTTTTAATGAAGCTCTTACTGTATAGAGAAACATGTGTAAAGTTTATTTTTCTTCGGAATTGATATTAAATCAAAGCATGATATAAATTGTATGTGTGCTTCAATTGATTCATTCGTATAAATATTTATATACAAATAAATATGTTTCGATATATATATATATATATATATATATATATATATATATATATATATATTATTAGTTTGATCGCTTTGTTTTCATATCTACTTAAAGCCGAAACAATATCATTAGTTTTGATCCTTCTCTTTTATGTGTACGTATCAGCTCCTCTTCTACCAATTCCAAAACTTTCCTACACATTACGCGTCTTTCACATTTACATACCAATTTGTTTTAAAGGTTCTAATAAATTAACATTCGCAAATATACACTCATGATATCTACTTATAAGCTGCTTTATATACCTATTCCAAAGTTTTCCTACAAAGTACGCGTCTTTCTAAATTACATACTTAATTCGTTTTAAAACTTCTAATAAATTAATATTCGCAAATATATACTCGTGATGTTTATTTTCAGATTTCCATATGTATTTAAAATTGTTTTCATCAAAGATAATCTTAATTAAAGTTATAAATGACAATTAATTAAAACCATTGTTTGTTTTTAATCTATATAATCTAGTTACGTAATGCAATTAGATTGTAATGGAATATGATGGAACAGCAAGCGGCCATTCCAACTTTTGGTTACCACCCTCTTATTATTCATACGCATAGAAGAAAGTTCCATTTCAAGAATGAGAGAGAGAAAGAGAGAGAGAAAAAAGAGATATAAAAAGAGAGAAAAAGTATATATTTGCTAATATATATATATATATATATATATATATATGTATATATATATATATATATGTATATATATATATATATATATATATATATATATATATATGGGGGTGGGGTGCGACCGTCTGAGATCATCATCTCTACACTGATAAGAGTGAAAGCTTGAAACGCTGGCGTATTATTTAATTAAAATTGATATCGATATATATACATATATATATATATATATATATATATAGAGAGAGAGAGAGAGAGAGAGAGAGAGAGAACGAGAGAGAGAAAACGAGGGAGAGAGAAAACGAGAGAGGGAGAGATAGATGAATTCATCAAGAATAATGGCCATATCATAATATATATTATCAGTGTTAATGGAATTTTGTTCTGGGCATAAATACCCGTTTACCTCAATCGGCAGATTAATTGAAGTAATATTAATAAAAGAAACTGTGTTGGATGCACGTGGATTTCTGGAAAGCGTTTAATTTATGAACACAAAAAAAATGTCAGCATCGATATATGTGCCCGATGAGAGACGCCAATATATGTTAAGCTTTTAATAAATAGTTTCGCAAAAGCGCAGGTGTAATGTCATAATCTAAAAGAGAAATGCGGGTTTTCCCGTTTTTTTCTTTTTATATATTTCTCTTTATATTGTAGTATTAATTAAATACAGGTAAGTCGTAACAATCGGCGATTAACATGGAACACCATTTAAAACCTATTTGTAAGCGTACGTGTCTTTTTTTTCGAGTCAGAACTTGACAAGTGTGTATGTTATATATATATATATATATATATATATATATATATATATATAGCGGAAACTGTGTCCCGCGTTTCTTGTAGCATCACTGTGTGGGAATGGGGAAGGGTTAACTTTTTTGTACTTTTTAAGAAATATGTATTCAGAAATTTGCAGACATGACGTTTTCTCTATGATTATAAAAATAAACTGAATTCTTCAATCGAAAAGTTATGGTTTTCATACTAATTAACCCACTACCTATGCAAATTGCTTACTAACCAGATACATATATGTTTAGAGTTTTCAAACTGCCAAGGAGAGATAATTCAATTGACAACTAAAACACACTATTTACTCAAATCGACTACCAGTCAAAGTCATCTATTTGTATAGACTACAAAAAGCCAATCTGCAAAAAATGAGATAACACAATTGACAACTGCTAGTTTTATATCACTAAACATATTTGTCAGCAATGCAAAGCATCACAGTAGCTTATACCACACGCTCCCATAACCATCAACGATCATTTTACATCGTATAAACCCGTGCCTAAATCTCTGTTGCGTGTGCATTGCAACGGCCTAACTTTCATTACCATCATGTCCGAGGCTTACATATCAATCGTTTACATGGAAAAACATGCCTTTAATCTGATAGATGCCGCGGCATCCCTTTCACGCTCAAGTTGTTAAACGATTCAACTCTAGTAATGTTTCTACTTCCTCATTGCGGCGTACATCGTAGATTTCACCTAAATGTTTCGTCTTATTTGGATTATAGCTTGCCCTTGCTTTTCGATTACTGGGAATGCATCTCTTGAGTGGCTCGATTCACTGTCTACTCTCTCTGTCCTAGGTCGGTGGCATGTTGTACCATAATGTGGCTTATTCAGGTGATATCCCTCCTTTTTCAGCTATCGATGTCACTGTTCGATGATGTCGCTCCAATATTCCATCCCCCCCCCCCCCGGTGTATAGGCTACCTCGTAATATCTTCTCATCTTCAATCGTTTAGCATCGTATGTAGATGTTCTAAACAGAATACGGTTCCATTTTCTATCATCAGTTCTATTAGTTGACCTCGATACTTGACCTCTATTACTTGACCCCGTACAAGCATTACTTCTCCAATTTCGCTGTAACTGCAGCTACGCCTCCGTATGCAACTCTCTCAATACTGCTACTCTGTCAGATCCACAGTCAATTATTGCAAGTATGCGATAACTACGATAGTGTGTATTATCAATAACTAATCTTGTTCCCAAATTGTTTGTAGTCCCAAATTCACCAGGATTTAGCATGTCCGGGGCAGGGTCGTTTGATTAATATCGAACGCAGTTTCCAACCAGCTTAAGAGCTTCATCCCGTGTTATATGTTGATCAACTTTTTGCGCCAAATTTAATGTTCTATCAATTTTCATGAGGTACATACCATGCAACTCTTTTAGTTATCCGGTTCGTAGACCGCATACCGGGACCTCTTTTTTTCTCAACTTGCTACCGTGTTTTATTCGTGTGAGCGAATCTGCTTTGTTCCTCCTTGAAGGCACAAATGCTACCTTTATTCGGAATCTACATACGTATATTAACTCTCCAAGTATTCCTAATCATCGTTTTACAATCTGCAACACCGTTTGTTCGTATTCTTCCGCTCTTCTTCACTGCAGAGTTAACTCAACCGACTTCCGTTGCTGAATCCGTCCTCATAGCTTTAGTCGATGGCATTCATAACGGCACGTCATTCAACAATGTCAATGTGATTATAGTCATCCTTTCTCTTAAGTTATTCTGCATCTTCCGACAGCAAACCACCAATCTCTATAACCACACCTGTATAAATACTACTTGCCTCACACCACATAACTCCTATTTATCAGCTATGTGACAAGTTCCACTAATAGATTCCTGTTTTCTATATCTGCTAGAATCTCCTGTATAATTTTGACGGTTTTGCCATTAACTATGCTCTCACAGTCTACTTCACTTGTTTTTTTTTTCAAATCACTATACGCCAAATTTAGCCTAGCAGCAACTGGATAATGCCCCAACAATTTGCCGCATATAGAGAACAACTGCCGTTTCCTCATTTTCTCTGTCATCTCCGGAAATTCGTTGCCCCTTTCTGAACATCAGCTCTCCTAACTTTTCTTTTCATCGATTTAAGACCCAGCGCCCCTCCGCCGTCCAAGGATTCGTGCGGCATTTCTGTTAGTCCAACGCCCTTAGGATGTTCCATTATTTCCTCTGTCGATACCTTTGTCACATCCACGATTATGTCATCAATGTACGAATCAGTGGCCTTTTTATATGATTTCCTTTCGCTATAACATATTTTCAGAACGGATGCATTAATCCTCGAGGCAACGTTAAGCCTAAATCCTTACTGTGTCAAACAGTAGGTTCTTCTTTAATAGTAGACCTGAAGTTACTGTCATAGTTCTTTTGTCACATGTACCTGAAAGAAAGCAGACTTAAAGTCCACAATCGTAGTTCCTCTTGCCAACCGCCTCCATTTTCTCATAGTTTCATCACACACATATATTATGTCACTCTTTGTATGCCATGCTACAAAAAGGTGACATTCCCGAATATCTAACGCTCACCTGACTCTCCAATTTGTGGTCTGTAACACTGTCATTAATGATAGGACACGTTTTCTATCACACTACTATGGTAAGATAATACCGTCCATTATCTATATTTCCCCATTCTTCTTAAACTCCTTTTATCACTCCTTAGAGAATTAGTGTAATAATTTACTTTGTTCTGCAATATTTCTATTTCACTGTCTATTTCTTTCCATCAAAATCTTCTTAACAATTTTTGCCCCTGATTTTGGTGACGTTAGGCTGATGGGCAGACACGGTACAGTGTATTTGTCAGAACTTTGCGTCACTTTGTTTATAGTCACCCTTCTCATTTTATTGATAGCATCCATTAACTCGTACCCTAGAATATGATCTCCCCTTGACGTGATCTCTTACATTGTATGTCCCTTCTATCAACAGCTTTCATAATACTACTCCTACGACATTCACTCACAAGGTTGAAGTTGGGTAAAATGTTGGTCCCACCGGAATCGGCAAGTGCGGTAATTAGAGTATCATTGCGAGTCTAGCCAATCTGTTGATAATATTGGCGTGAACGCCCACCGATTCTGCAGTTCACCTTAATCGTTTCAGAGTTTCATAGGCTTCGAAAATCCCTTCCGTTGACGCTTTCACTAATCTCATCTCTATCTGTTCCGCATCTAATTGATCTTCATTACTCTTCTAAAGGTAGAGGGCAAACGTATCTCCGTGCAGAGAAATATGAAATCAAACTAGCATGGTCTTGCACTTTTAATTATCTCTTCGACTAACCACTTTTTCCACTGAAAGGCGATATCAAATTATTGCTTAATCTAAAATTACCGGGCTCCAATGTTTCCTGCTCGGGCCGATATAGCTCGTAATCTGGTAATGGAATGTTATTACCTTTCACTCGGCGTCACGTCAACGAATAATCTTAATATCCACTGTTTACTGTCCGCTAATCACTATCTGCTGACCAAATATCAGCTGAGATATTCAATCTAAAAATCACAATTATCATATTTAGAAACTAACAACGTATATAAATTGCCTACCAACCAGATCCATCTATGTTAAAAGTCTCCATACCTCAATTGCAAAACTAACCTCCAACACTCATGCAAATTGACTACCAGTTAGAGACAGCTATGTTTACAGACTCTACACAGCCAATTTGGAAAGGGGAAATACCTAAATTCACATCTTGGTAAGTCGTGCCATCCTACTAAACAAATATTGTCACCAAGGCAAATATATATCAAGGTATCTTAAACCACACATTCCTTCAACCGTAAACACGTATTGCATATTCTTTAGTAATAGTATTCGTACACATAGCATCCAATGATTACATTTTCCATAAAATACACTACATTCGTACATTCGTAATTGTAAAATATTTTCAGTAAAACAATTAGCTAAACAACTACTATTTACATCTATAGGAAAGACATTACTCCAAGTTATAAACAGCAGTCCATTGGAGTAATGTCTTTCCTGATTATGCTTCTCAATTTGTATGACCTGGATGGACTGTATGGATTCAACAAAAAGTATGTTTTTGGGTTGATATGTTTGATGTTATGTATTTTTATGTATTTGTGTATATAATTTTATATATTTTCAAAGCGTCATTTTATTACCTGTAGTAGTATAACTGCGGTAATGGTCCTCTGAAGAGAAGAATTATCTTTGAAAACTCATGAGCTAAGGACTTAAGGATACTTTGCTTGAACTTTGAATTCTAATAAAATTGGTTTGACACCTTATTTTATTACTTTATTTTATACTATAATATTAATGCTCTATCCAGTATATTGAGCTTCAGTTTTTATCCGGATGTTTCCCTAATTATAAGATATTAGTTGACGCTTATATATTTTGTTTGATTGCTTCATATATATATATATATATATATATATATATATATATATATATATATATATATAGTTGCAGTGAAAATTTAGAAATCCTAAACAGCAACCTAAACCCTGAATCAAATAACAAAAAAACAACTAGAGTAAAGTCCTGTAAGTGCATAAATAAAAATGAATGCCCCTTGCAACAAAATTGTTTAATAACAAAAACTAACAAGCAACACTCTCAACTAAGGAAAACCCAGCTATAAAAAATACTACATATGTATTGCCGGTAATACTTTCAAAGAAAGATACACCGGCCATACATGTTCTTTCAACAACCCAAGCTACCAAAATAGAACTCACTTACAGGTTACCACTGGGAATTAACTTTTAAAAGTAATCACCAACTGTAATCTGGAACACTATCAGCAAAACTAGCACCTGTAGCCCCCTTAACTCACCACGTTATTTATGCATTGACGAAAAACTAGAAATAATTAAATTTACGGATGAGAGGAAAACTTTTAAACAAAAAACAGGAAACATCGATCTATTGTAGGCATAACATATCACATTTCCTTAGTAATTTGTACTCTTCCCCCTAACTAATACCATTAAAACAAAAAAAAACCTCAATATCCACCAACCCCCTTAAATTAACACTTATAAACATCTCCAAACCAGATAATTTTAACCCTTAATTACAAGTATAATATAATTACCCCCCTTTTTGGAATAAATATTATAATACCTTCAGGTGGAACATCTAGATATGTATGTGTAGGTATGTTTTGTGGATATATGTATATGAATGTGTGTGAAAATATGAAATTTGTAAGTATATGTATTTATATAAATATATGCACATGTGTGTATGTGTGTATGTGTATGTATGTATATGTATCAGTGTGTTCATATATATGTATGTGCATATGGATGCATGTATGAATATCTATGTATGCATATGCATATATGTATATATATATATATATATATATATATATAGATAGATATGTATGTGCGTGTATGCGTCTGTATGTGTATAGGTATTCCCCATATACTTAACATTGACCAGTAATACTTAATATTTAATTCACAAAATCTCACAAAAGTCAACCACATATTACCAAAATCATCTTTAAAATTATATATTGCTTTTATTACTCAAAATTACTGGCTCTCACAATGTTTAGTCCCCCCCCACCCATGGACCATAATTTATTTTTAACAAGTTTAACTAAAACACCTTACCGCCAATATTATCTTTAATTTTCTGACAAGTTTTAACCCCACCATTCTTAATACAATTAAAACTAATAATAAAATGTATTAATACAACTGCCACTAATTCATATATGACTTTTACTAAAAATAAAAGTAATTACCATTATGTTTTATTAATTCATTACTAAATATAACTTAGAATTAAAATACCTTTATTTATCCCTCAAAATAATTAAAAGTAAATGTTAATAGGTCAAAATATAATAGTAAAATTTATTAATACTGATGTCATAAATCTATATACGATTTTTACTAAAAATAATCACCACTATTAACTCATTTTCAAATATTATCTAAAATTAAATTTATTTATCACCAATAATAATGTAAACTAAATATTACTTGAAGTTTTTGTCGTGGAAATTTAGCCGTCTGCATTAAATAGGTCGAAACATCTCTATTTCCTTGACACGCGACAAAATCACACCTGCAAAATATCAGTCGTGTTTCATGACGTCAGGCTAGACACCCTAACCCTCTCCCGTGCACAACAACTCTTAAATGGCTATAGAACCCACCCCTAACACCCTTCTACCTCTCATTCTTTCTCTTCTCTTTCCCTTTCTTTTCCTTTCTCTCGCTCCCCTCCTGCCCCAGCTCAGCGTTGAATAAAAATAAAAATATGAATTATTGTAAATTAAACTTTTCTAACGGCCAATCTTTTTTTAAAAATTGGTCACATGTTTATTATTCCTTCTTTTTCTTTTTGCTTAACTCCATTCTTCCTGGAATTCACCGACCGGGTTGGATCACAAACAAAACTTTCTGCCTGATGAGACCTCAGCTCTTGATAGCTGTAGATCGATGACATCGACGTGCCAGTGTAGCAGACTTTGTACATGTTTAAATAAAAAGCATTCACAATACAGCTCTATATTTTTATTGCGTACTCTTATATGAACCCGGTTTGATTCCCTTTGGATTTCTACCCTATGGATTTACATATATATATATATATATATATATATATATATATATATATATATATTAATACACACACATATATATATTATATACATATATACATTATTATTATTATTATTATTATTATTATTATTATTATTATTATATAATTATTATTATCCATGTTTATGAATATAATTATCTATATTTTCTGCACTATTATCAAGATTATTATTATTATTATTATTATTATTATTAATTTTAATGTTTTTACTATTATTATCTTAATTATTATTGTTTGTAGCGGTAACACTGACAATGTAACCATTTTTATTATTATTATTGTCATCACTATTACTATAACAATAGTTCTCGTCATCTAGCTTTTAATACTATTGTTATTATTAGTATGGGTAGCAATGGTGCTTACAAAATGAACTTTCCCAAATGTATACCTACCAGCGACCATGCGCGATTTAAGTTCAATTTAAAAGGTACATTTGAACCGTTAGTCCACATAACATCGGGCGCCACTTCTAGAAGACCAGGAAGGATTATTACGGAAAAATAAGGTTAATACCTTTTATTTGTCTACAGCTCTGTCGAGACTTGGCATATCAAGTGAAATATTAGATAAAAAATCAAGATGAAGACAAAAAATGTATGATTTTTTATTTCAATAAAAATATATCTGCATCTAACACATGGTTTTGATGAAGGCATTTTGCCTATTTATGTTTATATATATATATATATATATATATATATATATATACGTTTATATATATATACGTTTATATATATATATATATATATATATATATATATATATATATATATATATATATATATATATATAAATCTGCGATCTAAAATTATATAGTTTTTATTTCACTAGTTTGCACTTAACATTCTTAAATTAAAACCTTTTCAAATAGTTTTTATTACTACTACTAATAATAATGATATATGTATCTCGCAGATCAAGTTTCTCTCTACTCAGCGTTTCTGGTATTTCTTTACTTCTCGCATATAAGCATAACTTTACGAACATATATCTCAAATAAAAAGCCACGTAGAGCGAGGTAAGACAAACTGAGTGTATTTAGACTTGTTAAGCCATAACAAAAGCGTATCAGAATTAATTGTTTTTATATCACTAAAGCATACATCTTAAATAATGCACACTTTTATTATCTCTTAAAATACAGATGATTCATTGATGATTAATATTCGATTAATTAACGAGACCCGTTTTAAGATAAAACTTATTACATGTGAAACTGTTCATACTGAATACTGATCTATGGAGGTAATTATAAATGTCCTTTTAATATCTATGTAACAACATTATCATTACATAGATTCACACAGGTTTCAATACACCTGTTATGTATTATTGTCTGTTGAAGAAGACGTTTAGTTAACTAGATATGTTCACCTTGTTTGTAAATATGCAAAATTAAGCGTATCAATCATGTAGTTATCCGAATATCCAGATATCGATTATGCCCCATTTAATTACAATGTAACTGTATTAGGCACGCTACAGTAGTTATGCACAACATAGCAGATGTGTTTCGCTACCAAACTAGTACATGATCAGTACACAAGCAAAAGCAAAGTATCATTATTTTTCTGTAATACGGATCACCAAATCAAATATATCAGTTTTTAGGAGATGACGTTCAAGTAATCTATTTAGTGGTCATAATAAAAATAATACTAAGTTTGTTTTTATGTTAATACAAAAACAAATTAGTATTATTTTTTAGAACAATATTAAAAAAAAAACTGTTACAACATCCAACAGTAATCATTTACTGGGAAGAAGGAATTATTTAATTTTAGTTCGAACGTGATAGTATTACGATTAAAACAATAATTTCTGGTTAGCCCCGTAACCAGTTTAGGGGTAGACTTTTTTTTCAGTCAGCCTTGTAACCCCTTCTCTCCATATTTTGCATTCAAGGGTTTTGTTTACCAGGGTACACATACTGGTAGCTGAGTCGCTTTTAGGCTTGGTTTATCTTGAAGTTATTTTACATTTATCTCCCTTTGTGTTATAATGCCGTCTACAAATCCACACATCAAACACCTTACTTTCCTTATGTTAAGTCTTTTCTCTTTGGAAAATCTCCGCTCACATCCTTGAACTTTGTGAAATTAATCTACATGAGAGCGAGTATTTGCCTCTTGTTAGCTTACACTCTTCCAGAAATTTGCATGTTTTTTCTCTTTTTCTTCGCAAAAATCTCCCCATTGCATTTGCATTGAATGTTATGGGTGTCCTGTTATATGGCTGAAGTTGCCTTTGCTGCACTCAACTTCCTATTTAATCTCCTTGGACCGTTCCTGTTCTGAGAATCACTCCTTTTTGTTGATGCTATATCTAGCATTGGATATGTGCGCGCGTGTTTTTCATACTTGTAGACACTATATCGTAATGTTATCAGCGAATATCCTTATGTCACACTCAATTTCACAAGGGAGGTCGTTTATGAAAATCAGAAACAATAAAGGTCCAATGATCGATTACTGGTATACACAAGTATTTATGTCATGTCTCTGGGATGTACGGTCATCGATGATAACCTGTATCTGTTTTAGGGGTATGAAAGTTCGAATTATATTAAGTATACATCCAAAAATACCATATAGATTACGTTTGATGAACGAAACAACGTAAGAGAAATTGTGCATTCTGTTCGCATATTTTATAATCAATGTTTTTTACACAAATATACCCAAACATTTAGCCGCCCCCCAAAAATAAAACTGTGAAAACATTTTATCTCAGGATCGCTGTGGAAGCGCAGATACGATCCGACGTCATTATTGGTCCCAGAAAATACCGTAAACATTCGATCTGAAAAAAGCCAAAACACAATTGCTTTAAAAATAGTTTATAAGTTAGAGTCCCTATTTTCTTTTCAACATTGCAAAAGCTTCCTTGTAATTAGAGTGACGGTTAACGTGGAACAAAAACATTTGTTTTGAATTAGCCTTAAAATATTTGATTTCAGTCTGCTAGATTATTTAGAGTGAAATGTATTTCGGCATTTCTACTTAGCAACTCATTCTACTAAAACCATTGGTTTATAAAACATAGAAAAAACATAAAAACAACAACTCGGCTCTCAAAAATAAAGTCTCTTCTTTGTGGTATATTTACCCGATTACGCATAAGCCTAAACAGATCTTGCTGAAATACTAGCCGTGATTGTAAAAATTACGGTCGCTATTCTGTTTTCTTATTATTTTTGCTATGAAATAAAAAATCTTGATTAGTAAGAGTCCTTATTAATTTCATAAACAAGAGATCAAAAGCTACCTCTTAAAAGGGTCGATCTCGACTGTTCGTAAAGGCTGCTTTACCGGAAAAATGTTAGATTATTGGCAAACGAACCAAATGAATGAATATTCTCAGAAAACGCACATCCAGAATTGGCCTATGCAGTTGGAGAACGGATAAGCATATAACAGTTTTGATTTGAAACTTCTAATTTCTCATGGAATAGGGGAAACATTGACTTCACATTTGTATATTCAGTTAGTGATACTTTAAAAGTATAATCATTTTTATCAACTAATGCATTTCTAAAAGAAGTATTCTGCAAAATTTAAGAGTATTATGTTTGAACAAAAATACTATTATTACCATTATTATTTTGTTATTATTTGTAGTGGTTGTAAGATTATTATTATTTCATTATTATTATCTGAATAAAGTAATGCTAAATTTATCACTCCCTAATTTCCATCAAAACAGGTTAGTGTTATTTTAATCAATAATACAACATAGTATTATTTAATACGATCGAAATATATATATATATATATATATATATATATATATATATATATATATATATATATATATATATGTAGTAGTTAACACCCTTAAACACAAATTACGAATGATTAGTAAATATCTATTTTGTAACCAGCTTATAATAAAACAATGATTGGTGTTAGTGATTTAACATTATATTGTACCTGTTTCGTCGATATTAGCAGTCATAATTTAAAGTTGGTTTATTAAAAGAAGGATGAATTCATTTATTTTCAAAGAACGTCAATGTCATGTAAATAAACCTTATTTACTTTATCGAAACATATATATATATATATATATATATATATATATATATATATATATGCATCGACGCGTCGAGATGTATGCAACCCACCTCACGCTCATGTCCCTTTCTTCCCCGCTATCTCCCTCTCTCTCTCTATCTCTCTCTTTTTCTCTCTCTTTTTCTCTATGTCGTTCGCGACGTCGAAGCCGAATTTTCGCATAATCACTCAAGAGAATTGAAATCAATGTTTTATCCATTTTTTTCCCATTTATAAAAGTAAATAGATTTGTATCGAAATTTAAAAATATTAATATTTATCTATTTCATGAATAACTGCGCAAGTTTTCGTCCCGTTTTTATAAGACACTGATGGATTATTTTGTTTAAACTAAGGCATGAAGCCATGATCGTTCTTTTGGAAAAAGAGGGACGTGGGAGACAGCCATACAATTTAAAACAACATATTTTCGTTTGTGGGGTCGATAGTCATGCCTTTTGTCGAAAATATCTGAACTTACTCTACGCTTGAACTTACATTAACACATGCATTCACTCTATGAGTTGATATTTACTGACTTTGCGAAGCGATTGCGAGCTGGACCCATTTTTTGCTATTGGAGATAAATCATGGGAGTTAATTTTATTTTTGGTGCGTTTACTTTTTAAGCGATTAGGTGTACGTGCACGACCTAGCCGGTCAGGCTTAGCGTTGCTGCTATAATAAGTTTGAATTACGCTTAAAAATAGAAGCTAATTGTTTAAGTTGATAGATAATATTGCTGAGGGTGGTAATCTACAAATTTAACAAAGTTTGTAGTTAATTTGTAAATTACAAAAAAAACTAAATTCGTATTGAAACATCGTCATTAAGTTTTTATTTTATTTTTATGTTTTTAATAATACAAGCGAAAAACACAAATTTACTATTTAAAATTACTCAGAAAAAAAAAAATATATATATATATATATATATATATATATATATTATTTGACCAATTGACGTTTCGCTTTTGGCGATTGTAAAGAATAACCAACAGAAAAAAGTGGCGAAAAAATAAATACTCAAAAATAACCTTTTACCAGACAATAAACTTATTTTACTACCTACGGTCCTTTTTTTGGGGTTTTTAAAGTAATTTAAAGCGTGTTTTATTTCAATTAAAAAGTTCGGTCAAATATATTAAATTAGACTGAAAAAATAGGTGCCAGTCGATTGACAATCGTCAACGAAGTCTGATTATTTGTAGGTACTTTTCTCCTTTTTAATCGTTAGGGGCACGTATCTCTTAACTATTTGTTAGTTTGTTATTACCCCAAAAGTAGAAATCTCATTAAACAAACTTGGGGATGTTCGCTTATGCAATCTTGAAAATGGGACTCGAATTGGGACGAATTATAAAAATGCAATAACAACGCTATAAAATACTTTCACACACAAAAAATATGGTTTTAGGAATAAAAATAACTTTATTGCTTTTGGTAGCAGTTATTTGTTAAGTATTTGTTTGTTTTTTCTGACCCCTTTTTCTGTCGGTTATTCTTGACAATCGCCCCGATTGTATCATTTATTCTTTTCATTATGGAGAATATATGTGTATGCTTATACACAGTCAGATTAAAACATTAGAATATTTCAAATAACACCATTCCATTCATCTTTTTGTTGTTTTCGTTCCAATTACAAAAATGTTAAAATAACAGTGTTACTCTGCAAATTGCGGGCAGTTTACTCCTAGTTAATAATAGTATGCACATAATTAGAATGTAATACGTTTTTGTACAAACGGCTTAAATAAAAAAAAATATTTAAAACTGTTTATTAAAGTATATTGAAATATATAATTTTTCTTGAAATATCTCAAAGGTAATTAATAAACCAAAGTGCCAATTCAGTGTATTGATGAAAAATATTACTTTCTATGTAATAGAAATTATTTCCGCCCAAATAGCTTTTTTTCAAAGGAAATGTATTATCTCCAACGATGTTTTATATTTCCTTTGTGGAGTCAATTTCTATATTGCTCTTTTTTTAATTAGCTTATGTTACGCTATGTCACAGGAATGAATGCAGCTTACCTTGCCATCTGCAACCACTCAACCCGCAATACATACCAGTCAATAGGCAGCATGTATCATCAGGAGAGAATGTGTTATCGTTTTAGAGCCGACTTTTAGAAGAAATAACTCCGTACCGCCTACTCACTGATGTGAGTTTCAATCAATCTGATTTGGGTAGTCAAATGTGTTCACTCCAACCAACTCACGTCAGTTCTCTTTAACACAATTCAATGAGTGACTTTATCCAGTGTTTATTAAACTATCTTTATGGCATGATGGACACAACAGCGTTTTTGTTAAATCCAGAATTTGAACATCCTTAATTTTCTTCAAATAAATACTCGGCTTCAAACTTAAAGTGGGAAATGGTTTGGTTTTTACCCGGCATTTTTTCACATAGTAAATAGGTTATCATAGAGCGCATTCGTTTAATCGTTACAGCATCGATGTTCTCGTCGTAGGGGACCTTTACTTCAATCATATCATAAATACTTTTTCAGTACACCAGATGACAATGGCAGGTCTCTTTTATAAGTAGCTGTCCCATTCGGCAAATCTGTTGCTATCTTCCAAGTCCATCTCTGCCGTAATCGTTAATAATCTACTTGTATTACTCAGGAAAATCTGCTGACCGTGTCTAACGAACTTACCGTTTGCTCTATGTTGTCTTACTGTGGTCTTTATATCTTTCAATTGCCTCGTAAATGTATCGCCGACAATATTTAACACCTCGTAATACGTCCATGTATATCTATCAAAAGCCAATGTCCAATAGAATAAGATGTATTTTACAGTTCAAAATTCTTCACACCAACTGTATCATCATCTTATAATTCCACCACTACTGATGCCTAGAAGACGATGTAAAAATCATAAGTAGTACGCACACAAAGGAACACGATGAGATGTTCTCTATTTTCAACTTTCGTTTGATTATTTCTTCATATTTAGTCAGTTTACCTTGTTGAATACATTGTATTAAATGAAGCTACATTCTCTGGGCATCGCTTTATTTAATGATATCATTGGTTGCTGCACGGCGATGCAGTATGTTCTATGGAAGAGATCATGTTGCCACCTTCCTTTTTCGCTTCTCACTTCAAAGCAGTCTTTATAGCCTCTGATATTGGTAACATTATAATAGTCCGCACTTCCTCTGATGTGTTCACGCTTATTATCACGATGAATAATTACCCAAGGATCCTTTTTTTCGATAAAATACTTAGCTGTTAATAATTCGTTGTAATCAAAACCATTACCTTATAAAACGCACACTTCTATTTCATGATTTCGACTCCGCTCATCGCTACCTAATTCATCAACAAGTGCTAAAGAATAAGCGGTAAAAGGCCAAACTGCAGACACAATACCTTGTCTAGCGTTATTGACTCTCCAATCGTTTATGAATTTGAAGTCCGAGCTCCTATAAATACTTTTTTAATCGACTGCCCTACACTGTGAGTATATGTTCACAGGAAACCGGGAACTTCACTAAGATTCTACAACATTTGAGAATGTCAAGCTTCGAGTTTTTTTGCCTCAAATGTTATTCTTAACCAGGATATTAACTCGTTTAGTATCAAGCGTTGTTCTCTTTTTAGCAGGACCACACCCATCATAAATGGTTTCATTTGGTGATTTAATTTCTCCATTACAGCGATAACCTAAGCAACCGAAATGACACATCACACTGCGTTTCCAATTTTAAGACGGTTCAAGTCTGTATCAACGTTATTTATTGTAAATCTCATACTGAACCCATAACAGAAACGTTCCATAAGTTTCTTTATCTGATGTGGAATATGGAAAAATTTAATAGAGTTCATGATGATTGCATTAGTTAATGAGCCCTACTAATTCGCCAATGCAAATCATACAACCATTAGATAATTTTTGTTGTTCTTTGCGTGTTTTTTATATCGGCTATATGTTCAATACATGTTCAATACATGTTCAATACATGTTCAATATATGTTCAATACATCCAGTAATAACAGGTACGCCTTCATTTTGTACACCTTCATCTATGTAATTGTTACTTTGCAGAAAAGCAAACGTTTGTTTGGCAAGTTTACTTATGTTTAATTTACAATCGACATTCACCCTTTGAAGTTGCCTAGATTACATGAAAAGTTTTGAATCTGACCAGTTACGAAGGTATATTCTATCCGCTTTATACCAATTCTGAACCAATATGCCTTTTTGAATAGCGCTGTCAGCAACCAAAGTAGTAAATGACGTAAGGTTAAAACATTGTTATACTTTATAAGATACCTTATCGCCACAAAAGCGTTTGTGGCCTTCCGCGCGAATCTTTAAGTTTCACTCTTGTTGATCTCATCAACTAGTGCCCTGGTTTACTCGTCTGATTTAGGCCGATCATTAGCTACTGACAAATGTTTGCGTCTTTGATATGACGGGCACGTTCATATGTTGTGCATGTCAGCGTACTACTACGTGCTTCTATGAAAAGCTTCTTTTTAAAATAATCAGGATTCTTAAGAAACATTTGCCTATAATTTTATTTTTTCATTCTGTCAGCTTGATTGTTCTCTGAGCTTGTCGACACCTTTTTCGGATATTCAAAAAGCACCTACACATTTTTGATTTCCCTGCAGTCATACCGGCCCTCCAGCATTTTCTAAGTCCCTTCTTTCTCCTTTGTAATTCTTCCATCATTTGCATACTTTAGAATAGTCTGGTTTCTTGTTTCTTGTTTTAAACTACACCAAACAGCTGCATTCATGTTACGTAGATGATGACTGCTAACTTTTTCAGCTTTTCATTCTGCTAGTTTTATAGCAAGAATTTGTAAACATTCTTATCAGTTGCTGCGAGCCATATAACCCTTGAGTTTCCTTGCATGAGATGCTATTATATTAGATGACACCACATAAAAGAATGTCAGGATTTAGCCTCTAATAGTGCTTTTGTTTTCAAGGTGTTTTGCTGTGTGTTTTACGTCTTTCTTCTCACACAATTGCAATGATGTAATACGCACTTTTGATTGCACCAAATCATCTCGGAACTGTTTTTTAATTCAAATTTTCATTGCGTCCATATATGTATCAGTTGTCGAAATTATTTATATTTATCTAAAAATGTAATAACCGTATTACCATTAATATTTACGAATGCCTTTCCATCTTCTGATAGTCTATATGTTTGACCTACTTTGTTCCTTTACTTATCCAGATTATCATACTGTAATATTTTATTTTATGAATTTAAAATAATATCTGTAAATCAAGATATATATATATATATATATATATATATATATATATATCACTCATCAAATACTGGTTCCAGCAGCAGTTCACCGACCAACAGGGCGAACTATTGCATCCATTTGAGGACACCCTAAGGCCACTCCAGACCCTATAACAGAAGAGAAAGTAAAAACTGCAGTCACTGCACTTCAAAATGGCTGTGCCACCGGTCCAGATGGTGTGAACAACGAGCTGTTTAAGCACACAAAGAACATTGCTTCTCGCCCATTGGCTAAAACCATCAACTCCTCTTAGGAACACCACATAGAGACACTAAGAGAAGGCACACTTATCACCTTACCCAAGCCAAAATAGCCCAATGCTGAGCATAAGAAATATCCTGTTTATCATTACTCTGTGCCTCATCGGAGACAAAATCGACTGCTTCACGGGACCCTACCTAAGTGGTTTCAAAAGAGGCAGAAGCTGCGCAGACATTGTATAGGCACAAACTATGCTGCCCTCAGTAGTGATGACAAAGACATGGGACTTTCACAAGATGGCCATTGATATGTCGCGAGTATTCGATACTATCAAGCGGCAACGTATCCTAGATGTCTTACTGCAAGAAGGCTGCAATGAAAACGAACTACGACTTGTAAGATCTCTGTTAGCAGGGAAAAAGCTAAGAGTCATTTGAGACTACCATAGGCTCCCCCAGGGCGACGACCTCTCACCGGTGCTCTACACCTGCTACCTCGCTGCAGCACTATCATCCGCCCGAAAAAGCTCTAACAGGCCCAACCAACTAGTCTCCAGCCTGGGTCTGCAATTAGAAATGGAATATGCAGACGACGTTGATTTTCTGCACGTAAGAAAAGAAGCCTCTGGATCAGATCCAGCCAATAGCAGCAGAGAAACTGAAAACGGACACTCTTTTCATGAACGAGTTTAGCCATGTATACCTTGCAGAAGCCACAGAGTTGGACCCACAAGGCAAGACCCTCCGCGGCAATGAGAGCTGGCGCAAGAACAAGATCCTGGGCCCCGTACTGTGCAGCACTACAGACGTCAAAGCCCGCTGTATACATTGCAATGTAGCGTTTCATTAATTGCATAAACTCTGGAGCCGACGAACCAAGATTCCGTTGAAGACTAAGCTCCGTCTCTATAACGCGTAATGCGTGTTCATCATGCTCTACCATAGCAACAACTGGGCAATAACAAAAGCCATGCTTGACAAGCTGGATGCGTGTCACCGCAGACACCTCCGTTCCATCACAGGTCACTGCTGGCCGAAAAAACTATACGAGCTGTGCAACGAAAACCCCCTCTCCACAAAGGTCGCTGAACAAAGATGGTCTATGATTGGCCATGCCCTACGAATTGACCCTGACACTCCCGCACAGAGGGCACTAGACGTTGCCGTTACTGACTTGCAAGCCTACCAACCGCGACTAAAACGGCACTGCACAAATCTGCTTAGCACACTAGGTGCTGACCTCAAGCAGGCAGGACTATGAACATCACGTACAGCGAAACAACTTCATTGCCTACGACAACTTGCGCATGACAAGGCCAGATGGCCTGGGAATAGCATGGATAACTGATTGCAGCTACAGGATGTAATTTGACTACCGTAGCCGTAGAACACAGTTGTAATAATAAATATATATATATATATATATATATATATATATATATATATATTTCGATTTAGAGATAGTCTCTAGGAGAAGATTTCTGTGAAAACTTATTAGTTAAGGATGTATGGTCAGTCTTTGTTATTGAACTTTAATAAGATGTGATTAATTTCTCATTTTATTATGTCATTCAATTAATATTATTGCTCTATAAACTATATTGAGCTTTGTTTTAATCCTGATAGTCTACTTGTTAAAGATATTATTTATATCTTTAAAGCATTGTCTCATTCTCTCTCTCTCTCTCTCTCTCTCTCTCTCTCTCTCTATATATATATATATATATATATATATATATATGTGGGTGTGTGTGTGTGTGTGTGTCTGAATGTGTGTGATTATGAACTTCAATAAAGCAACATACACGCTAAATATATACCTTATATCTGAGACTAAGTTTGCTTTGAAAGCAAACAGTTTTAAACGATTCTAATTAGCCGTAATGTATAATTACTTGAACATCTCACGAAACTCTCTCTTAGCTGCCCATGTGTTCCTCTCCTACGGACTTAATGTGTATTAATTCAACTACTTCCTGCTATTCGTTAATCTCGACGTAAGCATTTTGAAATAAAACAGCTCTACTTCATCGGTGAATAGAATGTATATACATGTGCTTCCTTCTAGTAAAAACATGTAGATAAATTAAATGGCAACATAATAATAAGTCCTTTTCATCCATATAATAATATTAATATAAATAATAATAATAATAATAATAATAATAATAATAATAATAATAATAATAATAATAATAATAATAATAATGATGATGATTAGAATTATACTATTACTGATAATAATTATAATAATAGTCATTAGGATAATTTAAAAAGAATATATTAAGAGAAATGTCAATGTGTTCATCTTCGAATAAATAATGGCAATAGTTAAAGGCATATATATATATATATATATATATATATATATACATATATATATATAAACAGGTGTATAGACGAGCAGTAATACTATGGCTTAAGTGCAGGATTCCGACCCCGTTTTTTGTTTGTTGAATCACTCTTCACTACTCCCTTTACACGCCCGCCGATTTGGTGTTTATTGATCCCTTCTAACTGTTATGTGAATTCACACCGGCTAAGGGGAAAGAGACTCGAATGCGAATCAGTGGCGATTCGTGCCTTCCGACTAACAGGAATAAATATCCCCTACACTGAAGGTCGCAAAAGCATGGAACATCGATATCTGTAAGTATAAATAAATATAATTTACTTTAAAAATATAATATATTCTTTTCATTCTCCTACTTTATATATATATATATATATATATATATATATATATAGAGAGAGAGAGAGAGAGAGAGAGAGATATAAATATATCAATATCTATATATATATATATATATATATATATATATATATATATATATTTTATTCTAGATATAAATCCTACTAATGTCTATTAGCTGTTACATACATTTAATGGAATTGACGACAACAGAATTAACTTTAATTATTTTAATGTGTCTTTTCATAAAAATCTATGATACATGAATGAATGATTTATTTATTTGCATTATTCTGTCGTCCTTAAAGCCGATAAATTATTGAATGATTGTTATTTTTCCACTCCGGCATTATTTGTTTTAAGGAATTTTGAACACACAAAATGTATTATTTTATCATAATACTATGCACTTTGTAGAGAGTTTCTTGTAGCATCTTCTTATATGAATAAGATGTCACAAGAAAATATCTACATTTATTAGCTTTTACATGTACTGTTCACACCTTGAATTCATGTTTGATCGGATATGAGAATGTATTAGATGCTATTGTATATATGCATATAAATATTTTCTGACTTTTTATACATAATAAAACACAACTCACAGATTTAATGAAAATAATAACAGATGTTTACCTATGCATTAGTGATGATAAATGGATATTCAAAATATATCCCTACTTCTACATTGAATACTATAGTATTTCATCGGCATTACTGTGAAAACATACAGCTAATAAACTCCATCGTGGAAAGATGCAAATTGGCTCCAATGATTGTAGGTTTTTCTATTTCATGATATTGTTAATACTAGATATATTGCAATATATAAAGAGATAACGTGATTAATGACGAGTTAGATTTCAAAAGAGGTAATCAATAAACATCTCATATGTACTAAAATTATGTCGACACAATTGTGAATTCCTTGTCATATAAACCACTTGGTAATTTAAAGTGTGCAGTATGTAACTATAGGTGTTCGATTATAAATAAAATCTAATAATTTACAACCCGTTATTGCCCGACTAGTACACGCGAAGTGTGAAGTCATGTGATATTTTCTTCAATTTGACGTTTTCGAAAAGGAAATAAGCACTCTAGTCGAATAAAAACTTGTAGCTACGAATCAAATATGACTCTTTACTGAATGCATTTCTTTAGTATACTGATGTTAAATAGTGAATAGTACGTTTGCTAGTATTCATATGGTTATTTAGATTCGCGGGCTATCGTTTACACGTACACGGGAAACCGGGAGCATCTGTCAAGCAAGTATGCACTCAAATATCACCTACACCGGCAGAGCCAGAAGGGGAAATTACGTTACATAGTTTAAAGAGAGACAGAATAAGAGAAGTAGACTAATCTATGAGTTGTGTTTCAGTGAACACCACGTGTAAAGCATGACTTAAAATCGATGATTAATTAATAAGCTAAAGGTCGCAGATGGACGTCGTTCGGAAGGTTGCCCGACGAAAACAGAAAACAAGCGACATAAAAATTCAAATGAATGTCCTGCTTTTCAAATTCCAGAATATTTACCTTTTCTTTGATTATTGTGAGACTTACAGGCAATAGGTCATCCTTTATAAAAGTGGTCGTTGTTGAAATGCAGCAGTTACTGAAGCAGCCGTCTACATAAAGTAGGATTTACTTTTTCTGTCATGATGTGTGGTTTGCATTTATAACATACGTGTATTCTATTTGATTGTTTCTTAAAATATATTGGACAGACTCTTTCAGGGACTGTATATGTATTACTACGGCGCTCGTAGAAATTTATTTATATTAGGTAACATTTCTGCTGGGAAGAACTAAATGATGGTGCATACAGAGCTCTCCACATGAAAAAGCATGAATACAACCAGTACTACTCGCTAGAAAATGACTATTATATTGTATAATTTATTAGCATTAGATTGTGTAAGTATGTATTGGATCCATAATGACATGAGTCTATTTATTCTTGACTACTTTTGTCTTCCGAAAAAGCAAAGAAAACAATCTTCTGCACCCACTTTATAAAAGTCAGTTTATTCATCAATGCATAAGACTAGTCGAATGCTACAGACTTACATGTTTGACCAATGATTTCTACTGAATTCATTTGTTGTTTATTGAAGTGTGTTTGAAGCATATACTGTCTTTATTCACATAAAAAGGTTGAACATACTACGGCGATTTGAGATACTGATTCAATAAAACTTCATTAAACAGAATATTATCTTACTTTGTCTTTAGTCATCAATTTTAGTTGAAATTCGCATACATTAAGTACTGTCACGGACAATATAATTTGCGATTATTATATGCTATATGTTGAAATTACCGGAGACTTTGGGAGTCTTTTCCTAAGAAAGAACGAAACAAAGCAGAATGTTAAACGCTACACAATAATTCCATCAGAGATGTTTCACATTATCTCGCGAAATTCGATTTAATGCAGAAAATCGCGTTCAGAACGACTATCCGCTCCAGAGTTAAATGTCCCAGCATTTCATTATTTTAATGATATATGCGAAATATATAGTAATATATTGGTCAGTAAATATTTCCCTTGACTATGAAATTGTAAGCAAC
Source organism: Sepiola atlantica (assembly GCA_963556195.1). Lineage (NCBI taxonomy): Eukaryota > Metazoa > Mollusca > Cephalopoda > Sepiida > Sepiolidae > Sepiola > Sepiola atlantica. The sequence goes on along the minus strand of OY744539.1, from coordinate 49,587,490 downwards.
ATTGGAGAAGAACGATTGTCGACACACTGACGTCTATAAAACTGTGTTTATTCAGCTCCCCTATCAAAATTTGTTATTTGAATGTTTGAGAAGAAAATTGAATATGATTATTTGATTCAATGCCAAAACAAATAAAACGGCGCAATCTCATTTTGATCCACGAAGTATGAGAAAAATAAGAAGAATAGGAAAAAGACGAACAGGAAAGCTGAAACAAACAATCTATTTTATAAGATTTCATTTTCTCCTGTACTTGTTTTAATGACACAACAACTTTTTCGATTTAATGAGATGTACCAAAACAATCGTTCTATTTTCTGTCCCTACCGATGTGTGCAACTCCCCAGTCATCGCCCCCCACCCCCCACATACTCTCTCCAATACGCAACGCCGGTCATACAAAGACGCTGCATTTAGAATAGACAGGAGATTTTTATCCCCCCGTTTTCAATCGTTAGCCGACTCTCATCTCTGTCTATCCGGTTTTATTGCCTGTAACACATTACTTTAACCATAAAACCTCCAGGAACCGGAATTGTGAGATTGGAATGCATTCTTCCCTCTACCGCTAGGGATAGCGTGCCAATGAATGAATCGTAAATAAAAAAGGTGCTTCCTTTTTCATGTTTCTCATCGTCTTTATGTTTCATTCGATTTTCAATTCAAGTCAAGTTAAATGTGAGAATAGCAACGCTGTAGTTTTGTAGCCTTTTTCGTCACTTTCGTATGCGTTTCAGTCCTTACCTTATTCATCTCAACAGACAATGGATAAATTTAAAAGCGTCTTGCTCAATAAAACCGTTATATTGTTTATTATCGACTAATCTTCTGTTTTTTTAGTTAGTTTTTTTACGTTAACCTCTTAACAGATGAAAGAGAGCAAGAGAGAGAGGGAGAGGGATAAATACATAAGAGAGAGTGATATACACTGTATAAAAACAGAGACAAACAATATAAAGTGAGGAAGGGTATTGATAATGTTTTTTTCTAACTCCAGTTAAAGCAATTAAGTCATCAGCGGGGGTGACTGGGGTGTTCTCTTTGACCGACTGTCGTGATAATTATTGCAGGTAGTGTACGTCGTACTATTTTACTTATATATTCAGCGCCGAGATGGCTACAAATTAACAAGTCGTTGATGCGACTATTACTGACGTTAACAAGTCTTAAGTTGTAATCGCATATTACGAGAACGTTTGAAAATGAACATGCTATTTTTTCTGCCTGATTAATTATTTTAAAAGTAAATTGAAACGGTTAATCTTAGGAGTATTAAAATTTATGTAATACATCGAATCACCCGGTTGCATTGTGTGTGTGTATTCTTTAGAAACTCATGAAAGTATTACAAACTGAATTAGCATCGCGATATGCGAGTACACGGGTAGTTAGTAGGATAAATATGAATAAGGTTCAAAATAATATATGACTCTCGTAAGAAATAAAGAATGTTATTAGAGACTACCTTCTTAAATATAATGGGATGTGGGTACATTCAGAGCACTTCTCTATGCAGTCATTTTGATATTTTTCATCTCTAAACGAATATATTGACGATCAGGAATCTATGGTTTGTTTAGTTTTACTTTCAATTTTTCTTATTAGATTGCGAGACTAATGTAAAAAACACATACTTTTTATAAAGTAGTTACCTTTATGTAGCAAGTGTGAAAATGTTAGTCCAATCAAATTATTGGTTTACAAATTGACAATAACGGAAGCATCTAAATGTCGTGCGTTGATAAATCATTGCTTTCTAAATAGTAAAATACTTTTCGAGATCAGAAACAGGTGTTAAGTGTAATTAGGGCGCTAATCAGAAACAGGTGTTAAGTGTAATTAGGGCGCTAATCAGAAACAGGTGTTAAGTGTAATTAGGGCGCTAATCAGAAACAGGTGTTAAGTGTAATTAGGGCGCTGATCAGAAACAGGTGTTAAGTGTAATTAGGGCGCTAATCAGAAACAGGTGTTAAGTGTAATTAGGGCGCTGACCAGAAACAGGTGTTAAGTATAATTAGGACGCTGATCAGAAACAGGTGTTAAGTGTAATCAGGGCGCTGATCAGAAACAGGTGTTACGTGTAATTAGGGCGCTGATCAGAAACAGGTGTTAAGTGTAATTAGGGCGCTGACCAGAAACAGGTGTTAAGTATAATTAGGACGCTGATCAGAAACAGGTGTTAAGTGTAATTAGGGATCTGATCTGAAACAGGTGTTAAGTGTAATTAGGGCGCTGATCAGAAACAGGTGTTAAGTGTAATTAGGGCGCTGATCAGAAACAGGTGTTAAGTGTAATAAGGGCGCTGATCAGAAACAGGTGTTAAGTGTAATTAGGGCGCTGATCAGAAACAGGTGTAAAGTGTAATTAGGGCGATGATCAGAAACAGGTGTTAAGTGTAATTAGGGCGCTGATCAGAAACAGGTGTAAAGTGTAATTAGGGCGCTGATCAGAAACAGGTGTTAAGTGTAATTAGGGCGCTGATCAGAAACAGGTGTTAAGTGTAATTAGGGCGCTGATCAGAAACAGGTGTTAAGTGTAATAAGGGCGCTGATCAGAAACAGGTGTTAAGTGTAATTAGGGCGCTGATCAGAAACAGGTGTTAAGTGTAATTAGGGCGCTGATCAGAAACAGGTGTAAAGTGTAATTAGGGCGCTGATCAGAAACAGGTGTTAAGTGTAATAAGGGCGCTGATCAGAAACAGGTGTTAAGTGTAATTAGGGCACTGATCAGAAACAGGTGTTAAGTGTAATTAGGGCGATGATCAGAAACAACTCTCAAACGCTTGTATGCTCACATTAATCGCAGTTTAACGCTCAGGTCGCTTTCATTCGCTTACATTCGTGTTGGCCTATAATGAATTAAACTTACCTGAGATAGCACAGGGTGTGAAGACATGAGATCGCATTGTACAAAACATTTTGTTGCGAACATTTCACAATGAAAAAGGTGTGTTGAAGCCTGCTTTCAGATTTCGGCATACCTCAAATGAATGATGCAGAAAAAAGAGATGTGTCTCCAACGAAGGAGTGATATCGGAAACTCATGCGTAAAGACAAATCATTCTACAGAAAAGCATCGGATTTATTTAGAGAAACATTGAAATGTATGTATCATGGTAGGATGAGACTAGTTTGAATAATAAAGTCGAATGTTGCATCAAAGTTGTTGTTTTATACATTAAGCCTGGGACTTATAAAGTGATGTGTTGTATTTCTATTTTTTCTTAGGGATACAATCCCCATTCAAATTAAACAGCTCTGGGCTGCAAAAGAACATAACTCAAATAAACCCCGTTCTTAGACTTATACACCTAAAGCCCAATTCGTGTTTTATAGATTCATTTAGCGACTGTCTTCGGCTTTATAAATTGTTAGACCTTCATGCCTTTCACCTTTCAGATTGTCGCCTGGCGTCAGATCACTTTGTGAACATTTATATTCACCACACTGCAAGGTCGTGTGTAATACACGAATTCAAATTTGCTAAAATCTATACTAGTAAAACTTTAACACCCATTATCCAACGGTAATATAAAATATTTTCTTCATTCTTCTTCTTCTTCTTCTTCTTCTTCTTCTTATTATTATTATTATTATTATTATTATTATTATTATTATTATTATTATTATTATTATTATTATTATTATTATTATACAATCTGGGAGTTTTAACGCAAGTAGTTTTCAGTGATTGACCACAGACAATTGCAAGTGATGTTCCCGTGGATCTGAGTGACAACACGTTTTCTAAGATTTCTAGGATTCTCAACCTGTTTCGATAACTTTGAAAATATAGTCGACTTATCGCAAGAGGCATTTACCATCAATTTCTTGCGAGTATCACCCGTTGTATTTTCTGGAATGTGACTTGCAAAAAAGCCTCCCCCAATATTCCAGTAGTCTCGCACCTTTCTAGTGGAAGTCTGATTCGTATGGTCTCTGCTCGGTATTTCCATTGTCTTTGATGTTTCACAACATTGTGAGTGGTATCAGCAGGGCATTGTATGTTTACATTTTTTTAGTTTTTCCTTTTACCAGTTTTTTCTTATTTAGATTAATTTGTGGTTAGTCAGCGTTAGCTGTTTTCCATACTAAAGAAATGCCATTATAGCTCAGCATTCCTCATCATTGTCTTTCCTTGTATGGTCTCAACTTTTTAAAAGTGTTATTCAAAGTTCGACTAATCATTTATTCCAGCCTTTTCAGGACTATTCTTTCTGCTTTTACAATTATTCGTATAGTAAGTCTTTCATGTTCCATATTCATTTCAGTTTTCTTGCAAGTATACAGATATATATATATATATATATATATATATATATATATATATATATATATATATATATATATATATATGTAAAGAGGTAAGGCTACCAACATTTGTAGAATGTTTTTTTCAACATTTATTTATTATTTTGTTGTTTTTTTCAACATTTATTTATTATTTTGTTGTTTTACCATTTTATGATTTTATATATAACGCGTTTCAAGCGGTGGCCCGCTTTCATCAGATATGAAAATCCATTTGAAGAAATGTCTTTCGATTCGAGCAAATGTTGTTTCATTTGAGGAATTTGTTATTGTTTTTGCGCATGCGTGGGTTTGCGGGTGTGTGGGTATCTTTGATTTTTATTTTTATGTTTTATTTGTCATTTTTCCTGCTTCTCTTGGTCAAGTGCGTGTTACCCATCCATGATCCATCGGTCATCCCAGCCTCCTAGGGTGCGGAGAATTTCTTTTGAAATTTAATACTTTTTATTGCTTTTTGTCGTCTCCAAAAATGAAGTCGTGTCTGCGTGCGTGTGTGTGTCCGTATGCGTGTGGTCTAATCTTGAGTCTTGTGAATAGGTGAGCGATACATACACACACACACACACAAAAATACGCACACACACACCCATGCGCGCGCACACACAGGCGTGTGGTTATAGTGACAGAGAGGGGATAAAGGTTGAATTATATACAAATACATACATACATACATACATACACACACACATATATATATATATATATATATATATATATATACACATACATATATACATACACACACACATACACACATATACACACATATTTGCAAAAGATAAATTAATGCAAACGGTCCAAATAGATTTGAACTTGGTTTGGCCGATTTCATAGTTCGGTATTTTATGTGCAAATTTAATGTCTATTGTAAATGATTCATTTAACACATGTTGCTATTTGACTCATAGCTGTGTAGAAGTGCGCAATAAGAAGTTATGTACTAATATTATCTTCCTTGAATAAGAATTTTCCAGTCTATAGATAACTATAAATAGTTATTTATGTTTGTACTTAACTAGAGGTGGATAAAGTGTGATGAAAGTGTCTGTTGTTAGAGTTATGATCTGTTTAATGTTGGATTAAATTTAAGTATGAAGTTTTTTTCTTGTGTTAGTAAGTAAGTGTAGTCTTGGCTTTGGAAAATTGGCATTATTTTGAATTTTCCTCCGCTGCATGAGTGCACATGTTGGGAGACGAATAATTTACGGTTTTCTTTGATTTTAATGTTGCTTTTATGTAAAGATACTCTATTATTAAATGTTTTTGTCGCACCTATATAAGCTTCATTACATGTTGTACATTCTAGCACATAGACAACGTTCTTGGAGGTGCAGTTCAGGTCTTTTTTTATTGTGAATGTTTGTGTTGGGTTTTTAAATGTGTATGAGTTCCCCTCCATTATTATGTCACAGACCCCACATCTTTCCTTGTTGCATTTTGTGACCCCTTGTATTGTGTGTTGGTTAAGTTTAGATGAGGTTAAAATTTGTTTGAGGTTTTTCGGTTGGCGTTTGCTTTTTATTATTTTTGTTGTTTTTAATATGTCGTTTAGTTTGTTGTTATGGTTGAGTAAGGTTAGGTTTCTTGTTATTTCTGTGAATAATTCTGGATTGTTTTTGTTGTGTGTAGAGATGTATGCCAATATTTGTTCTTTGTTTCGTTTTTTGGGGATTCGTAATTGTTCTAATGGAATGTTTTCTGCTTTATGTATTATTTGTAGCGGGTATCCTCTTTTTTTAAAAGTTTTCCGTAGTTCCTCCAGTCGGACAATCCGGAGGTCTTTGTCACTGACTATAGTACAGATCCTGCGTGCTAGGGAGTAGGGTATAGATTTTAGGCAGCTTTTGGGTGATGGCTTCTAAAATGGAGATATTGTTGGGTGTCTGTGGGTTTGTGGTAGATGTCTGTGATTATGTGAGTGTTTTTAATTTTAATCAATACATCTAAGAAGGGTAGTTCTGTTTGACTGTGTTCAATGGTGAATTTAATCTTGGGGTGTAGGTTCTGTAGTATGCTGTGTAATTTATTGATGTCCCCCCATGTGGGTTCCCAGAGGATAAAACAATCATCCAGGTATCTTTTCCAAGATTTTATGAAGAGAGTTTGAATATTCTGTCCATATATTTCTTCTATCTTTTCATATAAGATCTTCTCTAGGTAGGCTAGTGTTAGGGTGGCATATGTTGGTGCCATTTTGGTTCCCATTGCTGTACCTAGAATCTGGATGTAGTTTTTGTTATTAAACTCAAAGGAGTTGTTGTTGAGAATAATGTCTATGCTGTCGAGGATGAATTGTTTGGTGAATCTGTGGTGTAGTATTTGTGGGTGTTGTCCATCCAGTGTGATATTGCGTGTTTACCTAAGTCATGGGGAATGTTGCTATATAAGCTGCTGACGTCAAATGTAACTAATTTAGTCCCGGGATTTACTATTTGTGGTAAGGAGCCTAGGAAGTGTATGTCGTCTCTTATGTAGCTTTTGACTTGATCGGTGAATGGTTGTAGTAATATGTCAATTAAGTTACTCAGTCTGCTTGTTGGGCATGATAGTATTGCTACTATGGGTCTAAATGTAAGGTCACTGGGACTCGAGACACTAATATATTCTGATGCCGGTGTGTTGATGGCATTCCTTATCTCATTTGATTTATGTATCTTAGGTAGTCCGTAGAAGTTGTTTGTTTTAATCATGAAGTTTGTTAGGAAATCTTTTTCTTTTTTTGTTAGTATATTATTGTATGTTGTGCAAAGTTTTTTTATTTTTGAAATGGTGTTGTTATCAATGTTGGTGCTAATTGATTTGTAGTAATCATTGTTTTCTAGTACCTCTGTAATTTTCGATTTATAGTAATGTTTGTCCATGATGACCACCGCACTGCCTTTGTCAGCTTCTTTTATAATTATGTTATTATTATTTAGGATGTTATCTAGTGCTTGGTTTTGTTTAGATGTTAGGTTACTAGTAGGTTTAGTTTTACTCTGAGGGTTGATGTTCCATAGGTTTTCAAAGTAGGTGTTTAGTTCTTTCGTATTGTTGTGTTTGTTAGGGAAATATGTTGATTTGTTTCTCACTAATGACTGATCTGTTTTGTTATCTTTATTGTTTAGTGTTTCTATTAGTCTAATTTTGCGTTCAAATTCTTTAAGGTCCTTCCTCAGTTCCGTGATATCACTTTTGGGAGTTGGGCAGAATTTGAGGCCTAATTTTAGTATTTCTATTTCCTCCTTTGTAAATGTGTATGTGGATAAATTGATAATTTTGGGTTTTAAATTGTCTAATCTGGGATTGTTGTCTGGGGAGGGGTTTCTAAAAAATGAGGATGAGTGTTGTTTGTTTCGTTGATTTAGGAGTGTTTGAAGAGTGATTGCTTTCTATATATTGTGTGTGTTTTAGAGGATTGTGTTGGTTTCTGGCAAAATTGGTGTCGTGCGTGTTGTTATAATTGGCGTTGTGTGTGTTGTTATAAGGGTTTATTTTGGTATATTTGAATGTGTTATTATTGTGAGTTAGTTGTTTCGGGTTGGGGTATCTTGGTAGAGGTTCTTGATGGTGGACGTAGTTGTGGGGTCTGTATTGTTGTGTAAGTTTATGTCTGTAGGAATTGTTATAGGGTTGTTTTGTTTGATGATGTGGGTAGTGTTTGGAGTATTTCGATTGTATCCATTGGTGTGGTGGGTGGTTGTAGGGTCTGTTTTGTTGTGTGTGGTAGGGTGGGAGGTTGTTGTATGAAGGTTTCATCTGTTGGTGTGGTGGGTGTGGGTAATTGTTGTAAGGTTTACTTGGGTGATTTTGGTAGGGGTTGTTGAGTAAGGGTATTTTGTGGTGGTTTGTTGGTGTGGTGTAGGGTGTATGATAGGTTTTTTTATTGTATTGGTTGGTGTGGGTGAAAGTATTTAGGTTTGTATTGTGTTGGCCCGTATTCGTAAGGGTTAGTGTATGGTTGAGGTGTATGTGTGTTTATGTTGTATTTGTTGTGTGTATGTGTGTGAGTGTGCTTGCGGGGTGAGTTTAATGAAGATTTGGATTGAAACTGTTGAGAGGGGTGGGTAAGTGATGTGGGTATATTTATGTTGTTTCCTTGTGAGTAACTGGATCTGTTGTGTAAGTATGTTTGTGTGTGGTATGTGTTTTTCTTCTTACCTCTGTTTTGTGTTATCCACTGGTTTTGTGTATGTCGTGTGTGGGTGTTTTCCATTGGGTCTTGTTCTGGGTTGTTGTTTTAGTTCATGTATGATGTTTGTTCTGTCTTTTCTTTATCGGGTAGGCTTCTTAGCCAGGATATTTTTCTTTGGACAATATTCCTGGATTTTTCTACCTCCTCTTTGCATACGGATTCCCAAAGTTCTTATAGGAATTGATGAGTTTCCGTGGGGCATGTTTCTTTGATTTGAGTGGAAATTTTGTTGTCGATTTCCGTGTATTTTTGTGTGAAGTGTATTTTGTTGTCTTCTTGTATGTCGATTTGGGCTTGTAGTTTGGATATATTTAGGGCTTTTTTTATTCTTTTTTGTTCTTCCGTGTCCTGTGGGTTTATTTTTTCTCGGAATTTTTTGGGGATGAATTGTTCCTCCATCTCCATATGCCACCCTAACACTAACACTAGCCTACCTAGAGAAGATCTTATATGAAAAGATAGAAGAAATATATGGACAGAATATTCAAACTCTCTTCATAAAATCTTGGAAAAGATACCTGGATGATTGTTTTATCCTCTGGGAACCCACATGGGGGGACATCAATAAATTACACAGCATACTACAGAACCTACACCCCAAGATTAAATTCACCATTGAACACAGTCAAACAGAACTACCCTTCTTAGATGTATTGATTAAAATTAAAAACACTCACATAATCACAGACATCTACCACAAACCCACAGACACCCAACAATATCTCCATTTTAGAAGCCATCACCCCAAAAGCTGCCTAAAATCTATACCCTACTCCCTAGCACGCAGGATCTGTACTATAGTCAGTGACAAAGACCTCCGGATTGTCCGACTGGAGGAACTACGGAAAACTTTAAAAAGAAGAGGATACCCGCTACAAATAATACATAAAGGTATAGAACTAGCAGAAAACATTCCATTAGAACAATTACGAATCCCCAAAAAACGAAACAAAGAACAAATATTGGCATACATCTCTACACACAACAAAAACAATCCAGAATTATTCACAGAAATAACAAGAAACCTAACCTTACTCAACCATAACAACAAACTAAACGACATATTAAAAACAACAAAAATAATAAAAAGCAAACGCCAACCGAAAAACCTCAAACAAATTTTAACCTCATCTAAACTTAACCAACACACAATACAAGGGGTCACAAAATGCAACAAGGAAAGATGTGGGGTCTGTGACATAATAATGGAGGGGAACTCATACACATTTAAAAACCCAACACAAACATTCACAATAAAAAAAGACCTGAACTGCACCTCCAAGAACGTTGTCTATGTGCTAGAATGTACAACATGTAATGAAGCTTATATAGGTGCGACAAAAACATTTAATAATAGAGTATCTTTACATAAAAGCAACATTAAAATCAAAGAAAACCGTAAATTATTCGTCTCCCAACATGTGCACTCATGCAGCGGAGGAAAATTCAAAATAATGCCAATTTTCCAAAGCCAAGACTACACTTACTTACTAACACAAGAAAAAAACTTCATACTTAAATTTAATCCAACTGATCATAACTCTAACAACACACACTTTGATCACACTTTATCCACCTCTAGTTAAGTACAAACATAAATAACTATTTATAGTTATCTATAGACTGGAAAATTCTTATTCAAGGAAGATAATATTAGTACATAACTTCTTATTGCGCACTTCCACACAGCTATGAGTCAAATAGCAACATGTGTTAAATGAATCATTTACAATAGACATTAAATTTGCACATAAAATACCGAACTATGAAATCGGCCAAACCAAGTTCAAATCTATTTGGACCGTTGTCATTAATTTATCTTTTGCAAAAATGTGTATATATCTGTGTATGTGTGTGTGTATGTATATATGTATGTGTATATATATATATATATATATATATGTGTGTGTGTGTGTGTGTGTGTGTGTATGTATGTATGTATGTGTATATAATTCAACCTTTATCCCCTCTCTGTCACTATAACCACACGCCTGTGTGTGCGCGCGCATGGGTGTGTGTGTGCGTATTTTTGTGTGTGTGTGTGTGTATGTATCGCTCACCTATTCACAAGACTCAAGATTAGACCACACGCATACGGACACACACACGCACGCAGACACGACTTCATTTTTGGAGACGACAAAAAGCAATAAAAAGTATTAAATTTCAAAAGAAATTCTCCGCACCCTAGGAGGCTGGGATGACCGATGGATCATGGATGGGTAACACGCACTTGACCAAGAGAAGCAGGAAAAATGACAAATAAAAAATAAAAATAAAAATAAAAGATACCCACACACCCGCAAAC
>OY744539.1:49564198-49571698 GCA_963556195.1 Sepiola atlantica | reverse complement strand
TTTATGCCGAATAGTTTTCACCTACAACAATCTTCTCGTGCACGTTTTAATTATAGTTGAAAACACAACTGAAGAAGTGTATTTTATTTTTTAAATATCATATTATAAGAAACTTCTATCGAACTTGATCAGAATATTGTATAAAAAGAAAGAAAATATATTGTATTAATAAAAAGGTGGAACTGCAAACCTCATTCCACCGTTATATGTCTTCATGTGTTGCAGTTCGTGTGTATCCGTTACACTTTGTTAATATATATATATATATATATATATATATATATACCTCTTTCTATATATATTTATATATGAAGATTTACATACATATATATGTATATGTGTGCGTGTATGTGTGTGTAATATAAATACACTGGTGTTGTGCAATTATCTAGTAATTTGCTTAAAGTCTAAAACATACAACAATATTTACTATGTACACTAAAACAAACAACTTTCGATAGATTTACATTTAAATAAACAACCCTGCCGAATGATTCCATGAAAATTGTGTTGGTTTTGCTTACGAGAATAGTTAAAAAATACGCTCTCAGTTTATTTGCATTAGTTGCGAGGAAGCTATTCGGAAAAGTATTATTATTGATAACAAATAAATTATATGAGTCGTGGTTCTATTATTTTATAGGACATATACGTCAACCACATTTGCCACGTTTCTATTGTTCCTGTAACATTCAGAGCAGTGTCGATTAAAAATTAAAAATAAAAGCGAAATAAATGTCTCATGATGAAAATTGACTGTTCAACGGATCAGCAACTTCATGATTGATGAGATATTAACAATGTTTAATAGTCGCAGCAAAATTGCTACACGAACGTTCTATTACATTTGCATGCACTTGATTGTGAAATTCAAGAATAAAAACTCATGTGAAACGTGTAAAGAAACACACTGAAACAGAATAAACTATTTTGAATTATAATAGACAGAAGTTCAACTATTTTAATATACAGTTATATATATATATATATATATATATATATATATATATATACACGAATATATATATATACATACATATATTTATTAATTTCTCAGGTACATATAAAAGAAATCCATGTACACGTGTTTTTTGTTAGCAGCCGCATTCAGCATGGCTTACTTGGGAAGACTCGAGCATACGATATCTGTGTTTGCTGTCTGTCGTTTTACCACAAAAATCACGAACATGCGTATATATTTATACAAATATACAAGGCGAATACACGTCCCAGGACAGTTTCAGCTGATGCAAAGTAGCATTATTTGAACATTTAACTCTTTCGACTTCTTTTATTGTAAAAGAGGTACACGTTTTCAGTGGAGCACGCTCTTAAAGTTAAAGTTTACGTAACAATTAATGAAGGTACCGTTTCAGTATATAGTACTTTCTCACGCACATGTATATAATCACATCAATCCTTTTGTCAATTATTTCATAATGGACTTATATATATATATACATATATATATATATATATATATATATATATATATATATATAATGTGTGTGTGTATACATATATATATATATATATATATATATATATATATATATTCATATATATATATAAATATATAAATTTATATAAATATATATATATATTTATATATATATATATTTATATAAATATATATATATATATATATATATACATATTTGTGTGTATATATATATATATATTTATATATATATATAAATATATATATTTATATAAATATATATATATATATATATGTGTATGTGTGTGTACACACACACACACACACACATATATATATATATATATATATATATATATATATATATATATATATATATATATATATATGATAATTTTATTTACACAGACATGTACAAAATCTGCGACACTGGCATGTCGATGTTATCGATCAACAGTTACTATAAACTGAGATCTCATCAGGCAGAGTTAGAATCCGATCTTAACCTCAGATCATATTTGGAGAGAATGAAGTGGAGGGATAGAGAAAGAGAAGAAGAAGGAAAGACATTTAACATTTCAAAAATTAAAGCCGTTAAAAAATTAAAATTAAAAATTAAATAATCAAAAAATCTAAAAATCTAAGAAACAAAAAACAAAAAACAAAAATCTAGAATCTTAAACAGACATGGCAAATAAATAAACAAATAAATAAAATATAGGGTGGAAAGAGGAACAAATAATGATGAGGGGAGAGACACATAGAGGAAAAAGAAGGAGAGAGAGGGCGTCTGTTGATTCAGATCGGGAGGGAAGGAGGGGGGTGGTAGACATGCACGAATCAGGTGTCAAAAAACCGTCGAGTTTATAAATGTATTTTTCCAAGTGAACTGTAATATTGTGTATATGTGTGTATGCGTGCGTGCAAACTGGGCTGATTGTTATGGTGGTGGGGCGGTGATCAAATGTGTCGCGATTCTGGGTTTATATTGTCTTTATAATTTGTCTGGAGTTAATTTGAATAAATAAGTATATTCGTTAAATGTAACAGGAATAATAATAATAATAATTATAATAATAATAATAATAATAATAATAATAATAATAATAATAATAATAATAATAATAATAATAATAATAATAATAATAATAGATACCCCTAATAATTGAGGTGAAATAATGAAAATAATAAAAATGAAGTATAATAAAAATACTAAAAAATACTAAAAAATATTAAAAAATATATAACTAAAAGAATAACTGGAAAATGCTGGCGTTATTAATTATTAATAATAATAATAATAATAATAATAATAATAATAATAATAATAATAATAATAATAATAATAATAATAATAATAATAATAATAATAATAATAATAATGGTAATAATAATAATAATAAAAATAATAATAGTGGTCAATAATATTTTAGAGTTTATAAAAATAATAGTTTAGGAAAGAAATAGAATAATTAAGGAATATTAGGAATCCTAGGGGGTAGTGATTATCATAATAATATTAAATAATGATAAGATAATGTTTGCCGATATTATGATATGGGTTCATGGTTGCAATAATGCTGATCATATAAAAATAGTGGTTTAACAGACAACAGTAATCAGAGTGGTAATCCCAGTAATCTTAACAATAGTAATGATGATAGTGAAAAATTATAGAAGTAGTCATAATGGTGGCAATAATAGTAGTAGTAATAATAATAATAATAATAATAATAATAATAATAATAATAATAATAATAATAATAATAATAATAATAATAATAATAATATTAATAATAATAATAATAATAATAATAAAAATGGCAGTGGAGGCAAAAGTAAGGTAACGGTAAAACATGGCAATATCAATATTATTAATAATAATAGTGATACTGTTAATTTCATTGCTGCAAATAACAATAACTATGATAGTAACGTCAGACATGGTGTCACGACTGATAACAATAATTATCTTGATAAAAAGTACGGAAATGAAAAAATGAAAAAATGAAAAAAATTGAAGAAAATAATTCAATGTCAAATAGTTAAGTTTAAGATATTAATAATAGTAGTAATAAATAATTGATAATGATAATCTAAAAATAATCTAAAAAATATAATCTAAAAAATAATCTAAGAAATATAGAAATATTAATCAATAAAATAGATAAGCATAAAAGGGGGGTATTTAAGAGTAAAGAAAAATACAGAAGATGACCATTAGTGTTAATCGTTGTGGGTATGATAATAATAATAATAATAATAATAATAATAATAATAATAATAATAATAATACCAACCAATACTACCGCTTACAGTACTACTACAAATAATACTACAAACAAAAATGCTACTACTAATAAAAATAAAAATAATAATAATTAATAAAATGTATAAGATGATAGTTGTGTTGACAAAATTTTCAGTTGGTGGGGAGGTGTTTTTTTTTTTTTTTTTATAGTAACAGCCTAACGGGTTATGAGTGGATTACAAAGAAGGTGTAATCTATTATGCCTACAGTTAATTGATGTTTCTTGTTTTTTGTTTAGAAGTTTGCCCCTACACTGAATTTAATTATTTCAAGTTTTTCTGTTAGGCAAAGGTAGCAAGGTGAGTTTAGGGAACCACAGGTGCTAGTTCTTCTAATTGTGTTCCAAGTTACTGTTGGTGATAGGTTATTGTTGTATAGTTCCCAGTAATATATAGAAAGTGAGGTTCTTTTTTTATATGTAGGGTTATTAAAAGAACACTTATGTCCAGTATATCTTTCTTTGAAGGTATTACCAGCCATAACTATGTAGATTTTTTTCAGGGTTGGGTTTTCTTTAGTAGAGTAAACCATTATTAAACACATCCCAGGATCAATCGAAAAAAGAATTAGTGATAACTCCTCTAATGAAGAAATTTTTAACAAACACAAGGACTTTTACAATAAAGCGTTAAAGCAAAGTGGATACAAAAACACCCAAATTAAATTCACCAAACCTACACCTCCCAACAACAGACGCAAAAATAGGGGTAGAAAAATTATCTGGTTCACACCCCCATATAACAACATGGTTAAAACCAAACTCGGTAAAAGATTCTTAGACTTAATCAATCTACACTTCCCTCCCAACAATATACTGCACAAAATCTTTAATAAAAACACCCTCAAATTAAGCTATAGCTGTGGTGAAAATTTAGAAAAAATAATAAAAAAACATAACAACAAAATTCTAAATGAAAAAACTACCGCAACTAAAACAGCAAATACCAAGGCCTGTAACTGCACAAACAAAAAAGAATGCCCATTACAACATAATTGCCAAATAACCCAATCAGTATATCAAGCAACCATCTCTACTAAAGAAAACCCAACCCTGAAAAAATTCTACATAGGTATGGCTGGTAATACCTTCAAAGAAAGATATACTGGACATAAGTGTTCTTTTAATAACCCTACATATCAAAAAAGAACCTCACTTTCTATATATTACTGGGAACTATACAACAATAACATATCACCAACAGTAACTTGGAACACAATTAAGAGAACTAGCACCTGTGGTTCCCTAAACTCACCTTGCTACCTTTGCCTAACAGAAAAACTTGAAATAATTAAATTCAGTGATAGGGGCAAACTTCTAAACAAAAAACAAGAAACATCAATTAACTGTAGGCATAATAGATTACACCTTCTTAGTAATCCACTCATAACCCCTTAGGCTGTTACTATATAAAAAATTAAAAATTTTTTTAAAAAACACCTCCCCACCAACTGAAAATGTTGTCAACACAACTATCATCTTATACCTTTTATTAATTATTATTATTTTTATTTTTATTAGTAGTAGCATTTTTGTTTGTAGTATTATTTGTAGTAGTACTGTAAGCGGTAGTATTGGTTGGTATTATTATTGTTGTTATTATTATTATTATTATTATTATTATCATTATTATTATTATTATCATACCCACAACGATTAACACTAATGGTCATCTTCTGTATTTTTCTTTACTCTTAAATACCTCCCTTTTATGCTTATCTATTTTATTGATTAATATTTCTATATTTCTTAGATTATTTTTTAGATTATATTTTTTAGATTATTTTTAGATTATCATTATCAATTATTTATTACTACTATTATTAATATCTTAAACTTAACTATTTGACATTGAATTATTTTCTTCATTTTTTTCATTTTTTCATTTTTTCATTTCTGTACTTTTTATCAAGATAATTATTGTTATCAGTCGTAACACCATGTCTGACGTTACTATCATAGTTATTGTTATTTGCAGCAATGAAATTAACAGTATCACTATTATTATTAATAATATTGATATTGCCATGTTTTGCCGTTACCTTACTTTTGCTTCCACTGCCATTTTTATTATTATTATTATTATTATTATTATTATCATTATTATTATTATTATTATTATTATTATTATTATTATTATTATTATTATTATTATTATTATTATTATTATTATTATTACTACTACTACTATTATTGCCACCATTATGACTACTTCTATAATTTTTCACTATCATCATTACTATTGTTAAGATTACTGGGATTACCACTCTGATTACTGTTGTCTGTTAAACCACTATTTTTATATGATCAGCATTATTGCAACCATTAACCCATATCATAATATCGGCAAACATTATCTTATCATTATTTAATATTATTATGATAATCACTACCCCCTAGGATTCCTAATATTCCTTAATTATTCTATTTCTTTCCTAAACTATTATTTTTATAAACTCTAAAATATTATTGACCACTATTATTATTTTTATTATTATTATTTTTACCATTATTATTATTATTATTATTATTATTATTATTATTATTATTATTATTATTATTATTATTATTATTATTATTATTATTAATAATAATAATTAATAACGCCAGCATTTTCCAGTTATTCTTTTAGTTATATATTTTTTAATATTTTTTAGTATTTTTTAGTATTTTTATTATACTTCATTTATTATTATTTTTATTATTTCACCTCAATTATTAGGGGTATCTATTATTATTATTATTATTATTATTATTATTATTATTATTATTATTATTATTATTATTATTATTATTATTACTACTATTCCTGTTACATTTAACGAATATACTTATTTATTCAAATTAACTCCAGACAAATTATAAAGACAATATAAACCCAGAATCGCGACACATTTGATCACCGCCCCACCACCATAACAATCAGCCCAGTTTGCACGCACGCATACACACATATACACAATATTACAGTTCACTTGGAAAAATACATTTATAAACTCGACGGTTTTTTGACACCTGATTCGTGCATGTCTACCACCCCCCTCCTTCCCTCCCGATCTGAATCAACAGACGCCCTCTCTCTCTCCTTCTTTTTCCTCTATGTGTCTTTCCCCTCATCATTATTTGTTCCTCTTTCCACCCTATATTTTATTTATTTATTTATTTATTTATTTATTTGCCCTGTCTGTTTCAGATTCTAGATTTTAGATTTTTGTTTTTTGTTTTTTGTTTCTTAGATTTTTAGATTTTTTGATTTTTTAATTTTTAATTTTAATTTTTTAACGGCTTTAATTTTTGAAATGTTAAATTTCTTTCCTTCTTCTTCTCTTTCTCTATCCCTCCACTTCATTCTCTCCAAATATGATCTGAGGTTAAGATCGGATTCTAACTCTGCCTGATGAGATCTCAGTTTATAGTAACTGTTGATCGATAACATCGACATGCCAGTGTCGCAGATTTTGTACATGTCTGTGTAAATAAAATTATCATATATAAAGCTCTATTTTGATATTGAGCACTTTTTATAAACCCGGTTAAAATTCTCTGGATTACCACCCTGTGGATATTTTTCACCTGGATTATTACTATTATATATATATATATATATATATATATATATATATATATATATATATATATATATATGTAATGCTACCGTAAAAATGGGGACGCATCTGTATTAATATTTTTAAATACAAACCTGGAAACGTACAGAGTAAGTAAATTATTGAAGCTTAAATTGAGATTTGA
>OY744539.1:49459198-49559198 GCA_963556195.1 Sepiola atlantica | reverse complement strand
TATATATATATATATATATATATATAACGATAGATGAAAGAAGAGGGATAATCATGTACGAATGACAAATTTATTTTTACTTCTATTGGTTATTACAACAAATATGTACTTAAGTATATATACTTTATAATATCCGCAATTATTTCAAATTACAAGCTCAATATATATATATATATATATATATATATATATATATATATATATATATAATCCACAAGTAATAAATGCAAAAGTGTTTTCCCATCAATACTAACATCAACCCACGTTAGGAGTATTTTATTCTAATGACATGAGAATATATTGAAATCCCTCCAACTCACCCAAATTATGTCGATTCGGCTCATTTGCATATTTATTAATTCATAAGTTTTTAATAAATTAATATCCTGTAATATAAGTTTCTACTTTGTATTGTCAAATGTTTTTCATACATACGCAATCGTTTTATCGATAGTATTATTATTATAATTATAAATAAAGATAAATAGATGTTTTTAAAAATTGATAGGCCACGGAACAACAATAATTGTTTTTGTGACTACGCAGTTTTAAATTAAAAAGAAATACAAACAATTATTAATTTGGAATATTTGTTAATGAGCGGTACTGTGTAGTATAGGTTCTTATTTGATATGACTGTCCTGTCCACGAATTACCTTTTCCGTGTTATGGGTGTGTAGAGCGGAACTATTCCAGAATGAAAATAAACCCAATACTCGATTTAGTCATCATATATTTAAAAGTAGTGGTGGGGGTAGTGTAGTTTTGGTTCCGTTCTCATAAGAGCGTCCACGCAAGAATTACTTCTTCGTTTTTGGGTGGAGGTATGTAGTGCCTGTTCATCCTCTGCCAGGAGGGTCACTGAAGTATATGTTCGTTCACCTTAATACTAGCTAAGGAAAAACGATAAGTTAAGTTAATAATAAAAAGTATTTTTAACTAGAAAATTATTAATGTTATCGTTCTACTTTAGCCAGCATCGTCATCTTTGTTTATAAAGATGGCGACTATATTTTCTAGCCAATTTTAATTTAGGCGTTTCCCGTTGACAATGAAACATGTCATGGATGTTAATGTTATCTAAATAAATGCATGCAACGAATTTTCCACCTATTCTTACTTTATTGACATTAAAACGGTTTATGCTTATTTAATTCCTTGTAGTACATTTTCATTCGTCATGATAAATTCCTCCCAGGTATTTCTATCCACTTCCAGGGAGAAGTCGTATAGTATACATTCGTTCCTCACGATATCATTTCCTCATGATTAGCAGTGTTATGTGTGGAGAGTCGGTCTACTATTTATTATGTTGTCATGATATCATAATTGCAGGCATTAACCCCTACTTTGGAGAGGGCAGTCTATATACTTTGTTCATTATGATATCATCCTCTCAGCCTCTTATTTGCATATTTATTTATTTTTAAGTTTCTAATAAATTAATAGTTTCTAATCTGTTAATAATTAATTCAATGCGTTTATTATTTTTATAATAAACTTGTTGCTGTTGTTGTTGGTGGTGGCGGTAATGATGTTACTTTCTCTCACGAAAGCAGAGTTAGGCACACTGCCAATAGTTAACCTGCAAAGACTCCAGCGTTCCCGATATCGACACTTGGAATTTGAACAACAATTTGAATTGCCTCGGTCTAGAGGGGTTTGTTTTTCACTGACAGAGAGCATAACAACTAAGTGCAGATTCAGTAAAGATACTACATTTTGCTCCAAACCAAAATGCAAATTAGTAAACATGTTGGAAGTGATGATGATGATGATGATGATGATGATGATGATGATGATGATGATGATTATTAAGATAAATTACAAAATTGTCATAGAAATTAAATACACCTCCTAAAAGGACGTTCCACCCTTATGTTTATTAAGTGTTGATGAGGAACTAATTCAAATGTTTATGCTGAAACAAAAGGTTAAGTACAGGGTAAGTTGAATTAATTTTAAAATACTGGGGCTAGAATTGAGATTTGATGAATTTAATTACACTTAATCACAACGTTGTAAAAATGGCAGATATATGCAATGTTTTTATTGAGCTATTTCTTAGTTATTGGTAGTTTGATTTAAGTTCAAACATTGTAAATTAGTTTAGAATAAATTAAAAATAAATTATAAAAAAATAAGTTAATTATTTTAAAATCAATTATTAATTTCAAAATGAAGTTTCTATTGAGTTGAAAAAATTATTAATAAAAAAAAATTGTTCAAAAGTAATTCTTTAAATTTTAGAATAAATTCTAATATTATTGACTTCAGTATAAATATTATTTTCAGAATACATTTTCAAATATATTATTAATTTGAAGTTTGTATTTTGTCCATGAATAATAAAACCTCATGAAGTAATTTGGGATGAAAATTACTGTGATTTTTATGATAATGTTGTCACTAATTTCATCTTAATTTTCACTGCCATTTTTGACAAGACAAGTAAAATGGCATCATCTGATGCTCCTCCTAAAAGAATGGCAGCTTTTCATGTAAAATTAGTTCCATATATTTGCTGCTTTTCATAACTGAAGTTCATAATATCACAATTAATTGTGTGTTCTACTTCATTATTTATCAATAATTTATTAATTGAAATTACTAGATATTCGAAATAAATAGTGAATTCGATTCTTGGAGTTTACTTAACCTGAAGTATGGGTTGAACAAGTATCACATTATTTAATAAAGGTAGTTAAACCACATATTTAAATCGTTGTGTGCAACTACTAGGATTTAATATTAAATCTTCTTTTAATTCAAACGAGTCGAAAGTGTACGGACGCGGCCCTGGTGTACAAACAATTGAAAGTTCAGAAACGTCCCCATGTTGTACAAAATAACTGCAAGTATAATCGAGAGTTTCCTGACGCACCTCTTGTGTAAACAGAAATCGAAAGTTTACGGACATTCCTCTGGCGTACAGAAGCATGGAAAGGTCACAGACGCGCATCTGGTGTAAAACAAATAGAAGGGTTACAGACGCGCCTCAGGTGTACAAAAGAATCGATAGTTGACGAACGCGCCTTTTCTGTACAAAAGAATAAAAAAGTTTACAGATGCGTATCTGTTGGACAATATAATTGAAAGGTTAATCGATAATTTACGGACGCATTCTGATGTACAAAAAGAATCGAAATTTTCCCGACGCGCATCTTGTGTACAAAATAATCGAAAGGTTACAGACGTATCTCTGGTGTAAAAAAATAATCGACAATTTATAGACGCGCCTGAGGTGTACAAAAACATCGAAAGTTTTTTTGACGCGTCTCTGTTGTTAAAACGTATCGACAGTAATTGGACGCACCTCTTTTGTTAAAACGTATCGAAAGTAATTGGACGCACCTCTGTTGTTTAAAAGAATCGAAAGTTTAATCGAAATTTTCTGGACGTGAATCTGTAGTACAAATTAATCAAAAGCTTACCGAAGCGCGTCAGATGTACAAAATAATCGAACGGTTACAGACGCTCTTGTGGTGTACATAAATAATCGAAAGTTTAATGACGCACCTCTGGTGTACAAAAGCATTGAATGTTTCCGGAAAGTTTTCGGATGCGTTTCCGGTATACCAAAGAAGTGAAAGTTAACTTCTTAAACTGTTTAGATAATATCTTATAGCCAATTTTTCTTCATTAAAGAACATTTTCAATTTGAATTGTTGTTGTCATTCTTTCTTTTAAAAGTTTCCTTTCAGTATTTAATTTAGCCTTTTTTGGCTTTTTTTTCCCTGAAAAAATGTGCTTCAAATTCAAGTATCAAACAACTTGGTTTTCATGGACCCAATCTTTTTATTATGATACTAATATATTTAGAATCAGTTCTTCCGGTTCTATCTTTGTAGGTTCCCATCATTAAATTATATTTTATATAATTTAAATCAAATAGTTTAATATTATAATAATAAACTCATATTTAAAAATTCAATTATAGAACATTACAATTTTGAAAGGTAACATCAAATCAAAGCAAAGTAGCCAGAATTAGTATTCGAATTCTACGTGTATTATTCTGTTCCTACTAAAGCTAATATTAGAATGACTACTTGATGCATTTGAATTCTTCATTTACAATAAACATCGATTTGTTTATATGTGTATAAGTATAAATGTTGGTCTACTTTGTTTGTCATAGCTTTTGTCATAAATAATCAATGTTAGCTTCTTGAATAACATACGCGAAATAATCTCGAAAGCCGTTGCAAGTAAAATCTCGCCAGGAGAAATTTTTTTGTTTTAAATGAACTTGAAATATGTCTGATATTAAAAGGCGCACGCTGGGAAATTAAATAGGTCAAGTAAGTGAGGGTAAACTTATTACACACGATTGAAACAATCTTATATAAAAAACGGACTCAAAGACACAGTAAGGCGTTAAAAAAATTGTAAAGACAAAGGGTTAAATATTCCCCAAATAATATACCAAACATGAAACTCGCAATTACACTGATAATCAATAATACTATATTTGATATGATTCAAATTCTCCTTAAAAACAAGAGGGAAAAAAGTCTGCTGACAAATAGCAAACGAATAGACTAGAGTAAAACAAATTATAATTTTTTTAACGATTTTTAACGGATATTCTGAATAGTTCGACTAATTAAACGGCACTTAAAATAAATAACATTTATAATGACCAAAAATTCGAGAGAATAAAAATCAGACAGTTTCATGAATGCAATAACTAATAGATTCGTCAAGCAAACCATTATAAACGGATATTACTCCAGTTCACAATATACTCCAGAGAAATGATAATACACGCTCGATGTACTAAGGTATGAATCTTACTGGGTCTTATTAAAAAATAAGACCTATGAACATACAGGTCAGTAACAGTAAGAATCCTGTAAGATGATAGAAAAAAGTTCGTTTCATGAACGTTCAACAATACTTCTTACTTTCCATGGAAATCTTCAAAGCATAATTAAGGAAAGTCATCTTAATGAAGAATGTTAACGATTCCCTTTTCGATTAAAACGTTTCAAAAGTAGTGTTGACATATCAAACAGACGCCCTTGAAAATTGGAAGATTTAAATAGTACGTATTCGTACTATCTGGAGAAGTTGTTTCCTAATATTTTATCAAATGAGCTTCCCATTAACACTTGAATAAGTTTAAACTAAGAAAAAAATTGTTATATCTTAAATTACATAGGACATACTAAATTAAGAATACGCCGAGTGGTT
Source organism: Sepiola atlantica (assembly GCA_963556195.1). NCBI lineage: Eukaryota > Metazoa > Mollusca > Cephalopoda > Sepiida > Sepiolidae > Sepiola > Sepiola atlantica. The sequence goes on along the minus strand of OY744539.1, from coordinate 49,553,999 downwards.
TGCGTTTAACGGGGATCCGGTAGGAAGTAGAGACGTTTACTCTTCGCTCGTCACGATATCACTGCCGTCTTATATACGTACTTTCATATATAGTCAATACCTGATTATTTCCCTTTATGTTAGTTTCGTATTTATGCCAATCATGACCTTTACAACACCTTCCCCTTAAGCTGAAATCTTCCCGATTTTAGCTTTAGTACCGTTTCCTTTTAGGATAAGGGCTTAAACGCCTGATGATTTTCCTTTTTCTGGTGCTCTTCCTTCTGGTCTGCGTTACCTGCGGTAAGGTATTCTGTCCACCCCGTATGGTATGTTCAGGGGATACATTCATGGTTTCAGGTATACATACTGGCTTTGGTATATCAAATGTATCACATAATGTTTCCATTGGAATTTATTCTGTATTTTACGAAATTCTGGGACGGATTTGATTTATGTGTCTTTTACAGCCAAAACTTGGGCCTTGAATGGTATAAACCATGTTCCCAATTTTTTTCATAATGAAATCGTCCACCCAATGATTTTTTCCATTCTGAAAATTGTTAAAATATACTTTGTCCCCTGAGGAATAGCACTTTACTTTCAAGTTTTCTCCTTTAGAACTTTTCTTCTTCTCAGGTATAAGTCTATCGAAGATAGATCTAATTTTTCTAGCAAACATCAGTTCTGCAAGGGATGAATTAACATTGTTATTTGGGTTCGGGGTAACCCTGTAGATTGCTAGAAATGTTTGTATAGTTTTCTCATCTGTGTCCATATTCAGGTATTTCTTTATTGCCCGTTTAAATGTGTCCAGAAATTTTTCTGCCAACCCATTCGACCTAGGATGGTAAACAGGTGTCGTGATATGTTGAATATTCAGCGATTTGCAGAATTCTTTAAATTCGTGACCTGTAAATGCTGTACCATTGTCACTTACTATGGTTTGTGGTACACCAAAACGGCGAAAGATTTCGTTAAGTGCATTTATAGTGTTCCTTGCAGTTAGATGTCTGGTTTTAAATATCTCTGGCCATTTAGAGAAATAATCTACTACAATTAAGTAGAAACAACATTTAGAGGTCCGGCATAATCAATATGTAGACGTGACCAGGGTAGGTCCGTTTTCGACCATGGGGTCGTTTTTACTGGCGGATCTCGGGCTGCTAACTGACATCCTTTGCATGCTTTGACACAGTTTTCTACTTCTTTGTCCATACCAGGCCAATATACGTATCCTCTAATTAAGGATTTCATTCTTGAAATGCCAGTATGACCTGTATGGAATTCCATTAATATTTTCCTTCGTAATGCCTGTGGAATTACGATTCTATCAGCATAGTACACCTTCACAAATTGAAAAAAATGTAGTTTGTCCTACTTTGTTACTTTTTCCCCTCAGTTCTAATTGAGTTTTCATTTTCTTTATGAAAATGTCTTTTTCAGCTTCTCTTTTAATCTCTTCAAGGGTTATTGGAAGTTCACGTATCATATTACACATTGAACTTGTACATTCGCTTTCATCTTTAAGAGCAGCAGTTACTGTCTCTTCGAAACTTTCGTTTCTTTTTGGAATCAACCTTGATAGTGCATTCGCGTGTCCAAACTTTTTCGATGACACATGCTCCATCTTAAACTGATAGTTTAAGAGAGTTACAGCCCATCGCTGTAGTCGATTTGCGGTATGCTTAGGAATGCCTTTCTTTGATCCAAATATCGTAATCAAGGGTTTATGGTCTGTTTGCAATGTGAAGGTCCGTCCATGGAGAAATCGATTATACTTTTTGACTCCAAATATCATCGACAGAGCCTCCTTTTCAATCTGGCTATAGTTTTCACAGCTGCAACCAAAGTTCTTCATGCATGAGCGATTGCTTTTGTTGTTCCATCCTCATACTTATGGAGTAATGCAGCGCCAACGCCGTAATCACTGGCGTCCGTTGCTAGTACTAACTCATTGCCTGGATCAAAATGCGCTAATGCCAAGTCTGATAGTAGACATTTCTTAATTTTTTGGAAGGCAGATTCACATTCCTTATTCCAACTCCATTTACTACCCTTTTTTAGTAACTCGTTAAGAGGAGCTCTCAAATTATGCACATTAGGTATGTATATCGCGTAATATTGAACCAATCCCAAAAATGATTGTAGCTTCGGTACTAAGTCTGGAGCAGGCATCTTTTCAATTGATTCGGCCCGTTGTGGATCTGGTCTTCGTCCCTCTTTGTCGATTATTTGACCAAGGTATCTGATCCTTTTCATAAAGAAATCGCATTTCTCCGGGCTCAATCTGAAACCAAACTCCTCTATTCTCTTAAATACTTCTCTGACGTGCTTCTTGTGTTCGTGCAAAGTTCTGCTCTTTATCAGGATATCGTCAAGGTATGCCATTAAAAATTCCAATCCTGCGAGCATCGTATCCATAACCTGTTGAAACAGAGCAGGGGCGAGCTTTAATCCGAACGGAAGTCTTTTTAGTTTAAAAATACCCTTATGCGTGTTAATGCACAGGTACTTTGAACATTCGTCATTGACTTTGATTTGCAAGTATGCATCCGAGAGGTCTATTTTTGAAAAAAATTTCCTCCGTTTAGTTTTGAGAATAGATCTACTGCCGACGGAAGGAGGTAATTGTGGTCCTGCAAACAATCATTAAGGCCCGTCGAAAAGTCAGCGCAGACTCTTATTTTGTTATTCTTTTTCTTCACATATACCGTCGGACTTTCCCAATCCGTGTGGTCAACCTTATCAATGACGTCTAATTGTTGAAGTCTCTCCAACTCCTTCTCTATTGCGTCCATCGATGAAAAAGGTACATTTCTTTTAGGTTTGAACACTGGGGTGGCCTTTTCTTCACCTTAAATTTTGCATCTGTTTTCACACAGTATCCAAGTTTTTCGGCAAAAACTTTTGGGAATTCTGCATTTAAATCGTCCATTAAGCCTTCTATTTAGTTTGATTTCTCTGTGGGCAACCTATTACAAAAAGAATTAACCGGTCGTTCCCATAAGTTGAACAGGACAATCCAACCCACTCCAAATAGACTTGTGTTCCATTCCTGGTACTACGTACAATTTGACTTGTGTGTTTGACCACCAAATGACACATTGCACCTCAGTTCTCCCTTGAATTCCAACCTTTTGCCGCACACACTCTTCGCCATCTTGCTGGTTTCTCTTAGTTTAGGTCGACCGATCCTTCTCCAGATATCTTCATCTATGATGCTAATGTCCGCACCACTATCCAGGAGTAATGTTACCGGATGTCCATTTATCTTTACATCGACATATTTACGCCTTTCGCAGCTTTTATCTTTCCTTGTGCGAAGCGTATTAACTTTGTCGGTCCTTCGTTTTTTCTTCTGGTTACAATATGTTCCCTTGTGGCCTTTGAATTCACATTCGTAACATATCCTATTCCTGAACCAGCAGATCTTTTTGGTGTGTCCTGTACTTCCGCAGCATTCACAACTTTGGTCCTTGTACAGTCTGGGAGTCTTTTGTTCCTGGGTCTTGTATGTTCTAGAGGTCCTTTGCATTTTTACATGTTGTATCTTGTAAACGCTTTTTTCTTCAATGCGGGTGTTGTCTCTTTTGATATTAATGAGACGTGGACACTCCTCGGTTACTTTTTGTAAAGTTACATTCGGGTCCGACTCCATAATTGTCAGGATCCGGGATCTGACATATTTGTCCCTTGGAGCTGTGAATCCTTGTACAAAGATTAAACATTTAAATAAATCTGCCGAAATTTCACTTAATTTAAATGATTCACATAAGCAATTTACAGTACATGCATATTCTAAATAGTCTTCGGATTCCGACTTCTGTAAATTTAAACATTTATATCTAGAATGAAAAAGGCTGTCTCTTTTATCAAATATTCTAGATAAGGTATACCTTCTATAGTATGCTGGATATGTAACGCAAGTATCGGGAGAGTAGTGAAATTCTGACAAAGAATTTGAAATACCCTCTGCAGAAAAACTAGGTTTCTTCCTATCTGTCGACGTTTGAATTAATTTTTCAAAATTCTTTTGTTGCGTTAACATTTGGCGTTGAAGTATTTTTGTTTGCTCTTGTTGTGCCTCTAAAGTTTTTTGTGTCCATTCTTGCTGCTGCAGTAGCTGCTGTTGTATCTGTTGTTGTTGCTGTCGTTGTTGTTGTTCTTGCTGCTGTATACTTAGAGTTAACGCCTTCGTCAACTCAGCCAATTGCTTCATTTTAGCTTAATTACAGTACAAAATATCTTTCCAAAGTTTACAACAATAATTTCACAAAAAGTTCGTCAATATGCGTTTTCGTAAATTAGCAACATACTTTTTTAAAACTAAATGTTTCATAAAGTTTATACAATTTAGCAACAGTCTTTTACCAGGTAAAACTTTTTCACAAAATAATTTCAGACAATAAAACGTTTCCAAAATTCGCACAACAAATAGTTTCAATTACTTTAGACAAAGCAATGAACAATTATTTTTCACAAAAATACGGCTGCACTTGGGAGAGAGAAAAAAAATATAACAATAATTACTGAATTGTTTAAAGAAAAAAAATCGTAAGCGTACTTTTTTCTTTTTAAATTCGTAATCTCACGGTGCAGGTTTCGAATTCAGCTTGTGCTTCCCAAATATTTTTTCGTCTACATACAGATGAAGTTCACTTTACCTTAAAATTGTTTCGAGTACAATTTTTTTTTTACTTTCCCGTTAGATCTCACCGAAGAAATCCGTAGTTTTTACTACTTTAGGTAGCAAAATTCGCACGTGTCGACTTTTTTTTTCTTGCCGTCCTTGCAAATTTTCTTTAAAAAAAAATCCTTGAATAGTACGGTAATTTATCTCTGTTAAGAGAAAAAAAAATATCCTCGTTCGCCACTGTTATATCCTAAATTACATAGGCCATACTAAATTAAGAATACGCCGAGTGGTTTGCGTTTAACAGGGATCCAGTAGGAAGTAGAGACGTTTACTCTTCGCTCGTCCAGATATCACTGCCGTCTTATATACGTACTTTCGTATATAGTCAATACCTGATTATTTCCCTTTATGTTAGTTTCGTATTTATGCCAATCATGACCTTTACAACAAAAATGCAGTTTAAATTCCCAGGGATACTAACTAAATACACAACATCGCAGACTTAGCACTTGCATAAGTCGACTTACCGCTGCAAGATTTACAAATAGAAAAAGAGGATTCAGGTATATGGCACACAGGGGACCTTAATTTGAGCTGTAAAATATTAAAAGGAAATCATCAGCGAACAAGTTTGCGCTTCTCGGGTGTTAATTGGTATTATGTAGCACACATCGTTGTGTCATGAGTCATGTCTCGAGCGTTTTCGTTTTCTTGCCCGTCTTCAGGAGGCTGTGTCTTATCGTTAGTATCATCCTATTTATAATTTTTATTTAATCATCCATATACTTATTCATTAACATGCTAATGAATATAGGCATACACCTAAAAGCACAGAGGATGCAGAAGGCAATAATAAAAATAAAAATCAAGACGGAATGGAAAAACGACGGAGATGTTATTTTTTTATGTACTGGTCTCTTGTCTTTTAATATGGGAACGCCGTGCAGCGTGGAAATGTTAAAAAAAATTGGTGTGCTTATATTTTAAAATTTAAATTGAAAAAAAAAATGTCTTCATTTTTATTTCTATTATTGTATTCTGCATCCTCTGTGCTGGTAGGCATATGCCTATTTTTTATAAATTTCTTAATAGATGATTGAAAAGAATATAAAGACACCATATTTGTACATTTGCACGCTGCACGGCGTTTGCTATATTTAAAAACAATAGACCAGTATATAAAAAAAGAAAAAAACATCTTCGTCCTTTTCCAATCTGACGGACGGCAGTTACTACAGGTACTACTACTATTCAAGATATGTCTCTGCTTGACAAGGCCATGTTCTAGCGAAATGATTGCAAAACGAAACTACAGATACATGATTTTCTTTTTATTCTGAATTATACGTGCTTTCATGTGTATGCCTCAATTTTATTTTAAATTTCTTACAAGTGCTTTAAAAAATATGAACACAGCAATTTATATATATATATATATATATATATATATATATATATGCATATATATATATATATATATATAGGATAATAATAATAATAATAATAATAATAATAATAATAATAATAATAATAATAATAATGATAATAATAATAATAATAATAATAATAATAATAATAATAATAATAATAATAATAATAATAATAATTTTAAAAAATAATAATAACAATACTCCAGGTAAAACATCCATAGGGTAGTAATCCAAAGAATTTCAACTGGGTTTATAAAAAGTGCTCAATATCAAATAGAGCTTTTATATATGATTATTTTGATTTACACAGACATGTACAACATCTGCGACATTGGCATCTCAATGTTATCGATCAACAGCTATTATGAACTGAAATCTCATCAGCAAGAGTTAGAATCAGATCTTAACTTTAGATCATATTTGGAAAATATGATCTAAGGTTAAGATCGGATTCTAACTCTGCCTGATGAGATCTCAGTTTATAATAGATGTTGATCGATAACATCGACATGCCAGTGTCGCAGATTTTGTACATGTCTGTGTAAATAAAAATTATCCTATATATATATATATATATATATATATATATATATATATATATATATTATTCGTTTATTCATTCATTTATTTATTTATAGAGTTTTGTAAAATGTTATATATATTGATTGTTTTAATACTAATAGATAAGTAGTGTCGGTGGTGAATGCTGTTTTATTGATGGTGCTTCGTATGTTTTGATGATTTAAAACTTTTTGAGTCGGTGTGTGCGATTGTTCTCATGTATAATTCAAGCGTTGGTTGTTAATAGTTTTCTTAGTTATCTTGATTTTATAGTTGTGTTTGTGTGTGGTTACGTGTCGCTTATTAGTATTGTTATTATCATTTTTATTATTATTATTGTTATTAAGCATTAATTATTAAACACTGATAGGACGTTAGTACCAATAGGGGATTCTATTTTATTAATTGTGGGTTGTATTTTTTATGGGTAGCGCTTCGAAGATTTTTAGTCCGTTGATGCAGTTGTTTTTATGTATGATAGTATTAGTTGTAAATATTTGTCTTAGTTCGGTTGATGTTATGCTTTTTTGTGTGGTTACGTGTCGCTAAATGGCAGTACTATAGTTAAGGTGGTGCGTCAGACGTCGAGGGAGGGTTTTAGTAGTGTGGCCAATATAAGTACTGTGTTTGTCTATTTAAGTATTAGGGGCACATTCACCGAATGAGCATTGAAACAAATACAGTACGTTAGTTTAGTTTAGGGAGTGTTAATAGTATTATTATTTTATTTTATTAAGTTAAAAGGATACATTTTGTGTAGTTAATTAGTAGTCTTATTTTTTGTTGCTGGTCGGTAAGTTAAGTGTATCAGGTTATCATGTTAGTTAGGACTGTTTTATCGAGTTTGTAGTTAGAGTGCTTAGGTGTTTATAGTTTAAGAATAGAGTAATTATATTGTGTATTCGTCTGATTCTTTTGGTGTAGGTTGGTTACATATAGTTGTATGTGTTAGTCGACAATTCTATTCGGGAAATTCTTATTTACTAGATGTTGGTTAGTTATTTGTCGAATAATTCTTTGGATTCAGATAGTGTTTATACGCGGTAGTCGAGTTTTCTATTAATACGATTTTATATTTTTGGGGACGTTCGCTATGGTAGTTCAGCAGATTAGGGGTATTATTTGTGAGTGTTTTTTATATGTGGATGTTGTGTGTTTTTAGATCGATGGGAACGTCTAAGAAGGACATGATGTTGTTAGTCTTTAGTTCGTGTGTGAAGGTGAGTACTTAATAGCTTTCTAGGGTTTGGAATATTTTCTAGTGATTCTATGGCTATCATAATGTCGTCAACATATTCGGACTATATAGAAGTTTTTTTTAATGTTTGTATGTGTTATATGTAGTATTCGGCAAACGTGAAACGCTGTCGATTTTGATGTATATTTCTCCGGAGAGGTCAGTGCATGGGACTTGTGCGGAGCACCTGTGGAAAAGTTTTTCGAGGGTTTTTGGGGTTATTGCTGGGAGGGGTATGGTAATTGTACCGTGTGTATGGTTGGATAATGTTGTGCGTTGTTTTAGCAATGCGGTATACGAGAGTGGGAATTTGGGAGAATATGGATCTGAGGGGATACGTGTTTTTGTGTTTTTTATGTTGCATTTGATATCGCCAGGTTTGTTATCGCCTATAATTAAACTGAGTTTGATTGTTCCTATTTCAGCATTTATTGACTTTTTTCTTAATTCGCTAGTGAGTGGTTTGTAAGTCGTTAAAATATTGTTTTTATTTTACAGGATGTTGTTTATTTTATTGTTATAATCTGTTTTATTTAAGATAGTGTATTATGATGTTACATGAGAGCGTGATTACGTTGTAAGAGCGTGTAGAATTCAAAAGTCATATTGCTTAACTGCTAGAAAAAGCGCGTTCAAGAGTAAAACATATGATTACGTAATGGCTAAGAATTGGTAACGGTTATTAGAATGCTAGGCACTTTAAAATGTGCCGACCAGATTTTTAATTCACATTATTGCTTGTGAAGTGTTTACTTTTTATGTAGAGGGATTCAAACAATTTTTATCATTTGAAGTTGATGCTTTTGTGTATAGCTTTTGTATTGTATACTAGTATGAGTCAATATTAAGAAAAGGGTGTTTTTAAAAGTGTTAGCAAATAGAGCTGCTGTCAGGTTAGCATCTAGGGAAGTGGTGTTGTAGTGAAACCGATATAAAAATTGGTTTGATTATTATTGTCGGATATACATTTTTCTTAATGTATTTTGAATCTGAGAAGTGTAACTTTTAACTACATGTTTCGATGTTTTATATTTTTTATAATAAATGATAGAAAATTAGTTTGATAGCAGAGTTGATAGTGAATATGTAGCGATGCGTTATATTTTTAAGAGCTTTTTCATCCAATTTAAAGTTCGGATCCTTTTTGTTACAGTAGAATAAGAAAGTAGTTTGTCTAAATTAATAATCATTAATTTTATTATTTTGTCTACACTTTAATTGCGAAATGTATTATTAATTTCGATTAAGTTTCGATATGAAGATTCGCTTCTATACATTAAAATGCATGTGTTAATAGAGCTAAGTTTTTCATAGTGAGATGTGAGAATTGTATCAGTGGTTGTTTTAAATTACAATAAACACACTCAACTGTAAAGACATAGTTTTAAAGAAACCAAGATAACACCGCCTAGAGATGATCTGACAAAACAAATCGAATGTACACGCAAAAAGGGAAAGAAAATAGTACAAGAACATGCATAAATTTGATCGAAATACTAAATACACCATTCGGAAATTGTTTTAAAAAGTAGTATCTATCAAATCAATGTATATATATATATATATATATATATATATATATATATATATATATATATATATATATATATATATATATACACACATATATATATATATATATATATATATATATGTGTGTGTGTGTGTGTGTGTATATATACACATATATATATATATATATATATATATATATATATATATATATATATTCCTTCTCAAATTTCAAATCTCGTTTCTAAATATATTTTTCCATAAGGTATCTCCCTTTGATGACGCATATTACAATAATAACAGCCCACACGTAAATTTAAATTTGAATTGAATAAAGAAAAAAAATTAATTAATGAATCATATAAAATAAAATATAATAAAATTATAATAATTAATATATTAATAAGCATATGTTTATAATATTTTAACTTTAGTTGATTTTGACATTCTCTGCGTTCCTACTACTTCCAATTGTCTGCTGCCGTATTTCTATGTTTTGACACCGGTTTTTCCCGTTTTTTCGACCCACTCGGTCTTTTATTGTTGTCTTCTGAAACTGAAAGTTTTTCTTTCGAAAATTTAAGATTACCCTTTGCCGAACTGTTACTTACCAGACAGTATTTACTATTTTGGTATTTAATCAGTTGTTCGTGAAATTATTAATAAATTGTTTTGAGTTTCATTTTCTCTCTTCGTTTATTTCTTTTCATTGTTCCATCTTACGGCAACTACATCGAATTGCTATAGCCTCGGACGACTAATCTGCACTTATTTTTACCAGCAATGATTCAAGCAAACTACACTATCCTTTTATATATATATATATTTATTAATTTTATACGTACATCAAAGTAATCAATGGACACGTGTTTCTGGTTCACAGCTGTCATCAGCATGGTTAACTTACACATAGATCGAACCTTCGATATTGATGTATATAGTCCAGCGTTCTACCACTGGACCATGACGCTCTATCTAGAAATATGTACGATTTTTATCACCTAACTATTTAATGTATTTTTATGTAATTATTTTTATTGGTGATTTCAGCGTTCGTTGTTATTTTTCCTACTATTATTTCGAGTGTTTCACTTTCCTAAGTGATTAAGATGCAGAAAATGACATTATTAGTCGCCCTCAACTTCATAGGATGTATTTTTCGTTAATATATACATTTTTATTAATGTTATACGTACATAAAAGTAATCCATAGACACGTGTTTCTGGCTCACAGCTGTCATCAGCATGGCTTACTTACACAGAGATCGAACCTTCGATATTGATGTCTATAGTCCAGCGTTCTACCACTGAACCAAGACTGTAATTATTTGTATTGGTGATTACATAGTTCGTTGTTATTTTGCTTACAATGGAAATAATAGTAAGCAAAAAAACAACGAACGCTTGTTAAACTGAAAAAAAATATGCAATGACTAGAGTACCGTTTAAGACCAGATAAAAATCAATTTTATCCATCACTTCGGCGAATTAAGAGCAACATAGGAAATTTAATTCAAGTCTCTACAATACATTGAAATTTAAAAAGTACGTATACTTGTTAATTTATTTTAATTGGGTGATTGATCCCCTGCCTTTAGATAAAATAATTATTGTAAGTCGAACCCTGTATCAGTTTCTGATATGCATCATTTCAATATAAAATAGAGCGTAGGTTTATATTGTCCAAAATATTTTCAGAAGTTATTGTAAGTTTGATTCATTTAAGGCAAGTCAAGAACAATCACTAAACGTTGGAAATTGTTTTGAAATATTTTTCATGAAAAAAAATGTTTATACAATACTCATAACAGCATAACATGTATTGAAAATTGATAATTTTCCAAGCAGTTATTAGATATATTTTGCATTTTTTTACATATATTTTATTGCTGTTATGTTTTTATTAATGTAAGTTTATTTCATCATAAAGAATGTGTATATGTTTAGTTATTATTGTGTTATTTTCTTCATCTTCTGTAAAAAAACAAACTTTACATGTAGAAACAATACAATACAATACAATTTCGAAATTGTTTTCAAAATTGTTTCTCCAAACATTATTTTGTTCATAATGTGTTTAGTTTTGTAAAGTGTCGACATTGCTTTCTGATTGTATGATGTCATTAGATGTTCTATTATCAAGTCGTCTATATAAACAAAAATGTGTCTAATTCATGGTGAGTCAACTGATTTTTTGGGAATTTAGTTATGTTATATGTTTGTACTTTTTACATTTGTATTTGATGGATATAAATCAAATATTGTAAGCTACTTCCTAATAATTGGCATGGTTACTAATTACTGGGTATTACTAAGAAATTGCTTACTAAATCGTTTTCTGTACTTATTACTTGGTAGTAATTTTGGTTTTCACAAGTCCGCAGTCGTGGACCACAGTCACATGTTTGTAAGGCCTGTATTATAGATTAGCTTGATCCGTAGCGTTTTCGATTTTTCGTCGAATAATTATTAAGTGACAAAACAATTAAACAGCATTAGCGCCACAAGATACATTGTATTATGTAAAAGAAATTTACATGATACATCCTGTGGATTTAAAAATTGTAATCATTATTATGGAACTTCAACTGCATGTTTCTTTTACGTCTTTATAACTTTACTTATTTTGTGCGGCTTTTTTCTAGCATTTCGGAAAAATATACATTTGTATAATTATGTTATGTTCTAAAATATTTCCATTATTTCTGCCTAAATACACACAAGAAATAAACGTATGTGTGCGTGTGCGTGTGCGTGTGTGTGTGGAGGCGGGTGCGTGTGTGCATACTTATTTGTTTGATTAGTTTTCATAACGAAATGCGTTGTGTAAGGCGTTTGTTAAGCCGGATGACCTAAGTGAATTATTGATGCCGGGACACTTCCTTTTCTTCTAATTGGAGGAATAGGAATTCCGGACAAAGTTGTATGATATAAAACCAGCGGTAAATGGGTTAATGGCATTCATAACGAATGTCTCATTATGGAGTTTATCTTGATTGCCAACTGAGAATTAGTGAATTACACCAGACTTTGCGTCTGTCGTTTCAGTTATTACTTTCATAAATTAAAATGATCTTCCGTCATAAACATTTAAATGCATCAAATTGGTCTTATACACACACTTGGTGACAAAAAGAATCAGTAATTGTTTTTTTACAAAAAAAAATCATCCATCTTTAAAATAAAATAAATACATGAATCGGAATATATTTATAACTATGTAATTTAGATATATTGATATAGAAAGATGGCCAGAGACATGGAAATAGAGAGAGTAGTATTAGAAGGCTAGCAAAATACAAGAAATATAAATATGTTGGCGTTGAAAAGTAAGACAAACACAAGTGGTATATATATATTATTTTAGTTTTCATATCAAATTGTATGTGATAAGGCAATACTTCCACACGGTGATGTAATGTGTGTTGCCACGTTCCATAATATATTTCGAGGATGCCTCTTTATCAAATAGTAGGCGTTTCAAATTTATGAACAAATATTGTTATATGCTTATAACGCAGTAAATATTTGTATCCGCAGCGAGTCTATTTCACTATACCTATATGTTTTTTTTGTTTGTTATTTTCAAAATTTAATATTTGAATTTACTGATGAACTGTTAGATTTGTTTAAATTAAATTAACAATTTAAATATATATATATATATATATATATATATATATATATATATATTAACTTAAAGAAAAAGGCCAAATGCATTTAAAAATCATCTGTTAAATGCAGATATTTTTTATTAAAATCAAAACTAAAAACTTTTTCTTTCTTCTTCATCTTGATTAGTTTTCTAATAGTTTCGCTTGATATAACAAGCCTCGTCAGAGCTTTAGACAAATAAAAGGTATTAACCTTTTTTGTCCGTAACAGTGACGTCCGATGTTGTGTGGAGTTAACGGTGTAAATGTCTCTTTTAAATTGAACTTAAATCGCGCATGGTCGCTGGTAAGCATAAATTTGGGAAAGTTGATTTTTTTAAGCATGTTTAGAATTTTTAATTTAAGGAAAGAGGCAAAATGCCTTCAAAAAACAATGTGTTAGATGCAGATATTTTTGATTAAAATCAAAATAAAAAATCAAAACATTATGTTTTTTCTTCTTCATCTTGACTGTTTTATCTAATAATTTCGCTTGATATAACAAGCCTCGTCAGAGCTTTAGACAAATAAAAGCTATTAACATTATTTTTTTTCGTAACAATCCTTCTGGTCTTGTAGAAGTGACGCCCAATATTGTGTGGACTAACGGTGTAAATATCTCTTTTAAATTGAACTTAAATCGTGCATTGTCGCTGGTAGCTATAACTTTGGAAAAGTTCATTTTTTTAAGCATCTTTAAAATTATTAATTCAGAGAAAGACGGAAAATGTCTTTAAAATGTTAGATGCAGATATTTTTAATACAATCAAAATAAAAAAAAACAATATATTGTTTTGTTCTTCATCTTGACTGTTTTATCTAATCGTTTTCCTTTATATAACGAGCCTCGTCAAAGATTTAGAAAAATAAAAGGGATTAACCTTTTTTGTTCCCTAACAATCCTTCCTGGTCTTGTATAAGTGGCGTCCGATGTTGTGTTGACTAACGGTGTGAATGTCTCTTTTAAATTTTACTTAAATCGCGCATGGTCGCTGATATATATATATATATATATATATATATATATATATATATATATATATATATATATTTATATATTGTAGGGTAATAGCAAATATATTATCTGTTTAATGTTTAACTTTTTCCCAATTATATACTATTATAATTTTATTTCATTCAAACAGTATTCATTTATCTGTGTTTCCTAATTAGCTGGTTTCAATTCATTTTAATCATTAACGAGCAAATAAGTATTGATTGATACTATTGTCAAATTGTGTGTAGCTCGCAGTATATGTAACAGACAAAATAAATTATTTTGAATGACGAAGTAATTATTGTTTTATTTATCTGTATAATTTAACAGTAAGTAGATAATGAAACCATTTGGTTTCATTATCTACTTACTGTTAAATTATTTACTGTTGTTATAGTAAAACTATAGTAAACCTTACTTCATCAGCGCCTTTAGCAACACGTCTTACAGAAAATCAGAGAAAAAACGAGACGTTTTGGATTAGCCTTATCAATTCATGAAATAAAATAAAATAAAGTATTTCCAAACTGTTTTGGAATCGATCGTACTCCATACTAGACTTTATGTTCTAATTTTCGGAAATATTGCAATGGTTTAATTCATTGTATATATATATATATATATATATATATATATACATATATATATATATATATATACATGTATAGTTATATGTATATATATATATACATATATAGTTATATATATATACATATATATATATATTGAAAGCCAACGACAACACTATATTGAACATTTAAACACATTTCTGTAGAGTAGCTTTCCACTTCAGATGGCTATCAATAATTAACATTACTACACTCAACAACATCACTAATGACTTCCCACACTTACAACTTAACAACCATGAATCAGACATTAAACTTCCATGACGAAAACGCAACAATGTTTCCATCAGTGTACAAGCAAACATTGTTTCTTACATCACGTGTCCACAACCTCTCACACTTGAGAGTTTTAAAAAGAAACACTTTATAGTCCTACTTTATGACAAATGGAAATAAATATGTGCCATACCACGTGGAACTTACGGCAACCTCGCAATTACACACATAAGTAACTATGCTCTCAACGTATCAGTCAGTAACATCTCTTCTATGTAAATCCAAGACCGCATTAACTCTTTATGGACTGACATATTTAGAAAGAGAACCCTCCTGAATAAATACAAATATAATCGTGTTACTAGAAACAGTAGACTCCCCACATGCTATCACCTCATCAATACATACAAAACCAACGCAAGTACACACCTTAGGACTATAGTATCGAGTATTGAAGGACCTCTACGCAAAGTCTCAAGGCTCCTCTCACACCCAATTAACGCCTACTCTCTAACTTTTCCCGGGCACGTCAATAGTTCTGATAAGGTCATCGACCGTCTACACACAATTCGAACACAACAATTAAGACAACACAGATACGCTTCACCCAAGATCGTGTCGCCTTTTTTTATCTCAGTACCTGCACATCCAGCGGTCGATTTAATTACTGACGTCACCTCTTCCAATGAGCTTTACTCAGTTGGCCTCACGCCCACTGATATTCACGAATTATTACAAATAATATTTGACAATACATACTTCACCTTCGGACAACATACTTACAGAAAAATAGTAGGATGTTCATGGGATCTAATCTTTCAAGATTATTCGCCATCTCGTGCATAGATAGATTAAACATTTAGCTCTTAACACTTGCTAAAACGCTATATTCCTGTCGAGATACGTTGACGACGTTCTGGTCCTAACATTGTCACGTTCGGAAGTTGAGAAAATCTACACCGTATTTTATAATACATACTTATGTATACGGTTCACCCTTGAGCAGCCGGATGCCTCTAGATTCCTATTACCTCTAGATTTTAACGTTAAGATTTATGATAAGCGAGCGCTTATAACCAACTTCTATATGAAGGCAGCTAGCAGACACATGTGTGTACATTACAAGTAAGTCAACCTCCTAAGAGCCATATAAAATATGCGATTAATGAAATTGCACTCATCCAAAACAAGTTTAGTGTATTAGCAGTTAAAACCGCCTGCACTATGCAAGCTTATCAGGTGCTTGATTTGAATGAATACACCAATACCACTTACAGACACCTGGATACCCCCCCCCCCACAAAAAAGAGATGATACGCTTAGCATCCAAAACCTGCTTCTTTAAACTGCCTCATCTCAGTGATAAAATCACAACATCAATCCGCAAAACCATTAGAAGAGAGGGGTGTATATACAGTTTGCCCATTCAGGTCCATCACTACATCAGCAGCTAGCTACACGCAAACACGAATATAACCCAAAACCTTGCACCGTGTCTAACTGGCCAATGAATACAACGGATATTTCCCACCGTATATATACGGTGTACATGTTAGAATGCGCCATCTGCAACTAATTTTACGTAGGTAGTACCATGAAACCTCTTTATATCAGGAGTATAGAACATGCACAAACACAAGCATGATTATTATTCGAGCACCTTAACACTTGCAAACACAATAATAGACATAAAACTTTACATCTCCCCACAAAGAGATATACATTGGAAAGCTTCGCATTAAGGAAGCTTCATTCCTGAACTTTATAGTAGGTTTGAAATTAGTTCCTCATTTATGATATAATATATAGTATAGTATATATCATGTTACACCTCACCCCACACACATTGCATTAATACAATTCTAAGCAAATTTGAATCAGTTTAAAACATTTAAATTAAAGAATCATTTATAGAAATACACTTGGTGCATATATTTACAATTACCTCCACCCCAAAAATAGAAACAAGGAAAACATATTAAAGAGTGTATTACAAATAAGTATAATAATAATAATAGTCATGATAATAACCATGAATGTAATATACACACCACATTGCTGTATGCAATAATACAGCACTGCTACTTAAATAGATAAATTATGTAAACATATATTTAATAACAATACAATTAATAAAAATTAAGATGTGTATAGTAATAGAATAACGCACTTGGTATATAGATACACATTTCACAATTGTATCTTCTATAAAATAATATTAAAATAAACCCAGCCAAATGAATCCATAAAAACAATCTTTGAAAATAAATAAATTAATAAACAAATAAACTAATAAATAAAATACGTTAGTAAAACAAAATGTAATTCAAATTAAAAAATAGGATAGCATAGCATAGCAAACGTAAAATATAGATTCACTATTACCTTCCAACAATTGAATAGATATATGGATACACTTGTGTATATGTATGTATAGATGGGTGTAGAGTAGTGTATATGTATATTTTTGGAATATAATACATATATAATGGTGGCAGGTCGCTATTAAAAAGATCCAAGTGATTATGAAACCGAATATTTGATTGAGAAATGGGTAAAAACTAAGAAAAACAAGACGGGAAAACCAAAAAAACTAACTTTGTATGCGCTTTAGTCTCACAATTCTTGCGTGCTTTCAAAAGGTTAAATGTTTAGTATGAATTGCCTAATTTTTACATTCAATTTCCCCTTTTATCAGTAAGTCCAGCACAGTTGTCGGAATTACTAATCTTCCACGATATTAAGTACTTATTTTTATACCAAAATTACTTTAATTAAATACGATAGACATATTACTCCGTTCATATTAGCCCGTTCCGCCACAAGTTCGATATTAATGAGTATGCTTATAAGCAATTGTGTGGCTTATAAAAAAGAAAATTGCAAGTTGGGTTTTAAGTTTACGAATACTACACAAACATCCACTAAGTAATTTTCTATAAGGTTTTAAGAAAAAAAGGTTAAACCTCTCTTAAGACTATGGGTTTTGAAACTAAATCTTAATAAACAGTACATCGACTTTTCATATTCGGTGTTAAAGTATCAGTCAATCGTGTCTTGGACTACCTACTGATATAATCTGAAAGGGGCATACGCATTGTATAGTATTTACTCGCTTTTCCAACGAGAGTTCCTCGTGTGTCTTGTAGTGCTAGAACATATGAGTTGTTACCAGTCAGTTGCAATATAAACTAGCGAAGTAGTCTAGGCATACGTGAAAGTGGGTCAATTGCCGTAGAAACATACCTTTATTAAAGGATGTATTTTTTGCAATTCTTATTTTTGTTTTGATATTTATTTCTAATTATGTTTAATATTGATTTAAATTTTCTTCATCTGTGAATTATTTTGCATCGTGTATTCACAACTCTAGTTACAAGCCGCGCGTGCGTGGACCCGCTCTGTATGTGACTCGATGTGGCGAGTGTAAAATGAAATAAATTTGAGCAATTTGGGGCATTTTTGATCCCACTTTGACCCCGTGGAGGCGCGAACAAGCATTTTTCTGAGGTCAGGGATGCTCATTTTATATCCAATAAAATTGCCTCTACATTTTGGCGGAGTTTCAGAAAAATTAAATAGATGGATCAAACGTTATGGGAGAAAAAGAGTCATCTTTTGCCATGTTGGGGGCGTTTGACCCCCTGGGGACGCGAACCACATTTTTTCAAGGTCAGCGATACTTATTGCCTCTACATATTGGCCAAGTTTCAAAGAAATTGAATGGATGAAAATGCATGGGGCAAAAAATGTAATTTTTTTGCCATTTCAGGGCCTTTGACCCCCCCGGGGGGGGGGGGGCTAACCAGATTTTTGTTCAAAAATCGGAGAATGTCACTTTCTAACCTGACCAAAGTTACAATTCCATGCAAAATTCAGAGAAATAAATGGATTGTTACGGAGAAAAATCCCAACGGACGGACGGACGGACGGACGGACGGACGGAGATGTCTCAAAACATAAGAACCCCGATTTTATGAATTAAACTCTGAACGCCTTCAAACTAATAACTATAATATAATTTACCTAGACAAATTTGTCTTCCTATAAAATAGTAGATGTATCTTAGCATGTGGGCATAGATACAATTCTTTACACAGGTTTTTAAATACAACTATCCTCGATTGTAGTTAAGTACGGTGATGCACAAATTTGTTTTTCTTCGTCATACGGAAGTTTAAATGCAAATTATTTTTTATACATGCAATAATTAAACAAAACCATAATTGTCACTAATTGTAAGACTGGGACTTTCTTCTGTTCTTCTTTTTCCCGGGAAAAGCTCGTGCAGGCGTCACACTTGTTTAAATAAAGTGGTCCTCATCATATAGTAGTATTAGTTATATAATTTGGTCTCGATCCGATCAAAATATAGATATTGCTTAAAAATCGGAGAGTCAAATCATTGCCCTCGCAAATATACGTATAATAATGCGAACTAAAAACTTATGATAAGAATATGCCTTATAATATCTAAATAAAATCAATCATTTAAACTCCAACATATCAGCTGTCATTTTGAGGTATGAAACGGCTGCCAGCAATTCGTCCGTTTTCTAGATTTTTCTTCTGCCTCGTTTGCGCTCCTAAACGGTGCCAAAAATGTCGGTTTGCAATAAACGTTTCCTTGTCTCTGCTGTCAGCAAATCGGTACATTCAGTGTTTATTTACATGAGATCGTTGTAAATGTTTCAGCTGGCAATATCGTTGAAATTTCATGGATGAACTGTTGAAACAAATTCACGAAAATTTATCAAAAAGGCTGACTTTTATAAACATACACGTCGTCACGAGGCTCGATTTTCTACATTTCATTTAGCATAATGGCATCGCTACATCAATTTTTAAAATGCAGCAATTATTTTTGAAGTATCATTTGAGTAATTAAACTTGAGAGAAACCCGTATATTAATACTTTTGGGTAACTATATCTAAATATACACTCGTTAAGATTTGTAATTCTCGCTTCCCTTATTTTGTCTTTTAGTTCTCACATTCCATGAGCGATGTTTCTGACAAAAAGGGAATAATTGTTGTTTTCTGGGTCAGAATCTATTCATATAATTATTATCGTTAATTAGTTTTTCACCTTGAAGCAGTAACATTTTTAGATCCTTGCATCAAGTGGAGTTTCATAAAATAAAGAAGTAGGGAAATGCGTATCAGCATTCTCTATAACCAATTACAATGTATAAGAAAAACATGTTTACTAACTTAGCATTTTATAAATAATCATGATAATAAGACTAATAATAATGATGATAATAATAAGACTTGTAATAATAATATTAATAATAATAATAATAATGATAATAATAATACTAATAATACTAATAATAAAGATCAAACAGACGGAAAAACAAAGCAAATGCACTAAGCTTATCAGAGAACTGAAATAAATATGGTAGATGAAAAAAGTGAATATAATACCAATAATTGTAAAAGCACTAAAAACAGATGGGAAACAACTCGAAAAAAGACAAAATTGGAATGAATGGAAAGACCGAGACTATACAACAGACACCAATAATGAAACCAGCTCAAATCTTAAGGAAAATCCTCAAATGTGGAAACACACCCACATAAAGTACAAACACTAACCAGTCATATAGAAACTCCTAAAGAAGTCAAACAAAATGCAAGAAGTAACACCATATGAACTGAAGGGAATTAAAAATCAATAAATCTTACAAACTGTTCTCCTCAAAGACATCGGCTTCGATACCACAACAAATAGTCGTGAAGGGGGAAAGACGTTTAAAGGACCAATGAATAAAAGCTCTAATAATACCTAGACTGGATGAGTGCGGAGAATACTGAAACCTTATGGGAAATTATTGCCACCAAAATTCAAAATTTTCGTTGCCAGATGGTAAATGGTAATGGTAAAGAAGTGTTGCGCGAACACAGTCATTAGCAAAGCATGAGGTGGAGAGCACTAGAAATCTAAGAAGAATTGTTTTTCCTAAAACTCCGGGGTACATCACCGGTTTTTATCAGTGAATAATCTCTGATGATAACCAGCGTGAGAACCCCATAATAAGTACAAATAATAATTCCAATGAAATCATTGTGTACAGTGCTCAGTTGCACTAAACCACATCATAAGTTAATTCATATAATATTGGATAATATAAACTTCTTAGGGAAATGGCAATTATGTGGCATAATATATGTGTGTAGAGGGGATATCAGATGTAGTTTAATACGAATTTAGAGAAAGATTACTGTGTCAAAGAGTTGCTTTCGGTAATTCTGAACATGAAAAAAAAAGTTAATTCACTATCGAAGTGATTCAATTATGCAAAATGCATAACATCCAGATGAAGACTTTCCACTTGACGAGAAAGTTCAAATCAAAATCAAAAGAAGTGTTGCAACGCAAAAAACTACGCTAAATACAACAATCGGTCATATAAACTCGAATTAAATTCACTTTCCTTTAGTGTCACCGTCACAAAAAATCAAACTCCTTACTGTTCACTGTCAACTGCTAACTTTTCACTGCTTACTCTTTACTATTCAATATCTGCTGCCCTGAATCAATTGAATAATTCAATGTCAAAAGATTAGTTTTCATAGTAATAAATATACTACCTACCCAATTGCCTACTAAAACCCACCACCTATGCTAATTGACTACTAGTCAACACCACCTATGATAATTGACTGCTAGTCAACACGACCTATGTAGATACACTCCAAACAACTAATCTGCAAATTGACATATATTGTCACCAAAGCAATTATCAGAGTATCTAAACTGGCACGCCTCCATGATCATGACATATTGTTTCACATCCCATAATCACGTTCCCAAAATCGGTACATTACGTTCTGGCGGCGGGCTTTACATTGCAAACACCTCACTTTTCTTGCTCTCGTGGTCAGCGCTTCCTTCTCCATCGTTGAAATGGACTACATGTCTTACATCAAAAATATGTCACAGCATCCCGTCGACGCTCAAGTTCTAAATGAATTGCACTCCAGTAATTACTCCCCATTTCCATTGCATCGTACATCCTGCATTTGGCGGCTTCACCCAAATCTCTTCTCTGATTTGGATTATGGCTTGCCGTCGCTCTTCGGTGTTTGGCATCTATCTCTTGGGTTCCTCTACTTATTATTACGAATTGATTCATGCTGCACTGTCTCCTCTCTTTGCCTGACCTTGGGTGCTATGTTGTACCAGAATGTTTCTTTTTCGGGTGATATCCGTCCTCTTTCAGCTTTTCCTTTCGCTGTTTGATGATGTCGCTCCAATATTGTATTTCCCCGGA
The DNA here is from genome assembly GCA_963556195.1 of Sepiola atlantica. Classification (NCBI taxonomy): domain Eukaryota; kingdom Metazoa; phylum Mollusca; class Cephalopoda; order Sepiida; family Sepiolidae; genus Sepiola; species Sepiola atlantica. The sequence goes on along the minus strand of OY744539.1, from coordinate 49,531,866 downwards.
GCTATATGCTGCCCTGTAATATCTTCTTATCTTCCATTCTTTTAGCATTGTATGAAGAAAGTCTGAGCAAAAAACTGTGCCATTGCCCATTATCACTTCCATTACTGACTCCGTTCAAGCATCACCTTCTCCAATTCCTTTGTAACAGCAGCTGCCATCTCCGCATGTAACTCCCAACATATTGCTAGTCTCCCATGACCACAGTCAATCATTGACAAGTAAACACCCCCACAATAGTGTTATATCAATAGTACATCTTTCCAATTGTTTGCAGTCCCAATTACACCAGGGTCATGTATATTAAAGGCAGGATTGTTAGATTGACATCGAACGCAGTTCCTGGCCACCTTGTGAACTTCCTTCCGTTTTATATGTGGATCAACTTTCCGCACCAAAGTGAATGTTCTATCAACTTCCATGTGGTGCATGTCATCCAACTGCTCTATTTATCAGGGCCCTAGACAATATACCGAGACCTCTTCTATCTCAACTAACCACCCTTGGTTTATTCGGGTTAGCGCCTCCGCTCTGTTTCTCTCTGAACACACAAGCACTGCCTTTATTCGCAGTCAAAATTGGGATATTAATTCGCCAAGTATTCCTAATCTCGGTTCCATGATCATTGCTCGAGCAGACTTGGTTCATATTCTCCCACTCTCTTTCAAGGTAGAGTTCACCCAACTTACTACCGTCACTGAATCAGTTCTTATCTCGATATCTATTAATCCCCATTTGCTACCTTTTAGAACAGCGGCTAATTAAGCCATGTTAATATGATTAAACCTATCCTTTTTTATCAGCCATGCTGCATCTTCCGCCAGAAAACTACCAATCTCCACAACCATTCCTTTTGCTCCACTGCTTGCATCAGACCACATCATTCTGATTTTTCTTTTATGTATGTGCAAAGCCCAACTAGCAGGGCCTTCCTTTTCTACATCACCTAGAATCTCCTGATTTACTTTCACTATTTTGTCATCAACTTTGCCAACCCGCTCCTGACATTATCTTTTGTGGCATAAAACACATCCATCAACGGTTACACACCTTTTTCCACACTTTCATGGTATGAGAATACCGTCCGCTATCTAGCTTTCCATTTCCTTCTCAAACTCCGAGTTTTTCTCACAGTCCAGGGAAATTTTGCAATATTTTACTTGAGGCTCTCTTATCATTTTCAATTTTACTATCTATTTCTTTCCATCAGAATCTGCTTCAAAATTGTTGTCCTCGATTTGGCAAATGTTTGGCTGCTGATGAGAGCGAAGCTTTCAAAATAAATATTACTTTTTGTTATTCACATTATATATATATATATATATATATATATATATATATATATATATATATATATATATATATATATATATATATATATATATATATATATTATGCTGGATCCGTGAATAATAATGGTAATTGATATTGTCTAAGATAGGGGGTTATATTATTTCCCTTTGAACTAATGATGCTTTTGGGGCTTGCTACTGGCTACCCTTTCACCTTTCCACATTCCCTTCCCTCTTATCCCCTTTCCTAACTGAGATTTACAAAACGGTGTAAGTTATTCTCATTCTTTAGCAAACACTTGGTAAACCATCAGAAATAAATTATTTTACAAATGGCTATGGGTTTCAGCTTTTTCTTGATAGTAATCTATCTATACATTAGTATAGTATGAAAATGGGTGTGTATCTTTTGGTTATTAAAATGTGAGATGTTTGCATACATACTCACACGTATACATACATCTCATAGGAACATGGATATCTTTAATATCATGGCAACATCGCTATTTGGCTCAAGCTGGACGTTTGTATAATCTTAATGTGTATGTGTATATGCGTACGTATAAAGACTCACAAATACATTTTAAGATACATATTTACGAATGAACAGTTTTTTATGCATGAAATGTATTTATTTTATTCATATATATATATATATATATATATATATAAATATTTATATATATATATATATATACATATATATATATATAGTGTATTAGTATTCGCGCATAGCCGCCTTGCATTGTTTGTTAACCATTCACGACTCTATCGGTGTATACGTCTTCTGCTTGGCGGCTTTCTGAAAAGCCGTCAGCATTCTAGGCCCAGCTTCTTTCAATGTCAGCCAGGTCGTCAAATATTACCGACATGATCACCATAAATCAATCGATCTCTGAAGGTTATTTAAAAGCAAATAATGAAGGATTGCGTGAGACGCTCATGCCCCGTTCTTAGTCGGCTAATATATATGCGACTACTCAGTTTATGATGTGTCAGGAATATATCACAGCTAAACCAGATCTGAGGAGTTGCCGTTGGGCAATGGATATCTGTGTTGGCATTCGAACAACTCATTCATCATTCCAGTAGCCTATAGGTAGATAAAACTGGGTGATGCCGCCAAAGTAGACGACGTGTTATGGCTAGCCATCGTTGTCAAAGATATTTACACTTAACTGACAAATTCTTTGTATATATCCGAATTAGAATTCATTGCATTCGTACAGTTGTATGCATTTCCATTTATTATTTCCATCATTATTTTGGGGGGTATTATGTGTATAGTTTCTATTTCCAGCGAATATGCCCTCAATGTGCAATCCTACGTGTTAAGTTCATCTATACTGGTGTTTCCCTCGGAATACATCCTTTGTGTATTGTGCACGCTAACATCTACTATGTACGTAAATCTGAGTGTGACATAAGAACACGCGATAGGCGTGACATAGACGTTTCTATGAAACAAAAAAAAGTATTTTTTACATCATACATGTTTATGGAAATCGCTGTAAGCAAGGCATCAAGGTACTTCCTGTAAAAAGCTAACAAAGAACGAAATATGAGTATCGGAAAAAAGGAGATGCCTATTGGCTTCAGTCTTGAAAGACAGAGGCTATAGGTAGGAGGAAAACTGTCAGCAGAAAGAAAGATCTACAAGCCTGTAATTTGTTGTAAAGAAGCTACTGGAATAAGAACGTGTATTACAATGTAGGTATCAAAACAGCGTATTCATAGATACCCCTAGACCAACGAGTCAAACGAGATCGCACCAAAAAGTAGCAGGGAATAAATCACATAATTCCGAAGAACATATTCCATGATAATACTTATAGAAAAGGCTGAGACTAGCAATACTACGTCTGTGACAGAAGGTGCAGAGACGAATAAACGTGTGGCCAATCAAATTACAGATACTTTTCTGATCTATATAAAAAACCCTTAAATGGGGCAGATTCAAGAGTTACAATATATCAACAGTACCCCACACATAGTCTGATAGTAGATATCCCTCACCTACCCCCAAAATTACCTGATCTTGAACGGTGTTGGGCGCGCTAACCTCGACAAAAGGAGACTCGAAATCTTCTTAGGTAATATCGGCCACGACTACCCTGACCGGTATCTTTATGAAACACATTAACCGTTGCGTTTAACAATCAAAAGATACACCCTTTCCTTGAGAATTATCATTTGGTGATATAGTCTCTAGCTAGTACCTGGATATACCTACGCGAAACGAAGTGCGTCTCTTCGATCGCAGCAACGCCCACTACTAAAGACAATAGATACATCCGATCCTTTAATCTTAATCAGTTTATCACCCTGTTATGTGTAACCAATTCCTTAGTACCCAGCCCGCTGCGCGCGATACTGCGGACACCTATTGGAAATGTTAAATGTAATGATTTATATAGTTAAAGGATGCACCCTAATATCGACCATTTTCATAAAATCTTTGTAAGCGTCGATCAAGGATATGTGTTCATCTTCAGCTGCATTCCTGGTATGACCCAATCAACAACCTCTAACAATTTTCAGGCATAGTACTTGTGGTCAGGTGGAAACCTTACGATAGTTTCCATGAGAAAAGCACCCGTGGAGCTGATAAGGTTTACGATGTCATTCTTACTATTTGACGCAAGTCCACGAGAGGTTTCAAATGTTTTCCTTGACAGGGGAACAACTCCGTTTCGAAAGACCGGGATTTATATTGCATATGTCCCTCCACAATTAAAAGGAAAGCGTTTTTTTTTCTTTTAACGACAAGGAAACCTCCATAACTTCATTTTTGTTCCTGACTCAGCTTGTTCTAGTTTAAATGACTATGGACAGTATCGTAGTAGTGTGTGTTATTTTCCTCTTTTAGGGTTTTGCAGTTTGAGGGCAGAGTTTTTGCAGGTGTTTTTCTGTGGGATTGTACTGTAGATGCACAGGCTGATTTAAATGTTGTTTTGGGGTTTGTGTTCGCTGAACAAGATAAGTTACATTAGTGCAGTTGATAGTGTGTGCAATAAAAACTCATATTTTACTTCAATTTGATCCTAATATTTTTATTTTATTGTTGAGTCGATAGGTAACAAGTTCATATGCGCTTTCTCCTCCTCGTTGGTCATGTCCTCCTCGTCCGATGAGTTGTTTTCTTTTTTCTGTTTAGTCACCTGATGTTATGCCCTATCATCGTTTGTCAAGAATTCTGCTTATTTTAAGCTTGGGACTACAGTTTTACATTGAGTATAAGTTGGGACTGGAGCTGAAGCTTGTACCGAAACTGGTGCTATTGCTGGCACAGCCTGTGGCGGCGGCGGGTTGCGCTCATTGGATGGTAACTGTCATTTCAAGTACTTCTTCGCCAAGTGACTGTCATTGTCAAAGCTAGCAGTGTAGAATACAGACTTCAACAACGACCATGCTGACGCACATAGACTGTAATATTACAGCCTATGTGCGTCAGCATGAATCGCGTTGAAGGTTTTACGTTCTAGCTTCGTGACGACTGCATGGTCCGAAAAGGATATACTGTTTTTGGACCTTCTCCGTTCCACTTGTTTTATATCCTAGATCATGCTGATGTACGTTTCCATGTAATTCGAGCACAGCTCAGTTGAAATATCATATATGCAGACCAGGTTTTTATTATGCTTTCTTGATGCTATAATCTCTGGCTTCACAATTAAAGATGTCCGATATAGCATGGATCGGCTGACAGACCTGAGAGACCAGAATGGTATGTTTCTTCATAGACTGCACTATCCCCTCCTTTGTATGTCACGGGAAGCTATTTACTTTAAACTCCAAACTGGCCAGTGATATACTCCTTCCTCAATTGCCTCCGAAGAACCATATAAAGGTTGCAGTGAAGTCCCTTCTATTAAATACATACTATAGGTAATATTTCTATACACCTATTGGACATTTTCTTTTCGTTCTTTTCCTTGTCATCAACTTCATGCAGAATCTATTGGTGGTTTTTTCGCAATATTATCAACCAGTTGAAAGCTTTACTACGTAGGATAATAACACCTGTTGTTAATTTTCTGTTCCCTCGCCGATAAAGATGGTTTCCAGTGTCCTAACATTTGAGGGGGGGGGGGCGGTATCGATACATTGAATGATAATCTATTTTGCTCCCTTTAAATCTCCGGCGCTTAGAAGTGTATTTATACCTGTAGAGCCGGCATTGTATTCGCCATACATATACATATATACATACACACACACACACAAACACACACACACATATATATATATATATATATATATATATAAGTTTTTCATTGTGTTCCTTTGTCTATGCGGAATTGTAAATGTTCGGCAAATGTTGTCGCCTTTTTTTAACAAATATACAATTATTAACATATATATATATATATATATATATATATATATATATATATATATATATATATATATATATATATATATATATCGCCGAATTTAGCATTAAGACGTACAGTTACTCTCCCATTCCCAGACAATGCGTGTTTGGTATGTAGGTACGCGCTCCGACTATTGAGTTTAATATGGCTTTCGTATCCGGATTAAAACTGTGTGAGTTGCAGGGATTATCTTCTCCTATCCTGATGACTACATGTTTGTCATTCCACACCTGTTTATATGTATGGCGATAACCAGCTTATAAGTACTATAATTATTGCCACTATACGTTTTAATGAGCAAACATTAAACTGCAAAATCTTATAAAACATATTTGTCGTCTGTGAATAAGATCCTAGAAGAAAAATAACAGAAATTCGTGGTTGTTTCATCTAATTAATTAGAGTAAAAAATATGCATTACCAACGGATTATACATCAGTTTTTTTTGTTAAAGAAAACTGTTAATTTCATGTAAACAGATGTATAAGAATCGAATTAATAAAACATGTCCTTTTGACAAAAATGAAAAAGCACGAATTTTGAACAGATGGCGCTAAGCAAACGATAGAACCTTAAACAGATGAAATCTATTAAAACAGTAATCGATGATATATAAATTTTTAGAAAGACTAAATGGAATAAAACAAATTAATTAGATTTACGAGCAGTAAATATTTGAAAAGTGTATATGCAAAACAGAAAGAATATATTTCATTTAATAAATATATATAAACATACACCAGTTGATATTTTTCTTAGATATTATTTTTCTTACTTATGTTCGTTCTGATGCTATTCTACTCTCGAAAAACCGGTTGGGTTTCGGGTTCCGATCTAAGCCCTAAGTATTTTTCACCCTAGCTGCACTGAAAAGATGTTGTGATGACAAAGAGATGACTATAAATATACTGAGAATATACGATAAAGAGATTACTAAATATATATATATATATATATATATATATATATATATATATTTATATATATATATACATAAATTATTTATCTTTACAATTTTACAAAAAAACTTCACAGTACAATATAGCCATTTTTCTTCGTACAATAAATTGTGGCACACATCCGCCGACGTTTGGTGGTCTATACTCTAAACAAGTTTCAGTCACCAAAATACCACAGTAACTCTATGGGTAAAACCAACTGGACATTATCACGAATGTTTTGACGCTTTATATTTACAAAAATAATATGTAATAATATATCGGTTGGCGTAAGGGTTCTAAAAGACAACAGATATTGCTGAGAAAAAAGATGCTATCTACGGTTGTTAGTACCCTACCCCCTTAATCAATCTAGCCACACGCTTCTCACTATTGTCCGGGTGGTGTCAAAAGCTGAAACCAAGCAAGATAGTTCCTAAGTTTGGAAGAAATGGGGTTCTAGGCTTATTTGTACTACTAGCTTAGAGAAATGTCTAAATTGGATGGGGTCTGATAAGATCTCATGTCGGTGCGCATTTTGCGTAGGCAGGGAACACGCACTCAAACTAGGTTCGTTCCAAACACATACACTAGCGGTGTGTATCTAATTTCCTTAAAACAGCGACGTGTGTAGTCTCCCCGATATTACATCTGATCTAAACTTGAAGCTTATTCTTAAAGGGATAATTCAGATTATAATTAGACAGCGACAAACTCCCGTTCCCTATGGCTAAACGTAGGGTGTATACTAAAAATTTAGCTACGGCTGGGATCCTGAGAAACACCATTTGTTTCTCCTTAAGCCACGAATGCATCACATTGTACACTGCAGATGTACCATCTCGGGGTATAAGCTGTTCGGGGACGATTTGAGCCGTCATCTCGTTGACATACTTCAAAAAACCATGCAGCTTACAGCAATTTAAAAAAGCGAGACGACCGTTACTGCCTAAACATCCGTGCAGCGCAGGCAACACAGGTTTTGGCTGGTGTTAGTTTTGAAGAATTTGTGATTAAGGGGCAGTGCCTCACGAACCAATCGCCAGGTCAGAGAAAACTCAGAGCTATTAAGATAACTCCTGCCTGGCGCCCAGAATTACTAGGAGCAGATTATCTCCTCATATAACTAGGAGCAGACTATCTCTTCCGACCATTCCAGCCGCTCCCTAAGCAAATCCGAAGCAGTCCTTGCAACTACCACCTGATTTTGTGTCTTTGTAGAAGTACTGCGATTGCTCCCTTTGGTCTACGTCAGCCTTCAACCAATCAGGGATAAGGTTGGGAAAGGTCTTCTCAACTCTAGGACCCGAGCAAGACCCCTCTTTAAAGATTAGGCTCAGAAATGACAGTATATTTGCATGTCAGTGACTTGCTATGTTGGGCATCCTCAAACCCCCTCACATTCGAAAGTTGAGATATATTCCAGTTTACGGACTAGCGGTTTCTTGCGCTGCCACAAAGCGTTGCCAAGCGATTCGCAGGCAGATGTAGTACGGAAAATCGGTAAGGGATCAGAGGAAAAATGTGTTTAGGTTTATATATATATATATATATATATATATATATATATATATATATATATATATATATATATATATATATATATATACCAGCTGGACTCGTCGTTGTTCGGGAGAAATATAAAATAATGAATTAAAAGTTGTACAAAGAACTTGTCCATAGTCCTCCCGCCTAATGTTTAAAAATATTGTGTGAGTAGACTGGAATCGAACGCTAAACCTCTCGGTCTTAGATGTACGTTGGTTATCTTCTGGTCGCGGAACAAAGTAGAACATGTCTAGTAAAACGAAGCTTGTAGCTGGCATGCGTTTTATTTTACGATCCGCCAAATGTCGAGCAAATTTATTGTCCAGCAGTCACACGTTTTTGTGTCATTTCTATACGAAGAAATCGATGTGTGTTTCCAATCTGTGGTTATGATGCTTGTGAGAGGTATACGATTAAGAAAATGTGAACTACATTGACATATTTTAGGTATCTTTGCGTACATTGACTTAACTCGGAAGTCGTGTTGCATAAGAAATTGTAGCTGCCATGTCAAATAACGAAACACTGTTAAAGGAGATGTTCGTTAATTGCATTCTTTCAAATAACTGTATACGATATTGGTAGTAATAACGTAATCCAAAATTCTCGAAAATCAGTTGGGTTCAAGGGAGCGTCCATTAAATGTGTGTGAAATATCTTGTATTATCTATGGAAAATAATAACAGATGATTAGTTAATAATAAAGGCCTTGTTTTTTAAAAGTATACGTTGTTTATTACTTTCGCGGTTTCGATGAAGAGAGTGTTAGTACTAAAGTGTTAGCGGGGGTATATAGAGTATGTTTCGTGGATAGTCTAAGATTATGAAGCAAAAGTAATATTTAGTTCAAGCTGGAGTAAATCATCCCAAATTTACTATGATATGTTGGAGTGAATAAACGTAATACAGTGTTGAGTTAAGTAGCCTGTGAAACATGTGAGGGTTTTCTTATTCTTGACAGTAGTACATAGGTAAATCGTCTTAAATTCATATATATATATATATATATATATATATATATATATATATATATATATATATACTTTGGAGAGTATATATAATTGGAGAGTGTGTGTATATATATATATATATATATATGTATATATATATATTTATATATATGTATATATATATAGGTATACGATATATTCAATTTTCCTTATTTCTCAAAATAAATGCTCATTTGTAAAGTAGCACATTAACCGTAATATCAACTATTTTTAAAAAAATATCAACTTAAATGTATTTTTAAAAAAAACTCTCGTTCGAATCCGTCGCTAGCTTGTTATATTTTAGCATCGATCAAAAATATTGAATCTAATATTAACGCTCTCGATTCATTTAATCTAACCACCGATTCGTTCGATATCAACTCGGAACTTTCCGGAAGAGTTAGGATTTTACGTTTTCCATATCCAAATAAACATTGTCTTATATTTCTAAATTGCTTCATAATCGTATTCATGGTTGGCCGTATACTATGTAAAATACGCAGCCATCTTACGGATCAATGACTTATTAAAGCCTTCGGATAACATACATATGAATTATTAAATATTTTGTGTATATTCTTTTTCGTTTTTTCCAAATGTGTGGACCGTAAATTTGTTGTAAACATTGACCTATCTTGCTTCAGTAGAAGCCGTTATAATAAAGTGTTTTTGTTTTCATTTATTCTTCCGTATTTTATCTGTGTGCATGATGTTTGATTCCAGGTGCCGTCTTGTTGGGGGATAATGAAATAAGACCGAAACTCATGGAGCAGTGAAATTATCCTTGTTTTCTTATATATATATATATATATATATATATATATATATATATATATATATATATATATAATGTATGTATGTATGTGTGTGTATATATATATACATATATTTACACATATAAATATATATATATATATATATTTACATATATATATATTCATTTGTTTATATACATATATATATATATATTTACATATATATATATATATATATATATATATATATATATATATATTAATATATGTAATATGACTGATATAAAAGATTAAGAATGGCGGGTTTAAAATTACACGATATGTGAAAAAAGTAGCAGAAAATGGCGTCAGTATCACTTCAGACAAAACTTATTTATCGTAGAAACGATAATGTTACACTAGAAAACGTAAACCGAATCGCTTAATTAAAATTTATTTACGATTATGCTATCACATATATCGTAATATTTTATAGTAATATGTATGAACTATAGTTTTTGTTTTAAATCGTTTTAAGGGCCGAATATCAAGAGTGACCCCCTGAATCTTGCGTGTAGGTAACTTATATTACTATTTAACCGAAGGAGATTTTAATAATTAAAAAGTAAAAAGTAAAATATTTAAACTTAACCACTGAAACATTTTGAAAAAAATAATTATTTTTATCGAACAGCCACTGTTCGTTAATAAATCTGTCCTACAATAACTTACTCACCTAATATAAAAATACAACACACACAGCCACACACACACAGAGACACAGACACACACACACACATATATATTTATATATATATATATATATATATATATAAGTTCGAAGAATTAGAACATCAAGTCTAGTATTACGTACAATCGTTTCCAAACCATTTTGTAAATACTTTTTTTTTTTTTATTTTATAAATTAACAAAGCTACTCCAAAACATCACTTCATCAGCGCCTTTAGCACCACATTTTACAGAAAATCAAAGAAAAAATAACAAGCTCGTCGTAGAGGAACATCTATTGGAAGAAAGAGCAACAGAGGCAAATATTAGAAAAAAGAATAAGTTACAAATATAAAATAAAAAATAAAAAGATAAAATGATAATAATAATAATAAAACATCATGAAAATAAAAATAAAAATAAAATATAAAAAATATAATATATATATGCATGTATATATACGCATGTATCTATATATACGCAGATATATATACATATATATGTATGTATATATATATATGTATTTATATATATATATATATATGAAAAAGGAAAACCAAAAACTGGATGTTTTTTATGTGTACATCAACGTTTCGTCTTTATTTATAAGACTTCATCAGGATGATGATATAGGGAAAAGATATCATGCAAGCACAGATACATGTAGGGTAGACATGTTGGGAAGAAAAATAAAATAAAATGAAAAATAATGGCAGCGTCTTGCTGGACGTCCGTACTTGTTAGAGAATGAAAATGAGTGGGAGAAAAAAGGGGAAGGGTGGAGGGAGCAAGGCCCACAAGTACGGACGTCCAGCAAGACGCTGCCATTATTTTTCATTTTATTTTATTTTTCTTCCCAACATGTCTACCCTACATGTATCTGTGCTTGCATGATATCTTTTCCCTATATCATCATCCTGATGAAGTCTTATAAATAAAGACGAAACGTTGATGTACACATAAAAAACATCCAGTTTTTGGTTTTCCTTTTTCATTTTACCATCACGTCGGATTACCTTCATCCTTCTCTTCCCATATATATATATATATATATATATATACGCGTGTATGTTAGTATGGATGTATTTTTGTTATGCATGCAGATGGTTTCACGGACATACTTTCATTAGTATATCAAACTTGTTCAGGTAAACTCATTTTAGACTGTGTAGCATTACAATTCTTAGACATCATCATCCTATTTTCGTCGACGTTTTCCCCGCTCTACTTCGCCTTCGTTTTCCAAACAAGAAATCTGTTCGACTCTCTGAACTGCCTAACGAGTCCTATTCATTTTGCTTACGTCGTACGGGCCACATAATTCTATATTCTGAAGCCAATTTCAAGCCAGACGAAGCGAAACGGCAAACGCACGAGTTTGGCTGACTCCTAAAATGGGGCAATCTTATCCATAGGTTTCCATTCGTTTTATTGCACGCAGCTTTTACTTCTAAATACTTTGCATACGGCCAGTATTGATCCCACGTGCTGTCTTCTCAGCGGAAGGAACATGATCACACAAATCGTCTGTTCAAATGTGAATAAAAATCTCTTATTTAAAGCAACGGTTATTAACTGATTTGTCTACTAACATTTGTATCTAACGCACAATTTTTTAGCAAACATGCCTTAAATAGCATACGTTTTCTATTTCATTATATATTTTCTTAATTTTTCAGGAAAGATAACTCCATCGAATCCCATATTACGTATAGGAAGGTAGACTTGTTTATAGTACACAGTCAAATTGCAATAGTGACCTTATTTGTAAACTTCGTCAATTGTGATTCGTACTTCAGAAACAATAATTGTTTTGGCATATTTATAAACACTTTTTTATTAATAAAGATGCACTATATAATGTTTCAGACATTCCCAATCATCCTAAGTCGATGTCGTGTTAAAGTTATTTATTTACGTAAATAATATATGCAAGAAAATAGACGACGATGAGTTTCGTTTGAATATTTATAATTTGTATACCAAAGAGTTTATCTGCTCGTGAAAAATATAGATATCGCCTCTATATACCATAAACGTGTTATTCATAGACGAAATAAAACATCTGAAACGGAAGTGTGTGAATAATGTACTTAAGGTCAACATTTACCAAATCGTGCCCAATTTCCGGCTTGTTATTAATCAGTTTTCATTCAAACAAGAATTGACTAGTCTATAGAATTTTTTTAACATAAAGAAATGAAAATTTCGTCCTGTAGGAAAAAAACATTAATAATGGGTGTGCCTATCAACGTGTAGGATAACGCCCCCCATTGATTTGAATAACCATAACTTTTGTAATTAAAACAAATAGTATTTTCCCCCGAAAGGTAGTAAACAGCACGGCGAATATATATATATATATATATATATATATATATATATATATATATATATATATATATATATATATGTGTGTGTGTGTGTGTGTGTCGATTGAGTAACATAATTCATGCCTTTTAACTCGACATAAGGTTTTACATTATAAATATAATTTCAAGATTGAATAATAAGAATATAGAACTCGATGAGCTGATTCGGAATATATAAGCATTAAAATGATTGCGACTTATAGTAGTAAAATAAAAATAAAAAGTGATCATTGAAGTTAATTTTTTTCAGGAAAAAAAGCCAAAAAAGGCAAAAATATAAACTGAAGCCAAACTTTTAGGAGAAAAAAGCCCCAAAAATGTCAAATTGAAGATTCCGTTTTTAATGTGGAACATTAAGAATACTTGGTTATATTGATACTATAAAGTCGGTTGTATATTTCAGATATTAACCCTCAAATATGTGTGTATTTTTCTATTTGCTTCGTATTGTATTTTTAGCGGTTATGAAGCATAGCTGTTCCTTATAAAATTGAAAGTGTTGGCTTTCTTTATGCGTTTTGTGGAAAATTACAAAAATATTTATATAATTATTGCGCTAAATAATAATACTTTCTACAGTATAACTATACATTTTTCTGTTGTGCTGGAAGACTTTAAATAATATTCGAACATGTTATCTTTAAATAATTGTAAATAAAACAAAAGTTAGACTATCGCTTTTTAGGCGATTATGTGTTGGGAAAGAAAAACGATTATTTCAGAATTTAGAGTTTTACATATACATTTGACGTAAAATTATCACCTATTTCTGGCTGACAGCTATCAGGATAGCGTTTTAAGAGCATACAACCACTAACCCTAAGCGCATGTTGAAACGGTTCCACCCGCACCCCAAAATAGATCACTTTATCAATAAGCTTATGTCCATGTGGCAACCCCGGAAAACTAACTAGAATGGTTATATACTTTCTTAGCCTTTTGGCTAGGAACAAAATGTAGTATCATTTTTGTATAATTTTGTATAATTTGTGCAAATAAATCGTGCAAAGTGTAGTATATGTTCTGATACTACATGTATTTATTTCTGTCCTCGGTCAGTGAAGGAGAAACCATTGTAGACTAAGAAAAAATTCATTTTTATTGCAATCAATAGTTTCCCTTTTTAGAAATTTGTATTTTTCACGCATTAAAAACCGACCTTTTTTTTTACTTCGGTGCAACGGAAAAGTTGGCTACGGTAAATTTAGCAACGTAAAATCCAGCAAAAGAACATTCGTCAATTTTGTCAAAGTAGGAAACTTCGGTAATTATAAAATAAATATCGATTGAAAATAGATTTTAGAACCTTTCTTGCAGGGTATATAGTTGTAAATACGGGTCGACCTACTCCTAACCAAAATGAGCACTGCTTGTATTATATATTTGGTACTTGTGCAGTTTATGGACCGAGTGTTTTTTTATAGATTACATCTTTAAGTTACATTTCATTTTTACGATATCTTTTTTTCATTAAATTCTTAGGTGAAACTACAGAATCGTTAGCAATCCACCTTCCTATGTTAAGAATAGCTTTCCAAATAATGTTACTATGTCAACCCGGTCCGTAAACTACACAATACCATCGTGTTCAGACATTATATTAATAAAAAGTAGTAAATTTAAATATTAGTACGAGATTAAATACACTATCTACACACTATCCACAGGCGACGTCATCTAATTTTTACTCACAGACAATCATTCACTCTCCAGTTTCACTTTCGACAACAAAAAAATGAATTTCTACAATTATTTTTTTTTTAAATAAAACAAAATCGAATAGTTAAAATTAAATCTAAATGGAGGACGTCGATTTAATTGGTGCTGATGTTTTTGGATGATATAAGTTGAACCTTTGCTTTATTATCATATCAAAAAGGTGTCGATTTGTTTTGCTAACTTGTAATACACTTCTGACGGTCAGATGTAATGGGAAGCTTCAGTTGGGTGTTGCTATTCGTTTTCTTTAGATCATTTATTATTGTTATATGTATGCGAGTGTATTATAAGCTTTACTAAAAATAAAATAAATCAAACAAAAAAAGAGTCACTCTAGTTTAACATATATCTGGGTATTGAAATACTTCGTGAGCTACCCCCTTCTTGTCTTTCATATTTTTTAGTAACTCTTGATGCCGATACTGTTACAATTACAAGATGGTGTCTTAAGTCTTGGGGAAAAGGCCGTCTTTAGCCTTTGTTTTAGCGTGATAGTGTCACGATAAAAAAAAAATTGGTCTCTGGTAAGCAACGAAATAATTTTAAAGGTATACTTTTTGTCAGCCCGTTTAGTAACCCCTTCCCTCACTATTGGGCGCTTGAAGGTATCTTTTTTCTTTCTTTTTTAGCTTGCCTGTGTAGAGTCACGGGGATTAAATGCTGGTGGTTAGGTCTCTTCAGGCTTGGTGTATTGTCTTGAAGTAATTCTACTTTTCTC
Organism: Sepiola atlantica; assembly: GCA_963556195.1. NCBI lineage: Eukaryota > Metazoa > Mollusca > Cephalopoda > Sepiida > Sepiolidae > Sepiola > Sepiola atlantica. The sequence continues at coordinate 49,516,448 of OY744539.1, read as the reverse complement.
AGTTCTTTCATTTGGACCAATCTGCTTACATCTATGCCCTTTTGTGAGCCTTATCTGGATACTTCTATAGATGGTAATGATCTTCATGTCGATGGTGATTTTCTATTGATGGTAATGATCTTCATGTCGATGGTGATTTTCTATTGATGGTAATGATCTTCATGTCGATGGTGATTTTCTATTGATGGTAATGATCTTCATGTCGATGGTGATTTTCTATTGATGGTAATGATCATGTCGATGGTGATTTTCTATTGATGGTAATGATCTTCATGTCGATGGTGATTTTCTTTTGATGGTAATGATCTTCATGTCGATGGTGATTTTCTATTGATGGTAATGATCTTCATGTCGATGGTGATTTTCTATTGATGGTAATGATCTACATGTCGATGGTGATTTTCTATTGATGGTAATGATCTTCATGTCGATGGTGATTTGGCTCTGGTCGGCTTAGACCCTACCACGCATGTGCATAGACTTGCTATTTTTCTTTGCAAAGATCCAACCATTGCACGCGTCCACACCTTTGAATCGCATGGGTTTCCTTCTTCTGTCTGAAGTTGTCTTGCTGCACTTTACTTCCTATTTCGAATTTTTGTACCGTTCGTAAAATTTCTCAAGCATACAATTTTGCTTTGGAAATTAGAAATTTGATGCTCAAAAATAAAAATAATACTGCAAAAACTGTTAATTATTTTGTACAAATGTTGAAAAGTATGAAATAGTGGCAGTTGATTTGGAAATAATTGGTATCATACTTTCAATAATCAACACTATTTGTGTAAGTGGAATACAGTAGACTATGTCCAATTGTATGTTTTAGATGTCGTGATTTCGAAGCTAGTGAATGTTAAACAAATGTTTGTGAATTCTAAAAAGCTGATAATGAAAGTTTACAAGATACAATTAAGTAATGAGTAATTTGTAATGGATGTTTGGCTCGTCTTTGTGGCACTAATCAAGGGTTTCCTAATGAAAAGCCCGAAATGTTGGAAACAAGATAATACATTGAGGCATTCAGTAAATTGTACCTTATTTGACTGTGAAAGTAATTCGCAAATATAAAAAAACAAATGAAAAATACAAGGTAATTCATAGTGATTGTATGTACTGTTGTCGACAATCCTGACTGCACGAATAAACTCGAACTCATAAGAAAAATCACGCTCACATTTTAAATAAAAGAGTTGATAGAAAATATTATTAGTGGTAAACAACAATTTAAATCTTTACTTTCAACAACAACTACTTTCATGAAATACTGTTTAAAAGGTAATAAGTATCAGTTAACTTATATAGTTGAATTCACTAATGATTTCAAATATCTAGTCGTTTGAATTTAAAACTTCCTGATTAATAATGAAGTAGAAAACACAATTAATTGTGCCATCATGAACTTCAGTTCTGAAAAGCAGCAAATATATGGAACTCATTTTACATTAAAAGCTGCCATTCATCACGAGGGAACATCATCTATGGCGGACCAGCATACTTGTCTTGTCAAAATTTTACATAGTTAACTCTCTCCAATTGTCAGCACCATATTGTTCTAACTTCTATTTTTTAAACTTTTCCTGATCGTAGTAATATTTGCATTTCTTTTAAGTGACAAACATATATTTTTTTATTTCAAAATTTGGAAAAAAAATTTACAACTTTTATTTCAAAGAGAGAATTAATAAATGTAGTTATAAAGTGATCAAGTGATACATGTTTAGTGATTAAGTCACTAAGTCTGTGTGTCAATAAATAAAGTCACAAATCAGTTAGCCTAACTTGTTAATTTGCCTAAGTCATCACTTTTAATGTATACTAAATGCTTCTATGCAGACCAAATCATCTGTATAATTAAAAAAACATATTGTGGGTGTTTTATGTTATTCTTGTGTTAATAAAAATACCAATATCTAAGAAATAGCTAAGAAAAAGCATTGCATATATCTGCCATTTAAGCAACTTTGTGAGTAAGTGTTATTTCATTATTGTACATTTAATTTTTCAAATCCTAATTCCAGTATCACTATTTTAACAGTTAATTCCACTTGTTTTGCATTTTTCAAGGTGTATACTTAAGAATATTAATACACATTCGTCCGCATTTTTTCAGTCTAGTATTAAACATGTATTTAATACAAATAACATATAATTCTGTCAGATTAACAATTAAAATATAGATTATGTCAATGATTAAAATAACTTAGCCTCATTTATGCTTATTTGGTAATACCACCTCTTATCTTTTACGCATATGGCAAATCATATGTACATGTTCATTTAAAGTCACATTACTGCAAATAATATTACAAAAAGAATTACTAGGAGAGTCTCTGTGCTTTTCATTTGTTATCAAATTTTTAAAAAGCCATTTAAAGCGACAGGTGGAAGTTATAACTATCAACATATAGTCTGAATGTTTGTTTGAGGCAGCTTCGACCTTGCATATGGAAATCATACTCACTACTTGTTTTTGCAGCTTGTTTTAGGGGCAGTCACACGGACAGATAATGCTTGCTTACTTCTATTGAGCTGAAAGCAATGGTGGTACATGTCCCCGGGTACTCGTCGCGGTGTGAACGTTTTGACGCGTGGGTAAAAATATCCTTTAAACGTAGATTTACATTCCCGTTGATGGAAGTGTAAATGTACATGTTATGTGAAATAAACTATACACTTGAAATAAGTATCCTTACATTCTCCGGTGGCAATGTGAGAATGTATTTAGTCTTTGGAACAGCTATATGTAGATTAGCGTGGAAACTGCTGTCAGCAAAATGCACAGTGAGATATATACAATTGGGTGTTAAAAGTTAACCAAGTGATTAAATGATTTCATTAACTTCATCCGTAGGCATAAGGAAAGTTTATAAATAGCAATATATAAGGATTCAAAACTTCCAAATGTTCTTGTGGGATACACTCTATGCACAACCTCAGACTAATCTATTTTAAAGTATTTTGCACAGCAATAATTTGAAATCATCTGTTGGACAATGGCAGAGTTCAAATTCGATGATGAAGATCAACCGAACGAGTCTGTCTGTCATTGTCGGATTTCTGATGGAATGTGCTGGTGTTTGCAGGGTTTAAATGTGCAGCTCCGCATAAACTAGCACTTGAGTCCCTACAAGATATTTGAACATTTAAGAATCGATTTCTATATTTATTCGTAAACCTTTTTAACCGGCGGAATAGATTAATAAATGTTTAAATGAAAATCAAAGCAACACTGAAAAATATAATATTCAATATGCATATTTGTATAGCACGATTTTAACAGTTTACATACGAAGCAACATGAACTGAATAACCACCTCAAATCCACATGCAAATCAATTGCCGGCCAACAAAGTCACACTATATTTAATTAGCGTTTAATGGAATAAAATATTTGTCAATTAAAATTTACATTTTATTATTTTATAGTATTAGTATGGGGCAGCATGAGCACAGTTTGAAAGGATCGTATTTTCATAGTAAACATTTCCCTCTACTTTTTTTACACAGGTTTTCTTTAAATGTTATCGCAAGTAAGAGTAGACATATTGTAGTGTATATTTCTACACGTGATGTACATTTCGTTTATTTATAGTTAGTATGTATTACGTCAAATGTATTTTAAGATAATATTATTTCATGCGCGTATATTTCGAAGTATGCAAATAGAATCTAACATTTCAATAATATGATTATTGTTTAAATTTCTCCCAAAAGTAATTTTGCGAGTTTACCTATTGAAGTATATTTAATAATAGTGCAATATAAATGTCTCTCTTAATGTGCACCAAAAAGATTGACATTTACACCTCCTGTTTTTATAAACCTTAAAATAGCTGAGATGTTATTTTCAAGTACGGTCATAGAGGGGAAGTGTTCGGATAGCTATAAAAAGAACAATACTTGCCCATTTTAAGACAAACGTGTCCTCATACGAACCACATTGTAAAATTAAACTGTGTGAATAATAGATTATTAGAAAGTTCACGAAGTTCATAATTTATTTATATAAAAATGAATAGAAAAATACATACAGATATTACATTAACATTTTCGTTGAGGAAAAACATCACCTACAAGAAAAAGACTTTTCCAAATAAGGTCAGGCAACAATTCACATGTATTTCCATCACTCCTAAATAACATTTTAGTCTATCAATGCATAAAATAAACACACATTATATTTTACACGTAGAATGTTCTTCTATATAGTCGTATATATGAAGCTGAGACAGGTGTTTCTATATGAGGTAGATGCAAAATATGAGTAAAAAAAAGCTATCAGAGGAATGAACGAATAGAAATCAGTATGAAAACGAACATTCAAAAATGCAATTTGACATCAGGCGTATAACACCATATATGTGTAACTTTATATAATTAGAATGGGAATATTTTCAGAAGAGCATGATGAATCTCCAAGATTATATGTGATTACATCACTATTAAAATGTATACCGTTTAAAGATAACAACATTTATTACATAAATAAGATAGCTACAGATTGTTACACACTGAAATAAAACTGGAACATCAGCGGCTAATATCAGAAAAATATGAAATAATGTATTAACCTGGAATAAATGAAAGATATTGTTTCAAGAAATTGTGAGTTAGAATTGGTAATAACATAAGAATTAAAATTTCTTGCTGTTTTATATGAAGGAATTTTATGTAAAAAAAATTTAGCAGTAGTAATTGCAAAAGCATGTAAAGAAATATTCTTAAGAATAACATAAATATAATAAGAAGCTAAACAAATATGACACAGTTTAAAGGCAGTTATATTATAAAAATTAAATTATATTATAAAAATTAAATTATATTATAAAAATTAAAAGAAAACATCAAAAAGAAGTTTCTATCTGCTCGCTACTCTTTCTCTTTCGCTCTTTCTCCCCCCGCTCTCTCTGTCCGTCTTTCTTTGTCTATATCATCATCTATCCCTCTCTCTCTCTCTTCCCCCTATCTCTCTCTCTCTCTCTATATATATATATATATATATATATATATATATATATATATATATATGTATATATATATATCAATTATTCCTCATGAATATTAAAATAGAGAGATAAAATTTGATTAAAGTAAGAATAAGCGGAAGAAAATTGAAAGGCAATATGACAGAGGTGATAGCAATAGTTGACACCTTAGATGTTGTTAGTCTCTTACTTCTCTCTGTCTCTCTTCGTAAGTACAGAGCGTCAGACGGTGACGGGATCAACGATGAAATAAAACATTAAAAAAAGCGATGAGCTGATAAAGCATACAATCATAGAAAGTTGAGTGATTGAGAGAAAAGTAGTTAATAATTGATCAAGTCGTCAGTTGATTGAAAACAATGACTAAGTAGATCAGTTCAAAAGAAAGTGTCCTTACTATAACTAAATAGCAGAACAAATCTATCACGTACTTTATATGATTGAAATATTTGAAGTAAAGGATTGCCGAAAGAACTAATATGCGCATTGCTGAATCTATATGTCTAGTAAGTTTAAAATCATTTAATATATTTTAGAGCTGCTTTTTACAAAATATCCGTGGATTGCACAATGAAATATGTATAATATAAAGATAACTATAAAACAGGAGATTAGTAAAAAATGAATCCTCATAGATGAATCATAATTCGAATGTGCGGATAATATTAATCACCAAGTATATTAAGCGAAGTTATCTCAAGTAGTAGGCAAATGTAGACACACGGTCATTTGTTACCGTGAGATATATCTAGCTATTAAAAAACTGCATTCGAAAAAAAAAACAATTTTCTCTAATCGAGAAGGTCCCCCCTGGCAAAGAGAGAAACCCTGATTGAATTCGAATCCTGAAACAGCTGCTTAGAGTTTCAAGTATACAACGCGTTGTCACAACCAGCACTACTTTATATATTCAAAATAAATATTATATATAACCGAACTAGTGTACGTTTGGGGGTCAACTTTAACTGAGAGCTGTTCAGCGAGATGTCTGTTTACATTAATTTTAAATTCATGCATGTAAGTACCGTCAGGAAAACAGGGAACAGGAAGAGAGTTCCAGAGACCACCAGCGCGAGCAAATCAGTTTTTGAAGTAGAAAGCTCTTCGGCATCTGGGGACCTTTTGATTGATGGGATTGTGCAGATTGTCGAGTTAGTCTAGTTAATTTACATCTTAGGGTCACAAAAGCAGCAAGTTCATCAGAGCACAATCTATTGAAATACGTGTAAAACAGCCACAAGGAAGCAACATTGCGGCGATGAGATGTAGCTTGGTTTATAGTGAGGGACCTATTAAGTTGGCGACTCTTTTTTATACTTTGTCTAAGAGGGAGAGACTAGTGGATGATTCCCCGTCCCAGATGTGGCAACACTACTCCATGCATGAGCGGGTGGTGGTTTTATAGAGATATAGGATAATGTAAGGTGTGATAAGTTTACTGACACGGTAGAGGTAGCCCACTTTCTTTGCAGCAGCCCTGGCAATGTTTTCAATGTATTTATTACAATTCATGTTATCTGTGAAAGTTAGGGCGAGTAGTTTGAATGATGAACTGTTATTTGCTAGGACAATCGGTGGTTGAAGAGGTTTCTTGTAGTTAAGAATTAAAGTAGCTTTCTCTTTTCAGCATTAAAAGCTACAATGCATTTTTGACCCCAATCCACTACAGACTGGATGTCATTGTCTAAGGATTCAACGATTGCCTTAGATATGTGCGGGTCGGTTTTGACCACATGACGAGAGTAGAGCGTGGTGTCGTCAGCAAATATTCCTATCTCAGTCTCAATTATATCAGGGAGGTCATTTATTACAATCAGAAAGAGTAGAGCTCCAAGGATGGATCCCTGTAGTACACCAGCATGTATATCATGTTGCTTAGATGAACGGCAATCGAGGAAAACCTGAATATTTTTTTTTTGTTAAGAAGGATTTAGCTATATTAAATATTTGTCCAGTAATAACATATGAGTTCAGTTTTAGGAGAGGCCTTTCATGCCAGATCTTGTCAAAGGCCTTGGATATATCAAGCGCTACCGCCATAGTTTTACCTGTCTTGTCCAGTGTATGATATATGCGTTCAGAGATGACCATTATAATATTTGCGGTAGATCATGTTTGTCTAAATCCGTATTGATGATCAGAACGAAGTTTAGTATTAACTAAGTGTCGCACTATCGCTAGATTTATTAGTGATTCAAATATTTTAGCAAAGATCGGCAGTAGACGGATTGGGCGGTAGTTTAGAAAATAAGTTCTATCTCCAGAATTCTTGAAGACTGGTACCACAGAGGCAATTTTCCAACTATTAGGGAAACAAGATTCAGAAAGGCATTTGTTGTATAGTTTGGAGAGGACAGGGGCTAGTTCAGCAGAGCATTTCTGTATTACTATTACTGGTATAAGATCAAGCCCACGGGCGTTGGAAGGGTTGAGGTTTAAATGATGTCTCTGACATGAGATGCGGGATGCCCAGGTTCTCAAGTGTGGCTTCAGTGTGGAGTTTAAGCGGAAATGCTGAGCAAGTAGTTCAGATTCATAAGTTGCCGTGCAAACAACATCGTTGTTATTTGATAGCGAGGGAATTATCGATTGTCGATTGTTCACCATACTATTGTAGATTTTTCAGAAATCCCGAGTACCTAGTTTATGTGATTGAATGCGTTTGTTTGTTATCTCTGTTTACCTTCCCTTTGCTTCATCTATCACTACGTTGCAACCATTTCTTGCCTCTATCATTTACTGTCTATTCGCAGTTGACTAATGGCGGCTGAATACTCGGAATGCCTTCTGCCTCGCAGTAATAGCAGCTGCACATTCTGAGGTGAACAATTGCGAAGAATGGGATTTGCTGAAGAATGTTCGCGTGGGGACATAAGACAATGCCTGCTTTGACCCATTCGGTTAGCTGATTTGTACACTGATCAGAAGAAAGTGAGAAGGTTTCACCCCATAAAACGTCGCTGAAGGATTAAAATTCAGCCTGCTCATAGTTTCTCGTCGTTTTGAGCAACAGATTATCAGCTTTTGGACAAGTTCTTATAGTAATAAGTATCATTACCATAACGTGATCAGAGTTACTGAGCGGGCTATGGGCATTCGTCACATAAGCCTCGGGTAGTAATGTCAATCACAGGTCGAGAAGTGAGGCACGATCAGGAAGGCGGATCGTAAAAGTGACTGTATGTGAGAGGTCGTGAGCTGAAGAGAAATTATAGGCAGAGTTCCCATCTGCCTCAGAAACGCTGGATAATTCCAACCAGTCATATTTGTCATATTTATCATATTTGTTTTAATCCATTTGTCATCGTTAATAACGATAACAAATGGCTTAAAACAAATATGACAAACACCTTTGATTTAGCCATGGGTCCCCTTGACCATTCGGATGCATAAAATCTTTATTTATTTTATATACACTCACCAATATATTTGATAATACAGAAATCGGTCTTCATAGATATGATGGATTAGCGATGATAAGAGATTCCAACAAAGTTAAAGGATAAATTTCAAGAATATTATACATATGAAAATGAAAAAAATAGGCGTAAAAGTAGACGTACTGGCTAACATAAAAAACAACTTACTTTTTAGATGTTACGTTAAACTTAAATAAAAAATACTTACAAACCATACCTAAAAGATAACGCCGATCCAATATACGTAAATCCAAAGTCTAACCACCCCACATCCATCACAAAACATATTCCGAATTATATCTAACGTAGGCTTATCAATAATTCTAGCGACGAAATTGTTTTAAAAAAATCAAGCGACATTAACAATTCAGCTCTAAAAAATAGTGGTTAGCATAACACCGAAATTAAATATAAAAAATAGGACACTGAAAATAACAACAACATTTTAAATAAAAGAAAAAGAAATATAATCTACTATACACTGACCTATAACCAGATGCTAAAAACAAAACTGGGCAAACAATTGCTAAATCTGATTGAAAAACACTTTTCTATAACGCATGACCTGCATTAAATATTCAATAAAGTAACCTAAAACTATCATACAGCTGCTGCAAATACCTAGAATCGTACACTTTGTCCACTACAAAATGAATGCCTAACCAAAACTATATACGAAGTACCAATATATGCCCAGGAAACACTGAATAATAAGAAGTACTACGTAAGTATGACCTCCCTCCATTTTAAAACCAGATATTATGACGACAAATACACATTTAAAAGACAGAACGTCGAATTAAAACAGCACTAGCAAACCACTATTGGGAGATCAAAGAAAATAGACGCTCACCAATAATTGAATGGAAAATAATACGACAGGCCAGTACATGTAGAATTTTAAACGCCACGGGTAGATTATGCCTGAATGAAAAATTTGAAATCCTAAATTTTAAAGATCCCTGAAATCTATTAAACTGTAGAAGTGAGAGAAACAACCGGCTGCCAACACAGAAATAAAATAACCTTAAGCTAACGATACATAAATAAATAAATCAACAAATAAGTAAAAAAAAAAACTAAACAAAAACATAACAATTTAAAAATGAAAACCTAAAATAGAAATACAAAGAACACCGTGTTAAAATAAATTCACCCATTATATTGACACAACAAAGGAAACAGGATATAGGCCAATTTATAGAAAACAGAAAATAGAACATGATATAGGAAGTAACAGTAAAAACACCTTTTTTCGTGGGAAGCGTAACGATTGGCTGAAGGAACAACAAAGCTGATTGGTTACCTAGCTAGCCGTGTATATAAAAACACCCCGCAAAAATTATTCCATACCTTTTAGCCTGAAAAGTCCCCCGCGGGAGCCTCTGTCTCGCTTAATTGTCATAAATATATTTTCATTGCTTGCTACCCAGATCTACTTACGTATCGAGCACTTTTGAAGTAAATACTGAAAATTGATACATAAAAAAATTATATATCCTTATAAAATGTTATATTGATAGATGAAATAGTAATATATATATATACATATATATATATATATATATATATATATATATATGTATATATAGATGTATATATGTAGATATAAGCATACTGTACACTTATCAAAGGGAACAAAAAATTTGAAGATATGTTTCCTTACAAGTTTGTACAGATAAGCGATAGACAGCCATGAGGCTAGTAACTGAGAACAACTAATTAACAATGAAGAAAACGTGGTTACTTGAAACTCAAAATGTAAATAAAACACACAAGGTTAATACAAGTAAATTTTGTAACATGATCAGAAATTAGTAAAAAATGCCTAACATATTTAAAAACTCAACTAAAAACTTTGGTGAGTCCTTTTTATATCAACAGCTATGTGTCTGACATTAAATTTTCATTTGTATTCATTTATGTACTTACGTACCTACTTACTGTTACAAAAAACGGACGGGATGGGGGAAGAAGAGAGAGAAAAATAGAAGTGAGAGGATCGGAAGAGGAGGAGGGGGGTCGTAGTATTAAAGGACCCCCAAGTAGAAAGGTAAGAGGGTGGGGGAATTGTGGATTTTCTACTAAAAGTAGAACACAGGCGCACACTCAAAGATTTACTAAGAGAAGACAACGGGGATGTAAAAAACAAAATGAACATGACTACTCAATTGCCAAACGTGATTTTTATGCCCATCTCTTTTCCCATTCACCCCATTAACTTTCAATTGTCAAAATAAGAGAAAAAAACGTGTCGCCTATACGACACTAGTGTCAAGCGTATATTTACTAAATATATAAACATTAACGCGCTTTTAGATATTTCTTTCTTTTACTTAACCAGTTTATGAATAATTAACTATTTAATTATTAACGAATTATAAAATGTTAGTAATATGCTAAATACCCCGTGACGCAATAAAGTTGGGCTATTAGTTGCACACACAGTTATATTAAACAGCCAAATGCATATTCACAATAGAGGACCAATAGCTTTCTAATATACTGATCAGGTGTGTGCTATCGACAATATAATGCCAACTAATTTGTACATTGTTTTGCAAACGGACAACTCATTAAATATAATTTCTTATTTGCAAGGATTCCACAAAGTCGGGATACATTGTGATGTCATAATAAACTCCTTTTCTATTTGGCGATGTTTTCCTTCAAACGAACTAACATATTAGTTGCTATATCAAGATAATAGACGAGCAAAATACCTCTCAGATCCCAAAATATTGAGACTAAAATGTTGTGTTTGTTAATATTTGCATCTTTGGCCGGTTTGAATGGCGATTTAACCTGCAGCTGTCCACTCAGTTAACTGCCGATTTGACGCCGGAGTGAATTTGTGGATCCATGTTTCACCCATTGTCACATATTGACGTAAAAAAACTATTTTTCTTACGTTGAAAAAATTACAAACAATGCTTTGAATCGTCGGCATGTTGTTTTGATCGACTGTGAACAAACGCGGCACCCACTTTGAACACAGCTTTCTGATTGACACATTTTCATCTAAATGTGAATACATTGCCTTCTGTTATATTCAACTCTTCTGCTATCTCATGTGTCTTCAATTTACGATCGTGCAAAACGAGTTTGTAAACTTTTTATATGTTTTCCTGGAAAATTTAGTTGACCTGATCATTCGACATGATTTGTATCAATGCACATGTGTTTAAAGTCAGATGGAGCAGAAATCGCTTGAACACTATTATTTCTCAGTAATTTGCAACAGTAGCTCCAATCAAATAAACGTTATTCGTAAATAATAATCCGATTGTGCTCAAATTCGTACACATGCAATTTGAAGGTTAGTACCTTGTAAAAACCATATGGATTGTTTTTTACTAATGTTGCCATCTTTGGTAGGCCCGGAACTTATTAATTTGTTATGCAGTGACTTTCATATATTTGGTCAACAAAATGGATGATCATCTATCTTAATTACACTTTTTTATTGAGTGGTTACTTATTGAAATCATATGTATCATATCAGAAGAGATGTTGCTAATCTCTCTCTACTCTACTTTTATTTCCATAGAATATGCTCGCCTAAGCTTCAATCAATGGGGTCCTTCTTGTAAGATATTCACAGCAAGAACTAGTGTTGCTACCACAAAGAACACAAACTTTCCTTTTGTACTCTGTGTGTTTACTGTCAGACAAAACTTCCAAAAACTATGGAACGCATTTACATGGAACTGATTTCCTGCATATTACAAAATATTCAATAGATGCCTAATATGAGCCGTCCCTACAAGTAATTCGAGCTTGGTCTACCCTGTCAATCAACAAATATATACACATATATACATACCTAACCAGAATATATATATATATATATATATATATATATATATATATATATATATATATATATATATACATATATATATAATTCATAATTACTCATATTACTATCTTGATTATTATCATGATGCTCATAGGTTTTTACTATTCTTCCTTTATTCTTTGACTCATTTGGTTATGATACTATGATCCATTATATATGTTTACTATTATGTTCTTTATTTATTATTATTATTATTATTATTATTATTATTATTATTATTATTATTATTATCATCATTATCATCATCATTATTGATGTTATAAATAGAGTGGTATACAGATATTTATTGTGTTTGCATTCTTAGAACTGATATAAATAATGTGCTAATTTTATTTATCTCAACCTACACTCACCCTCTGTCTCTCCTACTTTTTACCATATATATATATATGTATATATATATATATATATATATGATAATTTTATTTACACAGACATGTACGAAATCTGCGACACTGGCATGTCGATGTTATCGATCAACAGTTACTATAAACTGAGATCTCATCAGGCAGAGTTAGAATCCGATCTTAACCTCAGATCATATTTGGAGAGAACCTCTCTCCAAATATGAGGTTCTCTCCAAATATGATCTGAGGTTAAGATCGGATTCTAACTCTGCCTGATGAGATCTCAGTTTATAGTAACTGTTGATCGATAACATCGACATGCCAGTGTCGCAGATTTTGTACATGTCTGTGTAAATAAAATTATCATATATAAAGCTCTATTTTGATATTGAGCACTTTTTATAAACCCGGTTAAAATTCTCTGGATTACCACCCTGTGGATATTTTTCACCTGGATTATTACCATTATATATATATATATATATATATATATATATATATATATATATATATATATATATATATATATATATATATATATATATATATGTATATATATATATAACATATATATATATATATATGTATATATATATATATATATATATATATATATATATTATACGTTTTGATGGGTACACATTGTAACTTTGTAATATAAGCTAGACACACATACAGACAAATAGATGATTGCCCTAAAGACCTACCTGGCATTGTCCATGTATTATAGACAGAATAATATCCGTGATGCATAGGCAATTATCTAATTTCCAACTATAGTGAGTTATATAGAAAAATATAAACAATTCTTGTTTCAAATAATGGCTATTTTAGAATTAAAGCTTTGCAATTTAATTTCTTTACTATTTATTTATTATTATATTAAATATATCACGCATGTATCATTAAAAATAATAATAATAATTTACAAATTATACACACATATATAAATATTTATATATGCATATATATATAGAGAGAGAGCGATAGAGAGAGAGATAGGGAAAGTGAGAGAGTTGTGCAAAAACAAACAATGTTATTTTTCATATATATATATATTTATCAAATGAATAAAATCATTTTTCATGCATATATGCCTCTGAGACATTCGCCAAATCGCGGCATTAACGAAGAGTGTTTTACTATATTTGTGTTTCCTCCTTATTTTGCTTATGTTAAAATTGCAAGTAAATCCACGTGTGGTTCCATAAGAGAAAGTTTTGAATTGTAAATGTGTGCACACATCTTTAAGAAAACGCTTTTTAAAAATGTATGTATGTAGGTATGTAATGTATGTATGTAATGATACTCAACAAATTGTCACAAAGTTGATATTTTTCTCACCAGACAACCACCCGACGAATAATATGTCAGAATTAGAAGAGATCGTCAGCTTCTCCGTGTATAACGGATAAGAAAAATATAAGGGGGGCTTGGATTTCATCGTTTTTTAACTATCCGTTCGATCTACGCATGCGAAATATTATTGCAACTTCCGGTTTGTTTACGCCGGAGTTGCTAGATTTCCTGAACACAATTTACTTACTGCATAACTTTTTTTTTGCATTTGCTAAACAATAAAAACATTCTCTCTTACTTACATTACAAGAAAGAAAAACACAAAACTTCTGTTTTAGAATCGTCAAAACCTTTAATGTCCACGGTCAGTGAAGTAGAAATCATTATAGATTTTCTTACTTAGCGAAGAGAAGGTTTCTGTTTTTTTTTAATAACACACATATTTGCGTGCGTGTACGGTATCCCAAAATGTATTTCCACAGTCCATACAAAGTTTTTTCTTTACTTTAATGTTTACACTTATTTATAAAACATAACTTCTGCTTCTTTCAATAACAGTGGGTGTGTAAGAATTGTTTAGAAAAACAAAAAACCACTTGCTAAAATGATTGTCCATTATCAATGTATTTAGTGATTTAAAAAGTACTTAATTCTTTTGTTTCTGACGCCTTTACTCATTTTAAAAGTGTTCATATTTTTTTACACAACACTTAAAGCTTTTAGGGAATTTGAATTAAATGTAAATATACTCACTTCGCAAACAAAATAATCATCGCAAACCACATAAACAATAGATGGAATTCTATCTTCGTAAACACAAAAGTATGACACACAAAATTATCATTTGGTTTTAATTACTACAACATATAATATGTTTTCATATTCTTCTAGTGACATCATAGGTAATAATTGTACACAGAAACAGAATTTTAAAAATTTGAAACGGTCAAAAAGAGGGGGATCAGTTTACGTTAAATTTATATTGGAAACCGATTCCCCTCCTAAAATCTAAAATATTTGGAAATAATTATGAAAACACCCGGAATTCTCTAGCGACTTGATAACACCGAAAAAAAAATGTTAGTAAAAAAGTTGAGAAAACGGGTTATGGACATTGGACAAATACGAAAAAGCGGCATATTATTTTGATGGTTGCAGACGATTTCTATGACAATGTTCTATGTTTAGATCCGTCATGTTATTGCATTTTTTTATAAACACTGTTTTATTTTACGATTTGTTTCTTCCAAAACAAAATATAGAATCATTAAACCTACCACTAACCCTGGTTCCAGGTGGCAACAAATTAATATTTGTGGAAAAAGATTAATATTTATTTGCAGAATAATTCGCAAAAGTCTGTTTTTGTAAGACAAGATTTTGATATTTTATTAAACCGTATTTTTTTCGTTTTTCTTAACACTTTTTCACATTTATAGGCTTTAAAACGTTTTTTGTGTTCATAATATAAAAGTTTGTTGGTACATTTGTTGTGTTATCAATATTTTTCAAACATTTTTTGCAACACTTTTCACATTTATAGGCTTTAAAACATTTTTGTATTAATTTAACATTTAAAGAATGTTGTTCAGATTCACATTAATAAATGTCTGAATTCTTCGGTTCTTAATCTATTTGCTGGTTTGGTAAATATATCGGCTATGTTTATTAACTCAAGAGTATTATTTGTTAATTGGTCTCTAATGAAATGAAGCTAATATCTATAAGTTTTGATTTTTGGTGGTTTACGTTTTTTTTTTCTAAGCTATCGCTCTCTGATTATCACAATATAATGAGAATGTATCGATGTTCTCGTTTAGTGTCACGTTTTCCTTAAGTATTTGCCTTGTTGTGTCGTTGTGGTTATGGGTATATATTCTGATTTGCAAGTAGACAATGCGAGTGTGGACTGTTTTCGTGTTTTCCACAAAATTAATGGTCCGTCGTCTGAGATTTTAAATCCATATCCAGTATTCTTGTTCTTTCTTGCGAGGTT
The DNA here is from genome assembly GCA_963556195.1 of Sepiola atlantica. Taxonomy (NCBI): domain Eukaryota; kingdom Metazoa; phylum Mollusca; class Cephalopoda; order Sepiida; family Sepiolidae; genus Sepiola; species Sepiola atlantica. The sequence continues at coordinate 49,500,540 of OY744539.1, read as the reverse complement.
GCCCAATCTGCATAGCAAAAACCTATGATGTTCAAATTATTTTAGTGGGTTTGAATATTAATTGTTGATTGATTGTGGCTTTTATATATCTTAGAACGTACTTAGCTAACATCATGTGATTTTTGTATGAGTTATTCATATATTGTGACAGTTTTGTTTCTATGAAATATAAGTCTGGCCTCGTGGCTGTCATTGCATATATTAAGCTTCCGAGATGTTTTCTATATTAATGTTTGTCTGCTGATTTGCTAATTTCGTTACATAACTTGTTCAAATAATGTTCGCTGTGTATTTAAGTTTACAATCTTTCATTCTAAATCGTTCTAATCATTTTTGTAGAGATCGTTTTTGATGCATGTATATGGCTTTGTTTTCATATGTAAATAACATATCTAAAAAGTATTGGTTTGTCATTTTACATTTCTTTGAAAATTGTTTTCGTATCTGTCATATTGCTTTGCTTTCATATGTAAATAACATGTCTAAAAAGTATTTGATGTTGCCTAGGTTTGTGATTTTACATTTCTTTTAAATAGTTTTCGTATTTGTCATATTTCCGTTATATTTTGTCACTATTAGTCTGCCATCTATCCATACAATTTTATATTTGCCATTATATTGTGTATAACCACAAATGTCTGCCAATGATTGACTAAATCCGTTTTCTATTAAATGTGTGTTTGACAAGTTATTCCAGTTTCGACCACTCTGTTTAAACTCATATAGTGATTTATTTAATTTATACACTAATCTATCGGTGTTGTTTTTATTTTCTATTTCAAATCCTTTTGCCTGTTCTATGTATAATTCCCAATTTATTGGTGCGTTTAGATGGCTGATTTTACGTCTTATTAGTGTATTTTCGATCGTATTGCGCTGCGATTTGCATCAGCATTCCTTTCGAAGTTAATTTTGTATAAAACAGAATCTGCTAATGACTTTTGGACATAACTTGTTGCCACTAGTCTTGCTTCTTTATATCGCTACCTGATCCTCATCAGTTGCGATAGTATACATCCATCGTGCTGGGAGTAGAGTTTTATTTTGAACTAATTCACTTAATTTAAATGTTTTATTTTCTTTTAAAATATCCATCTCTATTTTCATGGCCTTCTGCCAGTTTTCAGAATTGTCTGAATGTATTTCTTCTTTGTATGTAGTTGGTGCATTTCTTATGTGGTAACACTAATCAATCGTGTGTTTTATTACGTCATTATGTTCGTCTTCCACATAGTAGTCATTAAGATATGTTGGGCGGGTTTTCGTTCTCCCAATATTTTCGGTTCCTACTTCTGTTTCGGGTTCAATTAATTGAATATTTTCAGTTGTAGCACTTTCGTCTGTTTCTTTTGTAATATATTCTTTAAATTTATTTGTAAATTTTACTATTCTGACGTTTTTTTTATTTCACCGGTTTCGAGAAAATATATTAAGTAGGCAGGACTGCCTCTGTCATACCCTACAAATATCCCCTCCTTACTTTGGTCTTTTAATATTTTTCGGTTGTGTACATATGCGTAACAAATGCTGCCAAATAAGTGCATATGTGAGATAGTTGGTTCATCGCCCGTGAAACATTCGTATGACGTCCTGTTAATACGTTTGTTGTAACATCGGTTATGAATATACGCTGAGGACAGAACAGCGGATGATCACATACATTTAGGAAGGTCGGCATGTTTTGAGCATGTACTTAGCAAGTTCAGAAATTGTGCGCCATGCTCTTTCAATTGTACCATTTGGGGGGAAGTAGGGCGCAGATTTTTGATGATGTATCTTTTTCTTAATTAGTAGCGATTCGAAGATTTTAGAAGTAAATTCCGTTCCTTGATCACTCCTTACTGTTTTTATATTTCCATACGGGCAACATCAGCCACAAATTTTTCGAAGGCTTCCACTGCGTCACTTTTACTTTTCAACATTCGGTGATAATGTACCCATGATAATCATCTATACACCCTAATACGTACTTAAATAATGAGTTGCTATGAAATCTATCGGTCCTGCTAGATCTGTGTATTCGTTCAAGTATTTTTGTTGCTCGCTTGTCTGGTATTTTATCTTTGGGGCAGTTTTGCTTTTGGGTATACTTCGCAATTCAATTGGTTTTGTCACCAATTTGCATTCCAGAAACGGTTTTTTTTTATTTAAGTGTATCGTCAATGTTGCAATGTACCATTATTCTATGCCGCTTATCTAGTGAATGTTCTATTATCTTCGGGTAAGTTACATTATTTAAGTAGCATAGTTTACTTTTCTTTATATATATATACATGTATATATATATATATATATATATATATATATATATATATATATATATATATATTAAATTTAGTTCCATTAGTATTTAATGTTGACGAGTTAGGTTTAAATTCCACGTAAGAACCTTTTTATGTCGCTGCTTGTACTGAAAATATGTTATTGTTTAAAGAAGGTATATATTTATATGAAGCGTCTTTTAAGAAGTTATTATGTACCCTTCTATTCGTATCAGTTATTTTTATAGAAGCATCCCCCTTTTTTAGCGTCAAGTTATTGTATCAACTCTGATCGGCTAGCCTAACAATATGGCGGGAGGAATCAAATTGTTCATCGAAGTTAATGAACTAGGACTCGTCATTTAAAATATGGGTTGTGGCTCAACAATCCACTAATAAATTAAGATATGAAAAGTTACTAGCGCTATTAACAGAAACAATATAAGAAGCGTTCTCATCTGATACGTTATTACTCGGTGGTTGAATGTCCGTCCGTGTCATGTGTTCGTGTTTTGCAGTTTTTGCACCAGCGTGCGGGTTTTCTGCAGTTTTCGGATTTACGTCTATATCGCCCGCATAAGAAGCATGCTCCATTGAATTTGTTTTTGTTATATTCTTTTGGTCTGGACATGGTTGCTGGTCAGCTGTTACATTTATTTGCTCTTACACTAATTACTGCGTTTGCACTTTCACCTAGAGTTTTCTCAGTTTCTTCAACGTTTCTGAGAACGGTTTTAAAGTTTTGGAATGTCATAGGTGAATCTCACTGCGTTATCACTGGTGAATGTCTTATATCCACTCGGTAATCCTTTTATAATCATTGAAGTCAGTAATCCATCGCTTATCGTTTCTCCGGCATTTTTTTAGGAATGTGGCGGCATTTTCCGCTCTTATTACATAGTCAGTAATATTTTCCTCCCGCTTGTTTTAAAACGATGTAAACTCCGTGTACAACAAAAATAATATTGACTTGCCACGTGACAGGTACTTTTCTTTTAGAATATTTAAATCTCTTCTGCCATTATTATTCGTATCTCTGATGATCAACGAAAGACTTCGGTCATCAAGGTATTGTACCGGTTCACCAAAAGCTTGTTGTGAGTTATTTCAGCATCGCTCCTTGCGGTAATGGTGCTGTACAGTTTTTGAGTCAACATGTAACCAAGAAACTTCATCTCCGATAATTTGTATTTTCTATCATCTCCCTGAAACATTAGTCTATGGGTTCCATAGCTGGGTCAATAACCTGTTAAGCTGTGAGAGGTAAATCGCAACATCGTGGTTGACTATGAGTCACGAAGATATAGAAGAATATAATGGGGTAACATTAATACGTGTGCACAGCACAACTTTTATTCCCGGACTAATGCTACAACAAGAAAAATAACATATTTCGCGCCTAATTTAGGTTGGCGCCTAATTTACATATTACGTGATAATTCTGTCGCGCAGTAATTATCTCGCAGTGCGATGAGCAGGTCGATGGCCCTATCACCACTAGGCTGAGTAGAACTACATTGAGTTGACACTCATCACTCCCTCTACAAAAAAGCCCCAAAAAGCCCCAAAACACCAACAATAAAATACAACAACAATAAACAAATACGCGAGCTACATCTTACTAAAAGTAGAAATGCCCGAGTAAAGTTTTTAAAAAACGCGAGATCAGTGTCACTGAAGGAAATAAGCTAATCTAATCTCTCTATATATATCTCTTTTACTATCTCTTTCTCGCCCTCTCTCCTTTTCTCTCGCTCTTGATAACAACGTCCTATTATTATGTTATTTTTGTTGTTGCCTCAAGCAATAGTTTCATCAATAATATAAGAGTAAATAGGATGTTGAAAACAGATACTACACTTGCAATTATTTATTTGCGCAAACTATAACAGCCTTGCAAAAGTATGCGAGCGGAGGGAATATATATTTGTTAGTATATATATATATATATATATATATATATATATATATATATATATATGTGTGTATCGAGGCAGCATTTTTTCTTTAAGACACGTATTATTAAAAATAACCGACAATTTTTGTCTGGCTATTTTAGTGTTGATCCCTTCAATTTTCCGGATTAAAATCTTAATCTCGGAAGGAAATTGGCTGATGAAACTGTCATAGTGTACAAAAGTGTACAAATTGGTCCAGAGTACTTTCTGACCCGTCTGGGTCCATCGTCAGTGGAATAATGACAAACAGGTAAAGACCTGGAGTGAGATTTATAATTAATTATGGCGGGAAAATTTAACTATGTTTATTAGGTATTATAAGCATTTAAGTATATTAGTGCTAGTGTTAAAATTAATCTTGTTAATAGCAGGTTTTTTAGTTTTAATGAGTAGAGCTTCTAGTATGTGGAGTTTTTGAGTATTAGTATTATGTTGTAGGATTTTAGTATTGTCTACGAGAAGTTTTCGGATTTGAGAGCGGGGACAGGAATGTTCATTAGTAAGGTGTCTAGCTATAGCACTATTATCGGATAGATGCATTGTCGACCTCCTGGACAGAGTCGTGGTGGTCGAGCCAATATATACGTGTTCTTGTTGGTTGTCGGAGACACAGTCTCCCAAAGGACATTTAAACTCGTATACAAGGCCCGTCCTATCCAAGACTCTAATCGAGGGAGAAGAATTATTTGTAATAATAAGATTAGTAGTTTTAGTTTTATTGTAGTAAATAATTAGTTTAACTTTTTTATTTGGGTCGGTGGGAAGTACATTTTTATTAATAATATTTTTTAAGACCTGTTCATCTGTTTTATAGTTATGGTGAAATTGGTTACGGTAAAATAGTTTGATAGTCTTGTTGAGTGGAGAAATGGATTCATTGTTCTTGTTATTATTATTACTGTTACTAGCATTATTTTTAAATAGTTTAATTTGTTGGTCTATAATATAATTAGGGAAACCATTATTTACAAGGGTTTGTTTTATATTTTTAAGTTCATTTTGAAAGAGAATAGGGGAGGAAGAGATTAATTTAGCTCGCGTTAGTAGGTTTTTAATAATGGCTATTTTATATTTAAAGGGGCATTCACTAACGAAGTTAAGAGTACAGGGGGTTTTGTTAGTAGGTTTTTTATATGTAGATGTTACAAATTCATTATGATTTGTGTCTATTAAGACGTCTAAGAAAGGGAGTTTTTTATCGATGTTAATTAAGTTCATAAGTGAAGTCTAAAACGGAATTATTTTTGAAAGTGTCTTTTAATATATTAATCTCGTTTATATTATTTGTTAGTATTAGAATGTCATCTACGTATCTTAAATATATTAGTGGTTTATTAATAATGCTAAAGACTTTAGTTTCCAAGTTGGACATGTAAAAGTTTGCGAATGTTGGACCTAGCGCAGACCCCATAGCGACACCATCTTTTTGTATGTATATATGGCCGCGATGATCGTAGAAAGGGACTTCAGTCGTACAAGCCAATAAGATTTTTCGTAAAGTGTTAGGGTTAATTTTAAGTGGGCGGTTATTAGGATTATTATAAATATTATTGATTATTATGTTAATAGTTTGTTCAACCGGAACATTGGTAAAAAGATTAACAACGTCTAGGGAGGCAATCACACCTTGTTCGGGTTTTTTTCTCCTTAGAGTTTGTATAAGTTGGTGTGTAGATTTAATGCTATATTTGGTAGGGATATAGGGGGATATTAATTCATTAATGGTTTTAGATAATTTATAAATGGGTGTAGGTATTTGGGAAATAATTGGGCGAAGGGGATAGTTCAATTTATGTGTTTTGATTGTTCCGTAGATATAGCCAGGTTTGAAATCACCTATGATTTTGGGAAGTTTTTCGTTGTTAATGACGGCGTTATTGGCAGTGATTAATTTGTTAATTTTAGTTTTAAGGAGGGGGGTCGGATTATTGTTTATTTTTTGAAATTTGTTGCTATTTTCGAGGATGGTTTCTAGTTTGGAGTAATAATCGGATTTGTTAAGTACGACATACATGTTACATTTATCTGCTTTTTTTATAATGATGTCGGGATGATTTCTAAGTTGTTGAGCGGCTAGTTTGATATAAGTAAAGTTCAAAAATCACTTGTAAGAGATATTAATAGTAACTGTATTCAGTCCGAGATTGTATTCTTCTCGTTGTATTAAAATAAAAACGATTAACTGAGAAGTTCCTTTTTTTGTTACGTCAGTGAATTTAAATGTATATGAAGCATTCAGATGCAAAGATAGAGAGTCAAATAATCCACAGCAACATTTTAAAAAGCAATTGATCGATTTAAAAAATCACTATTAACATAAGCAAGCTCTAATCTATTTAAGCACTTGTGTTTTCATATGCTCAGTAAATGCCTATAGTGTAATTGACTACTAATTATATAGACGGCGACACTACAGTATATATATATATATATATATATATATATATATATATATATATATATATATATAAAGTACAATAGGGCAATACAATTACAAATAAATAAGACGAAACATCACTTCAATATGAACTTTAAAAATATACTTATTCAAATTATTGTGACAAATAGCAGTCCTTTTATGTGGACTAGTATTGTGATATTTCAAATGCAGTCAATATGATGATGCGAAAACGGTGTTGTTTCTTTGTCAGAAGAAAGTATGAAATCGCATAATCCGCCAAGTAAGATTATACGAAAGAATACATCAATGTTTTTCTGATTAGATTTGTTCGTATCAGTTGTAGCATTTCCATGTTATATTTATTTTCAATATTTTAATGGTGTGAATGTTTAGAGGTATGACAAATGGCGTTTGTAATAAAAGAGCAGTAATCACCTCCAAATGCTTAATACAGACTACCTACGCAGCTGACATATTCTGAAACATCCTGGCAATAGGAGTCAGTGCATAACTTTGCGAAGTCTCTACTGTTGAGTGGGAACACGACAGTTGGTTAGTATTATGTTTCTTCGAATATATGAAAGACAACAACTATTGCCAACATCATTGATATTCATGATAAGTAAGGGAAATTGAATCGAACTAAAAAAGAACGAAATATGATATATATATATATGTATATATATATATATATATATATATATATATATATATATATATATATATATATATATCCATATATTTGTATATATATATATGGGGTAAGATGCACGATAAGTCATGAATACGAAATGCCCTGGTAGACCAAATATTGGGGGGAAAGACAAAAGGAAAACAGGTTAAAATGCAGGCAAATAAACAAAAACGAGAGAGTTGACCGGTTTCGTTTGTGTTAACGAACGTCTTCAGAAAAGGTGAAGATTTGCAAACAATTTTATTTTGAAGGCACACACATGGGAGAAGGAAAATATGACCCGGTTGGACAATATGAGAGGACTTTTAGCGACATTGAAATATGATTTGACAAGTAGGTTATTATTTTATTTCTTTTTTCTTATTCTTTTTTTATTTTTATTTATTTTCTTTTTACTTTTCGCACCTACCGAGCTAATATAGAGGAAGCAGTAGCCGGAAAATATGATATTCTTTATATTTTTTTTATTGTGAAGTAGATGTTTCTAGACTGTCAATTTAAGAGTTGTATTGCTTTATAAAACTTGCAATGAGACGAATAAGCAATATTGATATTTTCCAGTTTATTTTGGGGGCTTACGTTCGGTGTATGCAATGTATGATAGGTCGGGTTTTGTTTATTTATACTTATATATATATATTTACATACATAATTGTATGCATGCATTTATATATATATATATATATATATATATACAGAGAGAGAGAGAGAGAGAGAGAGAGAGAGAGAGAGAGATTCTTCTTTATGTGTGCTTATCCTGGCTAGTTTCTCTGTCCTCTTCCTTCTTACAACCTTCACCCCCTCCGCTTACCGCCTCCCCTATATTAGCCTGGTAGGTGCGAAAAGGGAAACAAAAAATACAATATCTAAAAATGGCAAAAGAATAAAATAAAGTGCCGACAACTTCTTGTGTGTTTCGCTTGTTGTGTAACTTCGTGTGGTAAGTTATTGCATGAGAAATGTGTAAGCGTATGACATAGTGGACGACATGGCCTAAACTGTTCCCTGCTGCTCGGACATCCAACAACGTCGTGTGATCCTACCATGGCTTTTGGGTCAGGACATCAGTGTTTGTTCGATGACAAGATCGGAGCCAAGACAAGTCAAGTATTGGATATTGCATCTGATTACGTGAAACCCAAACTGGAACTTTTGATGCACTGCAGGGTTGTAATCTTTAAAGGGATATATCTTCTGGAGATATAGACGACCCGACTTCAGATAATTTGGATGATCAGTGGCTGAGAATATTGGCAGACTAGCGAAGATGGTACTAAGACGCAGTTCCCAAGACTCCATTCGATCAGCTGCAACAAATGGCATAGCAATTCCTAGCATGTGCTAATAGACTACCCATACATTGCTGGTCTTGGAGGTTCTTACCAGTGTATCCCTTATCAGAGTTCGACTGTTGTAAATTTTACCGATGTAATCTGATTCCAGCAATTCCTTCAAGTAACATTAATCAGTCTCCATCAGCCACTCAAGTTCTTCTACTTGTTCCTGAAAACCAGGTTCAGCTTCAAAGATTTTGAAAGAATCTGACGTGTGATGCATCTCCACCAGCAGGTGGCCAGGAAATGCTTGCTGTTCTGCCCTTCCGCTCATCATGTGTACGGCGGCATTTTCACCATATACTGTCTTCATTATCTCCTTGAGTCTACTGCCATCCAGCAACGTCCTATACATTCGCACTCCTTATGTATCAGGTGCATCATGGAGTCTAGTTTAAGTGAAAGAAGCTTTTGATTAGTTTCGAGCGGTTTCGAGAATTACTCGGTGTTGTGCTTCTTTATCATCTCTCAGAGATGAGTTGTAGTATTCACGAAGAATGTCACAGGTTGTTTCCCTAAATGTCACAATGTTTGCGACATCAAAACGGCTTACAAATAAAGAGTTTCCTTATTGACTGATCAGCGTTTCCTTGATGTACTGATTTACATATGCCACGTATTTACTACCTCGTAAGACTTCTCCCATTTAAGCGACACGGTCCGATATCGTTATATGTTCCTAATCGTTTTCCTCCAAGAATACACACACCCTTTCGAATGCTTCATCTTGGTCGCTGTCTTTAGGTCTTACACTTTTTCGTAGTTTGGTGTATTCAACTGACGTGAACTGTCGTGGAATGCGTCGCATTTTATTGATGCTTACGTTACATGACTAGTGCTACACACAGTCTTCAGCATGAACATCACCACTAACATATTCGATCCTACCTTGAACAGCAGTGGCCCACTCATCCTTTTTTTTTACAATAATCCAGGATAATTTAGTAAAATGCATAAGTCTTCACATAGCAAATCTTTTGCACACGTTTTCGTTTATAATATTTTTTCCTAGCATCAGCTCAACAGAAAAAGCAATGCGTGCTCTTGTCTTATCGTCACGGAGTAACACGAGCGCTCCTTTTTAACTGGCCGAGGAGCATCACATTGTTTTGAGGCTAAAGCTATATCCGTTTGGTTTATTTTAACGATCGTTCCGGCTTCAACAAGGACTTTTACACCTTGTTTGATACGTGCACAGTTGACACGTACACCACCCAGTCCTTGAATCCCCACTGTCTCATCATACTCAAAATTGTATTGGCATAAACGACAAGTTTCTCTACTGGCGGCTGACCTCATGTTTGCCCCTGAAAATATACGAAAATATATGTGTATTAGTGTATGGATCTAGTGGTTTGTTTGTGATAGCAGGTTTTGATAAAGTAAAATATTGTCTCTTTGGGGGTTTCAATTAGTTTCTCAGGAATCTTATACCCTATAAAACAATTTCATTTATATATGAATGTAAGGGGTCTGATTACTTGACGAAAGTGATAATTAACCACTGGTTCCCAATTAATAATAATCACTCATATGCCTTTTTGTGAACTGGGTTACTGCAATAATGGGTTTAGTGATACGAATACCAATGTGGATGTAATAAGGGATTTAGGGGTCAGGTACCCCTAGATATGGTATACAAGTTTATTTAGCACAATAGTAACCCTTTTCATGTGAAAGATTGACTCAGAACACAAGTAAAACCACAATAGTTATTAATTAATCATGATAACTGACCGAGTGAGTGCTACAAATGTAAATAAAAAATGGCATGTAAAATTGTAAACTTTCTCACACTCAAATCTTGTCCATTTTTATATGTTGTAGAGTAGACCTAGTTTAACGTAAACCCACCAAAGAAATGCTGCATTTAGAGTGTTGATCTGTCTAATCCTTACAGGCATTTCTGTACGAATACTCGACAAATCAGGTAAAGCTGAGACAGTAGCGCTTGATATATCCAAAGCTTTTGACAAGCATTTGACAAAGTCTGACCTAAACGTATTTTCATAAATAAATCATCCATATTGTATTACTGGACAAATATATAATATAATAAGATCCTCCTTATCAAACAGAAAGAGCTAGGCTGTACTTGATGGGCATTCATCCAAACAGCATCACATTAATGCAGGTGAATTGCACTGATCGATCCTTTGATCTTTATTGTTCCTTATTTTTATAAACTCCATTCGTCATAGCATGTTGCTTGAGCTGGGTCCATTTGCTGACGACACCACGCTCTACTCTAGTCATGTGAGAAAAACGGGCCCGCACATATCCGACGCAATGACTAAATTTTTAGAAAAGGGAATCCAGTCTGTAGTGGAATAGGATCATAAATAGATATTATCATTTACTGCTGCTATGACAAAGCTATTCTCTTTTAACAGCTACAAGAAGCCTCTTTAACCACCGATTGCCATGGCAAAACCACCCTAAGGTCAGAGTCCAACATTCAAACTCCTCAGCTGAACATTCACAGGTAACAAGAATTGGAACAAATACATAAAAAATATTAGCAAAGATGCTGCAAATATGATCGGCTTCCTGTAACGTGCTAGAAAACATCTCATACCTGACAGTATCTTCTATCTCTTCAAAGTTAGCACTCGCACATGCAGTATTGTTGTCATATCTTGCTTGGTTCATCATCCACTAGTTTCTCTTTCTAAGACAAGATACAAAACAGAATCTCCTTCTGATAAGTCTCTAACTATCTACCAAGCTTACGTCCTTGTCTTATCGGTGCAATGTTGCATCCTTGTGCTTGTTTTGCAAGCATTTCAATTGAATGTGCTCCGATGAACTTGCTGCACGAATAAATTCGACCAAGCCGACAATCAGCTTAATCCCACCATTCACTGTGAGGGCCCTCAGATACAGATAGCCTTCTACTCCAATAACTTATTTCCTCGACGTGCCAGCATTTTGAACTTTCTCCCCACCAACATGCAGAAATGTAAAACTAATGTGAACAATGATCTCCCTGCACAGCTCCCAATTTATGATGACCTCTTCAAACTTTTACTCTAGTCATAAGTAGCCCTTACATCTACAGTGGCAGCTTTTCTTGTTTGGGGTTACCAAAGTTAAGAAAACAAAAACAAACAAACATACAAAGAACGGGTCAAATAAGAACTTCTATTGGACGATATCCAATCCATTTAACTATGTGATACTCACCAAATAAAAGTGTGGGTAAAAGTAATGAGAGTTGGCAATCCGTAGTCTGAAGTGATAAACATGTAATTTCAATCTTTACTATAATATCACCACTATATCACATTTACTCTAACTGTAGTGCTAACGAATATATCCTACGAATTTGTTGGACATTTAATCTTCAAAAATTCTATTCATGTACAAAAATAAATTAGAATAAACTTGGGGTAGGACAAAAGAAAAACAACAAATTAAGTTAGTAACACCCTCTCATACTCTTTAAAAGAATACACCGCCACTGTTTCCGGTTTGTTTATAACCTAAATCAAACATGACCATCTCAAAATCAGAGTATGATAAAAGTGGTAGAAACGAGAAAACGAGAGATGGAATGTGGGTAATTGGTGTTGTCTTTTCAATAAAAATACAATTTAAGAGAATCTGATAACAAAACAATGAAAGTGAGGTGTGGGCATCTTGTATAATTTCTATTACCCTGAAATGCTGAATTTACTCATTCATTAAACTTAACAGAAAAGGGCTGGGGTCCTGCAGGCCAAGAACAACGTTCGTCATGCTATAGCACGTATAGAGCGACGTACACTTCGATCTTAGCAAAACGCCAACTAAGTATATAAAAGCATTAAAATGACTCAGATGGGTAAATTGAGACTGTAATATTTACTGTTAAAAGTTAAATAATTATTTCCAATTTCCCCTGGGCAACGCCAGGACACGACTCTTGCACGTAATAATAAAATAAATAAATGAATAAATAAACAAACAACAACAACAATAATAATAATAATAGTAGTAATAATAATAATAATAGTAATAATAATAATAATAATAATAATAGTAATAATAATAATAATAATAGTAATAATAATAATAATAATAATAATAATAGTAATAATAATAATAATAATAATAATAATAATAATAATAATAATAATAATAATAATAATAATAATAACAATAATAATCTCGGAAAAGCTTTCAAGTTCTCTGCTCTTTTGTAATGTACTTTTTTCTAAAGAATTCGAAATATTTTTTCCGAATTCCTGGCAGATATAATGTCTTTAATAATTTGATCAGATGAGCTAACGCATTTTCAGACAAAATTAAGTTATCTATCTCCCACTTGTATTGGAGTCTTTCAGTTTAGTTTTTTTTTCTTTGTTCTCAAAAACAATTCATCAATGTTTTTTTGTTAAATTCATTCTTTTGCAGCTTAACTACAGTGTTCTTTTATTTATACGTCCTTTATGAAAATATTATTCAGCTGAGGCAAACTTTATAACGGGATATTGTTAAATGCAATAAACAGTGAGTTTCGTTCTTAACCTTATTGAACTGTGGGTGAGAAGATATAGATATGCCTGCTTCTCTATCTGTCTTTCTCATATGCCTTTTTACTTTCTCTCTCTCACCTCGGATCTCTCTCTCTCCCTCCCGTCTCTTTCTCTCTCTCCATCTCTCTCTCTCTCTCTCTCTCTCTATATATATATATATATATATATATATATATATATATATATATATATATATATATATATATATATATATATATATATATATATATATATGCGTGTGTGTGTCTGTTTATTCCTTCGTGTGTATCTAGTAAATGCGTTATATCCATTTTTCCGTACCAGCTTGCGGGCAGATTTATGAGAATATGATTGCGAACTTTGCTATCTTTATTCATTTCATAGATTGATTTATTGCATTTTTGTAATTTAATCAGTAAAAACGAACAATAAAACAGTTAGAAAAACAAATATTACTATGTATATATGTATATGAATGAATATTGTATACAGCAATACACAACTATTTATATATATATATATATATATATATATATATATATGAATATATATATGAACATATATATATATATATAAATATATTTATATATATATAATTATATATATATGTGTACTCAGTTTTCCAGATAACCTTATGATAATTGAAGCTCCATGTATAATTTGACATAACAATGCAAATGTATATTTGTAACTTTATATATGCATACATTCATACGTGAACATCTATATATATATATATATATATATATATATATATATATATATATATATATATATAATATTTATTTCACATATTAATTTTGTAATACCTACAGACGCTAGTACAAGAAATGAACAATTTCAGACGGTCGGGAGGCGCCAACCTGATTCACAGAGTCAGCCTAGTATTTGTAAGCTGTCGCCATATCCACTCGGCCACCGGAAACTGCAACGTAATCATAGGAAATTAATATCTATATGTATCTATATCCGCGAGAGTGTTCAATTTTTATTTTTTAAAGAGTCTTATAATAATATTCATGAATAAATGTTAAATTATTAATACCTACAGATGCTAGCGTTTTAAGCTTATTACTCTTATCAGTGCGGGAGAGAAACAATTTCAGACGTCTGGCGCAAACCCGGTTCACAGAGTCAGCCTAGAATTTGCAACCAGTCGCAATATCCACTCGGCCACCGGAAACTGTCACGTAATTGAAGGAAATTAAGTAATATATGTACATGGAAGCGGATAGAAGACTTATCAAGAGTGCTCGACAACGTATTCGGAACGTTGAATTAGAGCTTTAATTTCCTAAATATATATATATATATATATATATATATATATATATATATATATATATATATATTAGTATTTCATGTATCCACATACAATTTTATAAGAAGATGTAATTGTGTATCAATTTTCAGTATTTACTTCAACAGTGCTCGATACGTAAGTAGAGCTTGGTAGTAAGTTATGAAAATATATTTATGGCAATAAAGCTAAACAGACGCCTCGCGCATTTCATCTCCGGGGGAATCTTCGGGCTAAAATGAATGGAGTTAAGTTTGCCGGGTGTTTTATATACACGGCTAACTAGTTAACAATCAGATTCTTTGTTGTTATCTCAGCAAATCGTTGGGCTTCCTACGAACAAAAGTGTTGTTAGTGTTATTTCCTATACCCTGTTCTATGCTTCTGTTTTCTATAGATTGGCCTATATTCTGTTTCCTTTGTTGTGTCAATATAATGGGTGAATTTATTTTAACACGTGGTTACTTATATTTTTATTTTAGGTTTTTCTTTTTAAATTGTTAAGTTTTTGTCGATTCATTTTTTTTACATAATGGTTTATTTATTTATCGTTAGCCTAGGGTAAATCTATTTCTGCGTAAGCAGCTGTTTGCTTTCTCACTTCTACAGTTTAATAGATTTCGAGGGTCTTTAAAAGTTAGGTTTTAATTTTTTTCATCTTGGCATTATCTTCACGGGTCGTCTAATTTTTAACATGTACTGGCCTTTCGTATTATTTTCCATCCCAATTATTGGTGAGCGTCCATTTTCTTTGAGCTCCCAATAGTGGTTTGCTAGTGCTGTTTTAATACTACGTTCTCTGTTTTTAAATGTGTTTTTGTGGTCATAATATCTGGTTTTTTAAACATAGGGAGGTCATGCACACGTAGTACTTCTTGTTATTCGGTCTTTCGTTGGCAAATTTTGTGGCTTGGTATCCAATACTTTTGGTTAGGCCTTTATTTTGTAGTGGACAAATTGTACGATTTATACAGTTAAATCTTATCTCTTACTTAAAGACTGTTTTATACTGACTTAAACGTTCGTTAGTATAGACAAACAACTTGATGTTCTCATTCATTGATTGTACATTAGTGTAGAAGGTGTAACATAATGGAGCCAGCATACTATCTTTAAGGAGTCAATTCTTTTGTCGGCACCAGCAACTTTGTTGTTTAGGGTAACATAAAAGCGCACGTCTTTTAACATGGGTCCGATTAGTTTTGTAAGTGTCATGTAATTTGTCAGCTCCAATATAATTTTCACGAGACGACAGTTTATATTGGAAAACTGTAAAAATAGTAGGCCCTTACGTAGCTGAGAATTTAGCATAGCACGAATATCGGATGGAAACTCTTTGCATGAATTAGATTATTGCCAGGTGTAACAAGATGATTTTGTTATTTCTCCAGATCATTGAGATGTCTCTTGTCAGCCTACAGTTGTTCTTCAACTCAAGGATATGTTAATATCAGATGGCAACATCTGTGTACTTTTCTGTTAAACTACTGTTTATGTTGATACATTTACACGCCTTAGGGGCACGAATATTGATACCGAGCTATCAAGTAAGTACCGTGTGCTGTGAGTATTGAAGTAAGTTTATGTTTTGTCTATGATGTATGTGGTATTATTCACAGCTTATGTGCAACTTGGTTGGCAGTTATGGTGTTCTTTGATTGCGTTTGAGTTTATAGACCGTTGGTGTCGGTTAGGATTTTACAATTTCTGTTGGCGATCTTCTGATAGGTAAGTGACGAGTCTCTCACCTACGTCGATGTTACTGTCAGCAAAATGGGTTCGATTTATGTAGCTGTTGGTATTGCTAATCTAAGTTTCTGCTGTTGAAATCGAGTCCAGTTCTATGGTAAGTGTTTTATAGACTGACATGATGTATTTCTCTGAACTCAGCAGAAAACAACTTCGATGTTTTTTTCATCGGTCGTTTAATTAAGAATGATAATGGTCTCATATTTTGCTAACATAATGTTCCCTGTTACTCATATGGTATTTCTATGATCATTGTTTTGCTATCAACATGAGGGCGGTTGCATTAGGCTCAACTTTAGCTTTATTTGTAGACAAAGAATATCAAAGTGATGCTCTCTGAAGAGTTTTTCAACAAGTTATTCTTTTGACTCTTTTATGTGTAAGGAGATGATCGACAATACTGGGTTTAGAGGCGGGTGTTGGTCTTTTTATACTTTGGACTCGTAGTCTATTCACATTAGTTGAACTGTAGTCATCGCTCGTCTATTGGCTTGCTTCAAATGTTTGATAACATTAGCAGGGACTACTTGATAGGAATCGCGACGTGATCCTTTCCTCCTCTATCTTCGGTTAAATTATCAAAGCGTAAACGATTTCAAATAATAGCAGGGTTTTTTTCAAAACTGCAACTGAGTATAAATAAATGAGTATCACTAAATACTGTTGTATTTTTAAATAGATGTTCTTTGTTTGTTATCACGTATAGTTTATGAAACTATATGCAGTACATGAAATACTAGTTAATCACTATTAAATAGTTTTAGACACAGATACACATAATACATAAACAAATGTTATGGGAATGACACTAATTCCCGTTTCTGATATAAAGTTTAAAAACTCACGTTGTATCGTGTATATAGTTTGCTTAAGTCATGTCCCGAATTGTTCAACATATTCCGAAGTTGCCAGAACGTTTATATTAAAAAATACTGATTTAATTATATCATATCGATTACATATATGTGTGAATTAGAGGTGTTTTATATTCAACAATGAGTGTTATGTATCAATCCTCGTCAAATATCATTCGCTGTATTAGTGACTTCCAGAGATTTTTAAAACCATCGCTTGCTAATGGACTGTTTTTTTTAACTGCTTTGTTGTTGAAATTCTGCCTGCATGCAGAACTGTATCGATGTAGAAAAAAAAAACTAATGCGTCGAATAGGGTGAATGTATTTATAATCAAACCGTTATGTTGTAAGATGTTGGTTTATATCCAATGTATTAATGCAAACGGCTATTTTATTTCTATTGATATCTATAGTTATTCTCAAGGCATATTTGATAGATAATTCACGCAACACGTTTTTATTCCGATCGTGCGTTCGGTTCAAATGCTCTTAAATAGATAGAGATATATATCAAACTCCTTGAACATAAACGCATCGTGAATGGATTGAATTTACTTAAAATAAATCAAGTTGCTGAGTAATGTGTGCTAAGTTCGTAGAACCTATTAACATATAATTTACTTAGCCAATAATTTATCGGCAAAATCAATAATATATTGCATCGCTAATAGGAGTATGCCCGCATGTTTAGAAGTAATATTTGAAAATGGTATAACTATGTGGAGGGTGTTTTTTTAGTTAAAAAATAGTTTATATAGACAAGTAATATGGTTTTATTTATAATAAATATTATACTATTGTAATGCTGAAGGTTCGAACAAGATCTAATTACTAGGATTGATGAACTCCATTACTACACCGGCCGTTCTAACAGAAGAGAAAATACACCGGTTCTCACTATAAATAGTGCGAGTCACCAGAGTCACGGGATTGAGAAAAATGACAGAAACGTTTTTCTGCTTTGCTTCACGTAAGTAGCCTTTTTAAAATCTTATCGTTGCCAGTTATTGTTAATTATTGTTACCGTTGTTATTGTTTTCTCGTTAATTGTTACTGTTGAACTGTTTTCCTTTTTGACGTCGTTTTTTTCTGCCACGTTTTGTTTTGATTTTTAAAACTTTTTTCCTCTGTTTTTATGCCTCTAGTTTTTAACTAGATAGCGACCAAAATGACTGACAATTCTGAATGGTGTCAACCACCAAAAGTGTCTATTAATGTTAAAGAATTCGTGGAGGAGGCAAGGAAATATGAACACATGGTAACAGAACATGGAATTGATGTGGATTTACCGAAACTCGAAGAAATTAAGAAAAGACCTGTAACGATGTCTGTGGTCGATAAAAAATTTTTAAAAATCTATCAGTGCCTCTTCTGAGTTAATTTGTACACTACTGGCAACAGCAGGATTTAAACCTCAAAGGTTGATCAAATGCAAGGGCTTTAATACATGGAACGCATTATTTCCTAATGAAGACATTTGTGCTAATCTTTCGCTAACACAAATAATCACACAAAAATACGTTTTACGCACGGAATACATGGGTAGAAGAAGATCTTCGATTTCCATCTTTAAAGTGTCGATTTACGTCAAAGGTGAGCATATTGGCGCTTTTTTCTTAGATATGGTGAAATCACAGGCACCTGGAATCTCGAAATACTTATTGATAAAAAAGCTTACAACAGCATCCCCTACTATCTACAAGCCGGGGAGGAAACACTCACAATAATATTAACAGGACGAAGACCGGTTTGTTGGTTTTGCGAGCGACTGGGTCATTTTACATTGGATTGCCCGCAAAAAAAAATCCATCCGGAAGACGACTACCCCGATGGCTAAGACATCTAAGGCAGGCCGCCACCTCGATCCTCCAACGACAATTGGTCAGCTAATCACATAAACATCTGACGACTCCAACAACGAGTTTCCTGCTCTGCCGGGTCGGGTCGAAATGAGATAAAACAATGCTAAAAAACGACTCGGGGAAAGACAGTGTTTTTAAAAGCCAAATAGCTTAAAACTAAATTAGATAAAAAAGGAAAAAAAGAGAAAAAAGAAGAATATAATTTATCTACTTCAAACAAAACCACTATCCCCAAACCATATCCGCAGCCGGTCACCAAACCAATAATCCCTAAAACGTCATATTCTCCCAAATCAATGCCCCCCAATCACTGGCCCAATTTTAGATAAACCTTACAAACTGATCCCACTAAGTCCCATCAAATCGTCCAAAAGAGTAATTTCTCCCAAACCTTCTCCCTTTGTCTCCCCATTAAATACTCCCCCCAAATACTCCACCTGCATCCCCCACAAAGCAACCTTCCTATTCGCCTTCTCCAGCATCTTCTATAGGGCCTAGCTCCCCTTCCCCTCCCTAATGGATGGCATGCCTCCCTCTCCACCTATTGCACAGAAGAGACAGAGGATCCCCTCCTTTGAAAGAAAAAGCAAAAAAAAAAACGCCTTCCTCTCTGGGGAGGATATTTGCAAGGTTACCAATGTCCAAGAAGAAACAGTGAAGCATTATAACTTCTCTAATCTCGGTGAGCTGCTTAAATTCAAAGAAGTTGGGGGTATCACCATAGAAGACCCGTCAAATTTCCCCAACGCCCCTAGAATCTTAACTGTTATAAAGAAAAAATTTGAAGCGAAGGCTCTATGGCAGATGCTGGAAGAGGCGAACAGCACTTTAAATTTCGCCCTTCCAATGGCCATCTTTAAAGATGAAGTTTTATCTATCTTAAGGAAAGATTGTGTTGGGAGGGTCCCCATAAGGTCACACCCCGCCCTGTATAGGGTCGCTAAACTAACCTATCCTTTGGATGTTGGCGGCATCTCTCACGATGGTCAAATTAATGATCAGATGGCCAAACAATCTTTTGGGAGAGTCGTCGGCATCCTGACCACTTCTATGTTCGTTTCCGGAACCCAACCTTAAGGCACCCTTATGACTCTCTTTCTAGCGAGTTTAAATGTCCGGGGCCTGAGGGCCGACGCTCGTAAATTCCGAGTCGCTATAGACCTTCAGCGGCTCGGAATGGATATATGTTGTGTTCAGGAAACCC
Organism: Sepiola atlantica; assembly: GCA_963556195.1. Lineage (NCBI taxonomy): Eukaryota > Metazoa > Mollusca > Cephalopoda > Sepiida > Sepiolidae > Sepiola > Sepiola atlantica. Next base: position 49,480,422 of record OY744539.1, on the reverse strand, counting down.
ACTTGATTTTAGGGGACTATTTGGGTGCGCTGGCTAAGGGCTTCCACGTTTATTCAGCGTACTTTAATTCTTTCGCTAGGGGGTTTCCTGGCTGGTAAGCAAATCTTTAGATGCGTCGTGTGACCCTTGCTGCATGGATCCGGAAGGGAGACTTTGCGTTTTTGGATATTGCAATAAAGGAGAAAGGATTTCGGCTCGTCGGGGTTTACGCGCCCAATAGCCATTCTGAGCTCGGTTCTTTCTTTCGGCGAATCGAGCAATTCTTGTATTCTACTACAATGACGGTCATTCTAGCGGGAGACTGGAACGCGGTCCTGGATCCCGATTTAGATCGTAATCGGCCTAGGGGTACTAACACCGATCGGGATGCTAACGAACAATGCCGAGATTAGTGTCGTCGACAGAGAAATTTGAATGTATGAAACGGTGACAGGGGTCAAAATCAACTGCGATAAGTTTGTTGGCTTGCGCATTGGTGCCTGATAGGATGTTTCCTTACAGGGACCCTTTAGCTGGACGGATAGGCCTTGCAAGCTACTCGGCGTTTGGTTTGGTCCTGATCTTCAGCTAGAGAAAAAATTGATCGGATGTCTTGTAAAGCGATTAGGGCAGCAGCTATACTGTGGTCCCGCAGAAATATTTCGTTAAAGGAGAGAGCGGAGGTGGGTGCTTCTTACATTTATCCGATCATCCTATATCGTCTTCCAGTGCTCCCACTCCCGTCGGATACACTGCTGAAATTGCAGCGGGCTCTTTTCAAGTTCTTGTGGCTTGGAAAGTGTCCTATGGTCCGTCGCGAGATTTGTTACCTTCAATTTCTGAGGGCGGTCTGGGTATGCCTTGCATCGAATTTCGATGCCACACACTTCGGCTGCTTTATCTAGACCGAATGAGTTCACAATCTGAGGGAAACAGTGTCTTCTGGAAGGAAGACACTAAGAAAGCCTTTCCGGCTTTGAGAACTGTGCACTGGGATGAGGGGGGACACACAAGTTGTCCCGAAACGAGTGCTTTTTCTCTCGCGAATATAGACATGCGTTGAAGTTCCTTTCAAGGGTTACAGAAAACCTCCTTGACACCCTGCTGTTGTCCCGAAATGCATTATATCGGGTAATGGTGAGGGGGACTGTCCGAGATGTTAGGCTTGATGGGCTCGCTTTGACGAGGGGGCGCTCCGCTCAATCTGGCCTTGGGCGCCTGGGTTAAGGTGCTTTGACAATGATCAGGCATCGCTGACCTGGCTGACGATTAGAAATACACTCTGGGTAGGTAAGAGGCTTCATTCAGCACGCTTCAGTTATTATCCGACTTGTGTCAGATGCGGCGATGAGGACGAGACTCTAAGTCACGTCTTCGTTTTTTACCACATCGTCGTGCCGCTTATTAAGCTTGTTGCATGCTACATGGTTCCTATTCTTGATGTATCGTCTTTTGACCTGAAACCCATTAATGTATCAAGCAACTGGGCTCCGCCAACTGATAGGCAAAAGCGTTATACGTTTTTAAGCTTGCTAGCGAGTATGAGAGTTACGATTTGGAAGAATAGGTGCAAGACAGTCTACGAATCTGAGGCTTTAACTCCTCTCGACCTTATTGCGATTTTCAAATATTACCTGAAGGCTCGCATTAGGGCCCAGAGAGTGAAACTCTCTTCGGCAGATTTTGGTGAAAGTGGATGACTGGAGCGCGACTGTGCAGAGTGGCTCGCGCTAGATTAGAGTGGTATCTGGGCGTGACTTAGGCAGAGAATATTGAGTTAAGGAAACGAACACTGCTTTAATTGGAAGTTAGATTAAGACTTATTTTTAGTTATTTTTTATTTAATTTTCGTTAATTTTTAAGTTCAACAATTTAGCTAGTGTATAATTGATTCCATTACATGCCCCCTTTTATTTTTGTTCTCATCCCACTCCCCTTTTTATTTTCTGCCCCATGTTAAACTCCCCTCCCCAATTAGGTGACTGAGCGCCAGATTTGTCGGAGATGCAGGTCACCTTTCGATATTTTCTAAAGGAGGGTTCAGGAATAAAACATTGGGGCCTGCATCAAACCCCTTTTTTCGAGTTTTCGATTTCGACCGGCAAATCGGCATCTCTGCCACATTTAAATAACGGGGGGGGGGGGCTTTTACTAACCTTTATTTTCTTTTCACTTTTTCATTGTATATATCATTTTTGTATATATCATTTTTGTATATATAAATTTAGTCCCATCCCCCCGTTGCATATTTCTTATATGGTTTTAAGTAGGATTTCATGGTATGAATTCTTATGATGAGTAGCGATGGATGTAGATTATGAATGTGGTATTTTGGTGAATGATGGTTATGATTGAAACTAGCTAAGTTGAGCTTTTAAGTTAAAGATGACCGATCCTTTTCCCTCCCCTTTTGGCCTTGTGCCACATTTTGTGTATACGTTTACGCGAATAAATATTGAGAGAAAAAGGGCAGACTTGTAAGTGTCTAGCCAAGTGCTAGTCAGTTTCCTTACCTTGTACCTTTTATGTTAATACACTTGTTATCTTAACACAACCTCGACTTGATTTCTTTTTACTGTTGGACTACTTCAAAACAGATTGGCGACGAGAAATCGAAACGATACCACTTCAGAAAATCACCCAAAGTGATCGATATACAAGGATTCGCAAGATCTTCACAGAAAAACATCTTCGTCTTTTCAAACAGATATTTGGATTCGCAAGGATTAACAACAAATGAACCACTACCAGAGTAGTTAAGTGACGAAAAAAAAACCACAAACTCAAAACTTACTACTAAAAATTGAAAACTAGAAAACGCGAAAGACATTTTCAATTATTAAAATAATTGAATACACTGACACATTTATTTTTTTTCTCTTCAAGTTCACTGACTCGTTATAATAAATGTTATCCACGTCAAGTATTACAGGTATTGTGTAAGTTTTTCGTTATTATTAGGACAAAATCTGATATTTGACCAAGATCCGGATTGACTATTTATTAAAACAGTCTACCACATAATTATCGAGGGCAAAGAAGGACACGGAGTGAAAAATATATATTCGCGTAACTCATTTGTGCTTCTAACAGAGAACTGTTAAATAAGCAAGTCGCATTTTTGCAAAATGCAAAGGGGTTAAAAAGATTTCCCATACAACTAGTCTTATTAGGCTTATAGCGACGGACTTCGTTTTGTAAAACTATGTACACATATGAAAAAAAGGATGTTTTCCTCAGTTTAGTTTTTCAAACAAAAGAACTGGGATTGAATTTTTTGGCTAAGAAATAATATATTTCTAGCTTTGTGTGTTAGTTGAGTACACTAATTATATTAAGCACGCTGTAGGGAAAACTGATTTTTTACAAGTGTAAATTGTGTGGTGCATGATTTGAATTCGTGAATGATGGACACTGAATTTAAAGATTCTCTTTTTTCAATTAGTTAAATTCCAAACGGAACAAAATGTTACGTTACAAAGACAGCAAGTTGAACAACAAATGGAACTTCAAAGAAAACAAGTTGAAATTGAGGATAAATTTGACAGAGAGTTGTTGGACCAGCAAAAAGCCCAAAGAAAAATGCATGCTGAACAAAAAGAGCTGGCGACCACGCGAGAAGAAAGATTCTAAGAAAAACTGCTACAACAGCAGAAACACTTCGAAGAACTCTTGATAAAAACAGAGGATGAAGAGAGAAAATTTCTGGAAGTAACACAGTTAACAAAAGCAAACGAGAATCATAGTACATTCTCCCAGCCGGCTGTGTGGAGCGCTATCGAAATTTTCAATAGTAATCCAGAAGACAATGTCACTTTTGCTCACTTCTATAGAAGATATGAGGATATTTTTGTATCGAACTGCAGTACATGGACAAACTCTAAAAAAGTTAGACTTTTGCTAAGAAAATTAGGAGCTGCCGAGCATACAAAGTTCGTGAATTTTATCCTTCCATAAAAGACCAGTGAGTTTAACTTCCAGGAGGCAGTTACTTTACTAACAGAACTGTTTTCTACAAAAACTTCTCTTTTCAACAGGAGATATAAGTGTATGAATGTCTCTAGAAGAGAGGACTACATTACGCATGCAAGTATAGTAAATAAACTTTGCGACGATTTTAAATTAGAGTAATTATCATCGGATAATTTTAATTTTTTTATATTCATGTAAGATCTGGTCTTAAATAAAAACTCCGAAATCAGACGTCGAATTTTAAATAAACTCGAAAATGAGCAATTTCTAACAATACAAAACTTAGCGGAAGACTGTGAACGTTTGGTTGCGTTGAAACAGGACAGTCGTGACATAGATGAAAACGGAGTGTCGCACATTAAAAAAATCCATCAGAAGAAAAAATTGACTTCAATGAATAATCAGAGAAAAAAACATGGGGAAGATCCACCTGGACTGTGTTGGAGGTGTGGAGATAACCATTGGTACAATAAGTGTCCTTACATATTCAAACAATGTGACAACTTCCACCAGAAAGGACATAAGGCATCACGTTGTAGGATTAAATCTGGTAGAAAGCTATTAAACTGACAAAAAATTGAAGCTGACGAACAAAATATCCGGAAATATGTACAGGTCAAAATGCTTTTTAAAAAGTAAGACTACAGATTGATAGTGGGTCTGACATTTCCATCATTAATGTACAGACATGGAAGAAGCTTGGGAGACCAACTATGATCAAATAAAAAAATACGACGAGAAGCGTCAGTGGTGAAAAAATAACCTTTGAAGGGGAATTATTGATGAATATTTCTTTCCAGAATAAGACCGAAAAAGCGAAAGTTTGTCTTATGCGAACATCGAATAACCTTTTGGGAACTGATCTAATTGAAAAGTTTAGACTATGGGGTCTGCCTTTAAGCTCCTTTTGCCAAAAGGTTTAGAATTCGAATGAGGAGGCAGAAAAAAGGAATTAGAAGAGAATTTTCAAGACATATTTTCAGGCGGTCTTGGAAGGTGTACGAAAGCGGTCGCAAAGTTTGAAGTCAAAACAAATGAACTGCTTGTATTCAGAAAGAAAAGAAATGTTCCATACGCCGCTATAGAGCAAATAGACGGTGAATTAGAAAGACTCGAGAACATGGCTGTCATTTGAAAAATTGATCACAGTGAGTGGGCTTCACCTACAGTTTATATTAAGAAAAAGAACACGGAGATTCTGATCTGTGCCGACTTCTCAACGGGCTTGAACAAGGTATTAAAAGATCCCCATTACCCTCTTACGAGCCCTGAAGAAATATTTGCGAAACTTAGTGTAAGAAATTTTTTTTCTAAAATCCACCTCAGCGACGCTTATCTTCAAATCACTGTCGATGAGGAGTGTTCAAAACTGCCATGCATCATTACCAATAAGGGATTATATAAATTTAACCGACTTCCTTTTGGGGTCAAGGTCGCCCTTGCGATTTTCTAGCAAATTATGGACATGATGTTAAATGGGATGGATTTTGCAGTAGGGTACCAGGACGATGTGTTAATGAACAACGTTGGCAAAGAACAACACAAGACCCAAGTATTCAAAAACATCCAGGATTATGGATTTAAACTTAAAGATGAGAAATGTACCTTTTTCATGGAAAAATAAAATCATCAGTGAACAATGAAGAAGGCCAGACCCAGATAGGGCAATGGCGATAAGGAACATGCCATTCTCCAGAAAATATTGCATCTCTACAAAGCTTCTTAGGGTTGGCGAATTACTACAATGTGTTCGTACCAAACATGCATAAACTAAGACTACCCTTAAAGTAACTGTTAAGGAAGGACCAAAAATGGGTCTGGACGCTAGAGTGCGAAGAAGCGTTTCAAAAAATATAATATATCTTAACGTCTTACTTTTTTCTGGCACATAATAATCCCAAGCGTGATATTGTAGTTGCAAGCGATGCTAGCAACTATGGCATAGGAGCATGCATATTGCACAAAATGGATGATGGAAAATGGAAACCCATGCATCCCAGACACGTTTACCAGCCGAAAATAACCTACTCTCAAATGGAGAAAGAGGCTCTAAGCATTATATTCGCGGTAAAGAAATTCCATCGTTTCCTGCACGGTAGACAATTCCTGTTATAAACAGACCACAAACCCGTATTAACGATTTTCGGAAAGAAAAAGTGACTACCACAACACACTGCGAATAGACCCAAAGATAGGGTACCATTCTTCTTAACTACAATTTTCAAATGGAGTATGTACCATCAAAGAAATTTGGTCATGCTAACGGGTTATCAATGTTGATACCTAAGCAGACAGAACCATTGGATGATATGGTGATAGCAGCCATTCAAGCGGAAGCTGAAGTAAAAAATACGTTATGTGACACAATAAAAGAACTTCCAGTAACGCTTTATGAGATTAAGAGTAAGGCAGAGGTGTACGAATTTATCATAAGCACGAAAGAAAAAATCAACAATAACCAACTAGATGATGGAATTTATTCAATTTGCGACAACGTCCTGTTATATAGCGACAGGGTTGTAATTCCTATGACATTACAGAAAAGAATGCTCAAGGAATTCCATGTAGGACATCCAGGCATATCGAGAATGAAAAGCCGTTAGCGCTCTCTCGTTTACTGGACATACATGGATAAGCATATCGAAGAAAAAGTCAGGAAGTGTAGAGGATGCGCCTTAGCTATGAAAGCTCCTCCGACTCAATTCGGATCGTGGGCTAAACCGGACCGACCTTGGTCTAGAATGAACTTAGACTTTGCGGAACCACTGGATGGGTTCTACTATCTAATTGTTGTAGACAGCCTAGCTAAGTGGTCGGAAGTACTAAAATGCAAGAACCCCACATCCGAGGCAGCTATTAACTTCCTATACGAAATATTCGCTAGGTTTGGAGTAGTAGATTGCATTGTCACCGACAATTGTACTCAATTCACGTCTACTGAATTTAAACACCTTTGCGAGGATCATCTTATCGAGCCTATAACAATCCCTCCATACCATCCAAGAAGCAATGGACAGCCAGAGAGATTTGTTGACACATTCAAGAGAGCTCTGAAAAAAAGCTAGTAGATCACCGGCGGATAAGTCAATCCAATAGTTTCTGCAAGTTTACAGAGTCACTTCGAATGCTAACATCGAAACGTCGAAGACATCTGCTTAGGTCATGTTCGGACGCAAGGTTAGATCGATTTTCCACAAGCTGTTACCAAACCAGGATAAGGCAAACCTAAAAGAAACGATAACGAAAAAACGGTATAAAGTTGGCGAAAATGATTTACAGAAACAATAGGACTTTCTGGGAGTCCGGCACTGTGGATAAACAAATAGGCAACCTGGTCTATATGATTAAGGGACCAGATTTCGTGAACAAACATCACATTAACAAAATCCGGAAAAGATACTCGAACAGTGAGGTGACCAGATCGCCCGAGGAGGACATCATGGACACAGTGTTTGATACTTTTCAGGTGCCCATACCAGAGAGTGCGAGATTAGGAGATCAAAAAGAAAACGGAAATCGACTGAGTTAATGATGGTGATTTCCAAACAAAAACGTTGTTAATCCCCAGATGGGATATTTTCAATTGGGGTGTTACACCGGCCGTTCTAACAGAAGAGAAACTACACCGGTTTTCACTATAAATATTGCGAGTCACCAGACTCACGGGAGAGAGAAAAAAGACAGACTTGTAACTGCCAGTTAGTTTCCTTACCATGTATTTTTTTATGTTAATACACTTGTTATCTTAACCCAAATTCGACTTGACTTCACTTTACTGTTGGACTACTTAAAAAATAGATAATCTACTCGTTTTTTTATAATTTCAATAAAATCATATTTAATATATTTTCATGACTCTTATACCTTTTCCAGATCGATATAGTCATATCAGGCAAACAGATGTGTAAACATCGGAGCGGTTTATGCGCGTTTAAAACTTATCTAGGGTTTATATTACATGTTCTTGGAATTAAAGTTTTATTACTAATTTATTAGAATAATTTCATGGGTTTTCCTCAATTCTTTTAACATATTTTCATATGTCACATGATCAATTTTAATATTTTTCTTGTTTCATCAGCAGAGAAAATCGCACTTTATTTTCTTGTAATTTCGGTTGCAAACTTTCTTGTTTCTTAATTTGGAAATTCATATATATTCTATTTCGTTAATTTACATATTGCCAGTTTGTTTATTAGTTATTTTCAGATTTATCAGGTAAAATGGTGGTGACAGAATTAAACTGGTCTGTCATCCGTACATGACTATAATTGAGGTTTCTGGTTTTCAAAGATATTGTTTCTTTTTTGTTACTTTCTCGACGTCCATGTTTTTGTCTTATATTAAAACGAACATTTCGTTATATATGCGTTTTGATTAGTTGTGTGCTGACAGTTTATTAAACAATGTTGAGTGTATTTTCTGCAGATACAACTTGAGAGTATATTATAATCTACTATTCAGGGTATAGCAAACATGAAAAGTGAGCAAGTCATAGCCCTTCAAATATTAATTGTAAAATTAGGTTTCCGTTGCTTTTAATACTCCAAGGGTGACATTAAAAGCCTCCTAAGAAGTAAAAGTCTACCTGTGTATTGACTATTAAAGTTTACGTTCAAAATTCTGTGCATATCAAGTGTTAGCACTCAACAATAGAAATTGTATGGTATTAATCTGGATTCATAAACAAAAGCGATTTATGAGTGGGAATCAGTTTTTTACTTAACAAAAATTAATCTAGTCCGAAAACGAATAGATAAAAAGTTGCATTTTCATGTGGCATTTACTTAGATTATACTCTGACAAAGAAAACATCACTTTATTTGACATATATGAATTATTTATTATTCATTTTGTACATTAAATATCCATAGATATAATTATAATTACTAAACGACTCATGATTATTCTCGTTAAATAAGTAAAAGATCGTTAACATACCACACGTAATAATCATCGGACCCTGAAATAATGTTTGCGAATTTCATTTTTACTAGTTTTAAATTGTTACATGTATTTAATGACATTCAAACAATGTACTGATTCAATAGAATCTATTGTAAACTATTTTTTAGATCTGCTCGGAAGGGGTGATTTCGAATATTCGGTGAAGTATTCTATATGAAATTATTCCCTATGGTTGCAAAGTACATGTAATCATTGTCAATTGATTTGTTGCGTTTTTAGATTCTTTTCATTACTCATTCATCTTGTCGTTGTCGTGTAGTTTTTGTTTTTTGTTAGGTTGTTTGCTGACGTAGAAGCCATTGAAAAGCTGGAAAGAAGAACATTGCAAATAAAGACATAACGAAGCACTACTGGCCAATTATCTCTATTAATGAACTATTGTTAGCAATTGTATCTTTTGCCTTGTATAATAGCTGGCCGGTAACAGGCGTTTAGAATCAAGTGGCGTTCGTGTATCTGGTGAAAAGACTTTGCTGTTATCTTTGCACCAAACCTGGTCGATGTATACCGTAAAGAACAATAGACAATATTAGCGTCGAATGACAATCAGACGGACACAGTTCCCCACAATGCCGCCGTAAGACTTTAATTATCGAGTTGAACGAGACAAGCCAATGATTCACATGTTATTTCCCTCCTCTCATTTGCTCTTCTATTTTCCTTTTCTCATAATTAAAACAACAAAATCAGGAGAAGCAATCGCGATTATAATTATGCAACAAAACAAAACTGACGAACGACAAAAATTTCTGATCGCAATTAACTGATGTCTGGAGGGATTTCTGATGTAAATATGGTAATTAGGCGTACCACACATTTACGCCTACATTTCCCTTCTTTCACTCATCAACATAGTTCTACTGTTATTTTCTTCCGTTTTACTGCCGTCTCTAGAAGCGCTGGATTGCTTACCTTTACTATTCATTCATCGTCCATTATTTCTCCGACCGAATGGTAACTTATCAATAAGAAATTGCCACAGCTACTTATGTTAATTAAAACATATAACTATTTAGTAGAATTGGAAGTATACCACATTATATGTGTGTGTCTGTTCTTCTGTCTATAATGATTTTATCAGTAATTTAGAGAAACAAAGATACATAGTCTAAATCATGTGTGCACATAAATATATAAAAATATATCACGTAACATGAACATTGCAAAATAACACATTTTAAAGCTGTATGTAGATTAACTTTCTATGTCATCTCGTAATGCGACATATCACGTTTTATGTAACATTACTTTTAGATTATATGCGATCTATTACAACATTGCGATTCAAAAGGGTAAATATTCAGATAAATGAAATGAAATTTTAAAAAATTATTTATTTTATTGGTTATTAGCTTACAGGCGTTACAACGTGTTACCAAATTTAAACCTGATTACCGGTGTTCCGTAACAGATGTATAATAACTTCCCGGAATATAAATAATCTAAAATAGTTTTTCCACTCATGAAACATATAGAAAGACATCTCGAATTTAGACACATATATTTGAGTTAAGCAAAAAGTAGAGCGATATTATATGAGCAGCTCCCGCAAATCATCACCTATATTATATTGTGAACACCTTTGAGATGGGCTGGCCGTCAGGCGGAAACATATTTAATGATAGAGAAACGTTTACAAACATAGCCTCCGAAAATATATTTTGCGCCATTACGGAATGTGTCCTGTAACTAAGCAGACTCAGCATAAATCAGGTGTATACATTTAAGAAAACGTAATAAGTCGATAGTCGTTTGTTATGTATCAGATTATATTTGAATATGTCATGCAATTTTCCTCATTGGTTATGTAAATCAATACACAACCCACTATTATACTATATTGATGAAGCGGAGAGAGCGAGGATACATTAAATAGTTATTTATATAGTTTGTCAATAGTATGCAATTTAAGTAAAGCAAATGAAAGTGGACGAAATTGATTGTAAAAAGGTTCAACATATTAATACGGATATGGGCTGTTTTAAATTTTATTAAGATGTATAGAGATATAGAAACAGGAGTAAACTGTTTATGGGGTTAGTTATTTTGAGAATTGGTATCATTATAAAGTATGGAATCAGCTAAACGGAGTAAAACACTGATGAAAAATGTACGTTCATGTACATCAGCGTGGTACGACTATTTGTCAACAAAAATACATTGTTGTAATTAGTATATCATAAGACTATCGTATTTACAAGAAGTATCACATAAATCATAGCGTGGTACGACTATTTGTCGACAAAAAACCAGTGTTGTAATTAGTATATCATAAGACTATCGTATTTACAAGAAGTATCACATAAACTCATAGCGTGGTACGACTATTTGTCGACAAAAAACCATTGTTGTAATTAGTATATCATAAGACTATCGTATTTACAATAAGTATCACATGAACTCATAGCGTGGTACGACTATTTGTCGACAAAAAACCAGTGTTGTAATTAGTATATCATAAGACTATCGTATTTACAAGAAGTATCACATAAACTCATAGCGATAGAACCGTATTGTTGTCCCGTCTAGCTCGTCAGTCTATGAGAGTATTCATTTCACAACAACCCTAACCCCCAAATACTATTGTATATATTTTCCAATTACACCCCTATATACTTGCGTATCTTATTAACTCACGTTTTAAGCCAACCTATGAGTAATTAAAGAGAGAAAAAGATGACTAAACAAGAGACCGAATGGGAACTCGATCCAAAAAACTACCATCATCGTCTTTGACGTAATCAACAATCAACTTAGATGTAAAACCTTTCGATGAAGTTTAGTCAATGTAAATAAATTACACATTTAATAATGTATATACAGATATTGACCCAAAAATGTATCATCTTGTATGTGTAACCCGTTTAACGTTATACGTGGGGATCGCCATTGATTATCTATTCAGTTACCAACCCTGTAATACAAATTATAGTTTTGTGAGAATCACGGGCAATCGTCAAAACATGATAGTCTTTTGAAGCAGATGTATTTTCGTTCGCCATACACAAAAGAATATTATTCTGGCAGAACACACCGAGAGCATCAAAAGAAATCGAACAAAAGCGTAGTTTGTATACTAGCACGTCTATATGTGTTTCTTCAACATTAAATAATTAAAATGCCGTTGTGTTTTATATTGCTTTTCGTTATACTACGGCATGACAATAAAACATACAAACGTGCTTCAGGAAGTAATGGAAAAACAACTGACAGCAGAGTATGTAACACAAAAGTATTAATTGTAGGTGATTGGCTGAGCTTTAGTCTATGTTTACTCGCTGTAAACTATTTACAACAAAAATCGTCTAATTAAAACCACTATCGCGGTTTCCCTTTCTTTCTCTACCTACTGAAAACGAAACGAAACTTTCACGAGCTTAATTTTGAGAAGTAGCCCTTTGTGGAAAACAATACCGCATTGCTGTTTCCCAGCTCACTGCAACCTCGTCGATGTCAAGTGTAATGTAAACGAATGCTTGTTAAGATTTCTTCCTAAATAATCAAATTATGCTAAACCAATCATCACGGTGTTGTGTCACCGTCTACCTGGCACTGATTAACCCTTATCTTCGAGTGGCATTTGAGCCTTGGTAACTGGAGACATCTTAGTAATATATATATATATATATATATATATATATATATATAAACTTCCGTTCCATGGTCAAAAACATTCGACAACAAGACGTTCGTCCTCGCCTCTCAGGTAAGTGTACGTTACCTTCAATTACTGCAGTTAGAGATTTCTGGCGTCCGCGTGTGCGTAGGCGTTAGGCTCGTTATTCTAAGCTAAATATACGACATGTGTTCTATCCCATTTGCCCGCCTGCAACCACCGCTTTTGAAATCATGAGGGTAAACAAAAACAAAATTATCGTCTGTGGGTTTTAAAACAACACTTAACTATTTAATATATATATATATATATATATATATATATATATATATGTATATATATAAGTATTAATGACAATATATGTCTTTCCATATACTATCAGTTCCTTTGACTTTGTAGTCCCCTTAGAAGTTTCAGCTCAATGCTTGTCAATTATTGATACCAGAGCAAAATAGAAATCAGTTTATATTATATTCCAATAACCATGGTTTTATTTTATTATTTTTATTTTTTCACATTTCGTAAAAATATAAAATTTCTCTAAGATATATTTTTAACGGTCCGTTTCATTTGTCTTGTGCCAAACAACATTTTTATGTCAATATCGTCTCTGCAACACTACAAAATCATCAGAAAAAAATCACAAAGAGTAAGAAGTCCTTAGATTAAAGTGTCTTGAACACACCTACACTATACAGTAGTTTCTTTTTAGGGTGAAAACAAACGAAAAACAAACAAAAAGAGAGGGCAAAAAGTCACACGTGGGAGATCCCACTACTACGCCATTTTGAATGTTTCGTTCAGAGATAGTATAGTCTAAAATGTAGAGCAGACAATTTTTAAATTTTAATTCAGTAATATTTCCTAAAATAGTTAATAAGTTCTATAATTTATTTATAAGATTCTAATTAAATTGAAGATAATTTATTTTTTCCTTACTTAAGTTACATAAAAGTTTATTTAGGTCGTTTGGGTACGAAACTCATTTAAGTTCAACATTTTAGAGCTAGTTTCATAATGTCAGCCGTCCATTCAATCAACTATTAAAAATTATTCTACATCGGTGTTTTTTGTGGAATGTATATAGTATTTACTAATCAATCTTTTCCAACAATATTAAGATGAGCAAAATTTCCAAGAATTCTTTACTCAAGTTATCACCAGCTACATCTTACATCAAACTACCGGCAGAAATATCGCTTATAGTGAATGAAAGCTGAGAGACACATTAGAAGTTACGGGGCTGCCAGAAATGTATCTACAATGCGTTTAATATTCTCCATTAAAAATTACAAATTTACCGACTGATGAGTATCATACTTAGAATGTGTTGGGGTTATTTGAATGTTAATATGCAATCCAACGGACCGATACAAGAAAATAAAAACATAATGAGGATAAGGGACGCTTTCATTCATATATATATATATATATAAATATATATATATATATATTTATATATATATATATATATAAATATATATATATAATTATATATATATATATATATATATATATATATATATATAAAAACAATAATACTTTTATAAATATTAAATATTTAAAATATACCTAGAGACATCGATGTTTCATGCTAACGCAATCTTCAGTCTAGGAACTAATTCCCAACGGTCGGCGGGCGCGAACCTCGAACACAAATCGCCACTGATTCGTAGTCGAAGATCTTACCCGCAGGTCACTGGAAACCAGTTAGTAAATAAAGAGGAATTTATAACTGTAAATAGTAGAATTACTACTATTCACCAAGAAGATAAGAGTGATCTACAAAACGTCGAACCATGCATATAGCTATTTGTACTGCTTGTTATTAAAGCTCCTCGAAAAGTGCCCAGCCTCCGTGGGAGGGGGCTGATAAACAATAATATTTTAATAAATATTAAATATTTAAAATATACCTAGAGACATCGATGTTTCATGCTAACGCAATCTTCAGTCTAGGAACTAATTCCCAACGGTCGGCGGGCGGGAACCTCGAACACAAATCGCCACTGATTCGTAGTCGAAGATCTTACCCGCAGGCCACTGGAAACCAGTTAGTAAATACAGAGGAATTTGTAACTGTAAATAGTAGAATTACTACTATTCACCAAGTAGATAAGAGTGATCTACGAAACGTCGGACCATACATATATATATATGCATCGACTTTTAAAAACAAATATTGTCTCACCATGCTGCATACAGAAAATATTTATTTAGATATATTGATAGGTATATATTGTCGTCCGTGGATCGATATATATATATATATATATATGTGAGTTTATGAAGGCTTACCAAAGCATTCCTTTCAAGACACCAATGATCACCATTAAAGATATTTTTTCTTACAAATATTATTTATTCAAATTAAATGTTTTTTCCTACACGTGTTTCACTACCAAGCAGTTACTTGCTTGGCAGATCATCAGGGAAATTAAATGTCTGGAATACTGGTTTCAACTGCCGACAAAACACAATGTGGCGTTGTAATAGTTGAGGTCACTTAAGAAGGGAAGAGGAAAAAAATAAAAACAAAAATAAAATTCAAACTTAAAAAGCAAGAAAGAACAACGATAAGAAAAGAAAGACCTAGAAAAGTCTTAGAAAAGTAGCTTGTGCATTATTTCTTCCACCAAGCCAACAAGCAAGTAATCGGTCCCAAATACATTCAATAAAACCACAAAACCGGAACAATGTGCGATAATACACTTTCACGTTAGCCGGTACAATGATGAATAAATCCCCCCCCCCACAAGAAAACAAAAGAACTAAATCATTCAAGCACCGCTCACAAGTTACCATTCCAATCCAATGATAGTATGGGAATTCTAAATCCAACTTCTCACAAAGAAAAGTCAACACAAATGTTCGTCCGAGTTCAAAGAGTCTTATTTCAATTGTTGATTTATTACCCTTCGAAATAAACACACGACGAGTTGAATGTCAATCCCGCAGAAAACTCCCTTCCATCAAGAAAAAATCTTAATATAGAAACTATTTATTCAAAATACTGTTTTTAAAAATATTTATTATTAAACCTATTCCTTATAGAAATTAATCATCTAGTGTCTGGGACGTCATTTTAAATTTTGGGAAAATATCCTTCATTTAATTAACTGCCGAATTATTATCGTTTTGTTGTTTAACGAAGCGAAAAAAGCCCATCCCGCAGAATTTGTTTTTAAAAAAATTATTCATATATCAAAAATAAACTGTTATTATAAAAAGGCCTTCTACAAAAATCTAGTTATTATTTTAAATCATTTAAAATATTTCCTTAACGGCTGTGTCTGTTTGTAACTCTCTGTGGAGAATATTATTCTATATTCCATAAATAAATGTTACAACGGAATATCGTTATCAGAAATCTATTTTCTATTTTGAAAAAAAAAAAAAAACCTGTTTTTAATGGACCGGTTTATTTTTTTGTCAACTTTACGGGAAAATATCACTCTTACTCGTTAAATGACAGGAGACTTTATTATTACTAATTTAAAATCCCGTACAAAATACTTTTTTATAAAAATCCAATTGTTTCTATTTTTAGAAATTAAGTCCGTGTCGGCATGCATGTTTTTAAAATTATTTTTTCCTTAATTACTTTTCCCCATTCCTGCCACCAAATTGTTTTATTTATTTTAATCTAATTAAAAACTAATTTAATTTAACCTAATTTAATTAAATAGTGATAGCATCCAGGTTGCTATTTCTTATTTTTCACTTAAAATTACTTGAAATCCCCAATGCATTTCGTATAATATATCTATTTCTGAGAATAAATTGTGATTTATTATTTATTATTCCACTATCTTTTTATATGTAACACAATTTCCCCCTCTATTCCGCTGAATAAGTATTTACTATAGTTGACTATCACTGGGCCTTATTCCGATAGAATATTCCTACCTTATCACCCCCCAACCTAAGTCTCGAGTATCCGCTAATAATTGAATCAAGACATATCTTAGCATAAGTACGTGTTACTAATTCTCATCCTCCCTATTATACACTAATTATTGCCCCAGATTGCCTCAGGAAGTGTCCATCCTGCCTATCTCTGCTGTAAGTTTATACTTCCCCCAATTCCCCTCCTATCCAGGTTTTAGGCTTGATAACAGGTAACGGTTTCTATGCAGACAGCATTGTAGTATTTCCTGCCTAGCGTTCAGTAAATTATCTCTAGATGTCATGATGTGGTACGACTCCAATGCACATAGGTTGCATCTCTTCTTTTTGTTCGGTTTATATTTGTTAGCCCTCCCCAAAATTGACCATTTCAGTTCGAAAGGGTCTTGCCTAGCAATGAGGTTTCTCACAAAACGGCCAACAGAAGTGTTAGGCCTATCTATGTCTTCCCTTTGGCCTCCCCTGAAGGAACTCATGTGGTTTCTGAATCTATCTTTGAACTCACCCCCGGAGGACTGAACTGAACGATTATCTTATTTGTTAATTTGCCTATGAAGAGGGAGGGGGGAGTAACCCTATATGGAGAGCGGGTTCTAATAACAATGAAATTAAAAAGTTAAATAATTGAAAATTAAAAATGTCTATATACGTGTAAAAATAAATATGAAATTCTGAATACAGTAAATATACTAATAATATAAAATTACAAGAAATATATATATATATATATATATATATATATATATATATATATATATATATATATTAAAATAAACATAGTTGGAGTATCACACAATTGTTTCAGAACCTGTCAGCTCTTCTTCAGGGAACTAATTAATTAATATATATATATATATATATATATATATATATATATATATATATATATATATATATATATATATATATATACAGGGTGTTTCAAAAGTCTTGGGAACATAACGATTTTTAATAACTCAAAAACTATTAGGAGTTGAAAAATGAAATTGGTACCGTTGGAAAGGTTAAAGTTTCAAGTTTTGTGGGGAATCTTCAAAGTTGCTCAATATGAGCACCATTTGTCACACAGCAGACATCTAGTCGATAGTCCATTTCCTGCCAAACGCGTTCCAGCATCTTGACGTCAATGGTTCCCACAACTGCCGTTACTCGAGCCTTTAGTTCGTCAATATCTCTTGGAAGGGGCGGCACATAGACTTGTTGCTTGACAAAGCCCCAAAGGAAAAAGTCACACGGGGTAAGATCTGGAGACCTAGGAGGCCAGGGCATGAGAACGTCATCACCTCGCCCAGATCTCCCAATCCATCTACCAGGCAGCCTTGTGTTAAGAAACTGCCTTACTCTAAGACTCCAGTGTGGTGGTGCACCATCTTGTTGAAAAATGAAGTCATCAGATTCTGCTTGTTCCAACTGAGCCATTAACCAGTCTTCCAGCATGTTGAGATAGGATTCACCAGTGATAGTTGCCTCTTCAAAGAAGAACGGTCCATAGACACCTTTCTTGGAAATTGCACAAAACACGTTCACTTTTGGTGAATCTCGCTCGTGCTCAAAAAGTTCATGAGGATTCTCAGTACCCCATATGCGAGTGTTATGCTTGTTAACTTTGCCATTCAGATGGAAGGTCACCTTATCGCTAAAAACAAGCCGGTCATCAAAGCCGTTATCTTCCAACTTCTCTTGCATTGCAATGCAAAAGTCACGGCGAAGTGGTTTATCAGTGTCCTTCAACTTTTGGACCAACTTGAGCTTGTAAGGTACCATTTGCAGTCGTTTCCTTAAGACACGCCAGACAGTTGCTGGAGCAAGCTGAAGTTCCCTGCTGGCTCTTCTCACTGATTTACGGGGGTTCCGCTGAAAGGCTGTCCGAACTTGCTCAACTGCATCTTCTGAAGTTGAAGGGCGACCTGTTCGATTACTTGGGCACAAACACCCATCTTTCACAAATTTAGCGTGCCATCTGACAATGGATTTCCTTTCAGGGGCTTCTTTTTTAAATTTCCTGCGAAATGCACGCTGAACACATGTCCACGATTCAGTCTTTGCAAATTGGAGGACGCAAAATGCCTCGTCTTGTTTAGAGAACGCCATTACTGCACCTGGAAAGATAACACGAAAATCATTAGTATGGCCAAAAGCTTGATTAAGCAAGCTTTAAAATGGCACCGGTTTCATTTTTCTACCTTGAATAGTTCATGAGATATACGCATTTGTAATGTTCCCAAGACTTTTGAAACACCCTGTATATATAGAATGAAATAATAAAATAAGGTGCCAATCAAATTTTATTAGAATACAAAATTTTGGTTTATGCTACTTCGATCAAATCATTTGAATCCTGAAGGTAGTTTATTAAACTGTTTATTTGATTTGGTTCGTTTATCATTGTATTGATTAACATAAACATTGGATGCATTTTTCACTGTAATTTACTGCATCGATTGCGGACGCATTCCCGACTGGATAACTTTTTCGGTTTTTCAGTTCTTTAAATTGTTTCGCTTTTGGACTGTCACTCAATACCTTGATGAATCTTCAATCAACCTCTTGGATATCTTTCCTGAATATGTTTTAATTTGTATGATTTGGATTAATTTTATAACTTTAACAAATAAGTATGTTTTAGGCTTGATATATTTGATGTGTTATGCACTTTTATGTATTTTTGTATATATTTTTATGTATTTTAAAAGTGTAACGTTATCACCTGCAGTAACGTCACTGCGGTAATGGCCCTCTGATGAAGAGGATTATCTTTGAAAACCCATGAGTTAAGGAGGTTGAGATACTTTGCCTGAAATTTGACTTCTATAAAAAAATTTTATTCGCACCTTATTTTATTATTTCATTTTATATTATGCAATTAATGTTCTATCCAGTATATTTAGCTTCAGTCTTTATCCGCATGTAAGATTATGAAATAAAATTACTAATAATATAGCATTATAAGAAATATATATATATATATATGTGTGTGTATGTATATACATGTATATATACATATATATACACATACACATATATATAGACACACACACATACATATATATGCATCTACCCCAAATACACACATATACATATATACATATACATACATACATGTATATACATATATATATATATATATATATATATATATGTATAAACATATACATATATACACACACATACAAATACATATACATATACTCTAAATACACTCATATATACACATATTTACACATACATATATATATATATACATACAACAAACATACATATATATACATATACAAATATATACATACACACATCTACATACATACATGCATACACATACAAATATAGACATACAGACACGTACATATATATATACACATATATATATATATATATGTATACATACATACATATATACACACATGCATAGACATACAAATATATACATACATATACATATATATATACCTATATATATACACACATACATGCATATACACATATATTATGATAACAATAATAATGATAATAAATAATAACAATAATAATAATAATCATAATAATAATGATTATAATAATACTACTACTACTAATAATAATAATAATAAAAATAAATTATAATAGTAATAACTAATAATAATAATAATACTAATAATATAGTAATAATAATAAATAAAAAAAAATAATAATAATAATAATAATGATAATAATAATAATAATAATAATAATAATAATAATAATAATAATAATAATAATAATAATAATAATAATAATAATAATACAAGTTTAGATTCTTATTTATCTTCGGCAATGCTAGTATAGATATTATGGATATAGGTGGGATTAGGGAAATATATAAAAGAAAATCAAGATAAAGCAGGACATAGTAGCAATTAAGATGATATAGTATTCATGAATTATGTCATTTATATATATATATATATATATTATTCATATATATATATATATGTATATATATATAAATAAAATTAATAGTGAAGTGGATTAATTATACGTATATCCTTGTATATATATATATATATATATATATATATATATATATATATATATATATACGAAAAGAATATCCGTATAATTCATCCACATCACTATTATTTTAATTGAGTAATAAAATGTAATAATTTTGTATATACAATGTTAGAATACTTCCATGTAATTATTGGATACAATGTTGTTTGACACCTTGATTACGGGAATAAATCTAGTTTGTTACAGAGTTAAAAAATTACTAAAACTTTTTCGATGCGGACTGCTGGTGTCAGTATCCTCTTTCTTGATTCTCTCCTTCTTCTCTGAAAATAGTTTCTTCAAGAACTCGTCCTGGTACCACCGCTTTAAATAATATGGTTTTCTCATAAGTGTCCCTTAACCTAGACATAGTTCGCATCAGTATATTTCCAGAAACTTTGCAATCATATGAAAATATTTCTTTCGGACTACCTCCCAGAAAACTAAACATGGTCGTTTTTATCTCCAATATGAAAAATAGTTTTTGAACCGTTATTTTTTGTAATATGTTTTTAAATCCATCGTTTTCAAGAGTATTGGTCATTATCTAACTGATGATGCCATTAAACTTTATACTAGAATTTATGTTGGACTTGGTAATAATCAGTATAAATATAGTTTAGATTACGTATCAACTGAAGAAGTGTCACTATCTCTTTAACAGTTTTGCATCACATAAAAGGTGAGTAGATGTTTCAGTTAAGCCATAATTGATTATTTGAATATGTAACAACAAATTGTATGCTTGTATAGACTTGAACAAAAATGCATA